>CAJVGC010000591.1:8286456-8497963 GCA_910822075.1 Senecio squalidus | reverse complement strand
CGCTCAGAAAGCGGACTTTGATAAGTGGGAAAGGGCGAATCGGCTGTCCCTAATGATGGTCAAGAACTCTATTCATTCCAGCATCCGAGGAGCTATCCCTGATAACGACAAAGTGAAAACTTACCATCAAATCTGTTGAGGACCACTTTAAGGGATCGTCTAAGGCAACTGCGAGTAGTTTAATGCTACAGATGCTAACCCTTAAGTATGAAGGTTCTAATGGTGTCCGTGAACACATAATGAAGATGGTTGATATGTCTCATAAGCTTAAGCATTTGGAAATGGAAGTCTCAGATGGCTTTCTTGTGCATTTCATAATGACTTCCTTGCCTGCTCGGTTTCGACACTTTCAAAGTGAATTATAACGCTATGAAAGATAAATGGTCGATAAGCGAACTGATTGCTATGTGCGTTCAAGAGGAAGATCGTCTTAAGCACACTCAACCTGAAGCTGCTGTTCACCTTACTACCACTTCAAACTTCAAGAAGAGGAAAGGTAACTTCAGTAACAAGACTGAAAACAAAGTCCATAATCATGGTGCTTCTACCTCTGGCCCTAAATCCTCGACAAGCAATAATAACTGCAAGTTCTGTCGCTCCAAAGGGCACGGACAGAAAGATTGCTCTAAATTCAAGGAATGGCTAGCTAAGAAAGGTAACATTCTTTACGTAATATTTGATTCCTTTACTACTGATGTTCCATTTAATACATGGTGGGGTGACTCTGGTTCTATGGTCCATGTGACAAATTCATTACAGGGATTCCTTACAATCCAGAAGCTACAAAAGGACCAAAGAAAGCTTAGAGTTGGAAAAGTGATCTCTTAGATGTCGAAGCCATGGGGACCTTAAATTTACATATGAAAGTGTATTAGATTAATAGATACCTTATATGTACCGAGAATTACTCGGAACCTTGTATCTATATCTAGACTTGATCTTGAAGGTTATGTAATTACTCATGGTTGTGGCAGGATCACTTTTACTCTTAATAATGAATTGTTTGGTTGTGGTTTTTTGGATGGATTCCTGTATAAATTAGAACTAGATCATAACTTCTCACAGTCTTTGTTGTCTCTTAATATTGATGACATAACTAAAACAAAGATAAAATCACCTAAACAAGCAGAGAATTCCTCCACATTGTGGCATAAACGTCTCGGCCACATCTCACGAGATCGCATGATACGACTCGTAAAAGAAGGAATCTTACCCTCTCTTGATTTAGTGATTTTGAAACATGTATTCAATGCCTTAAAGGCAAATGGCTAAAGGGAATAAGAAAGGAGCCACCAGATGTTCCAACTTGTTGGAAATAATTCATACTGATATTAGTGGCCCCTATCCCGCATCAATAACAGGACACATCATTTATTACATTTATTGACGATTATTCACGTTATATGCACCTTTATCTGATTAAAGAAAAATCTGAATCCTTACAAACTTTTGTCGATTATAAAACTTTGGTTGAAAACCAACTTGATCATAAGATAAAAGTTGTCCGATCAGATAGGGGAGGTGAGTATTACGGTAAACATACTGATATTGGTCAAGCTCCTGGTCCTTTCTATAATTTTTGCAAGGAACAGGGCATAATTAACCAATACACCATGCCAGGTTCTCCTCAACAGAATGGTGTTGCTGAAAGGAGAAACCGAACTTTAATGGACATGGTGAGAAGTATGCTCGCCAACACTAACCTACCCAAATTTCTTTGGACTGAGGCCTTAAAAACAGCTGTTCATATACTCAATAGAGTTCCATCAAAATCTGTCCCTAAAACTCCTTATGAGATCTGGACAGGTAGGAAACCGAGTCTAAAATATATGAAAGTATGGGGCTGTCCTGCCGAAGCAAAAGTCTAACTTAAAGAAACTGGATTCTAAAACCCTTACATGTTTCTTTATTGGTTATCCCGAGAACTCAAAAGGTTATCGGTTTTACTGTCCTTCTCACTCTACCCGCATCATAGATACGCAACATGCCACTTTCCTCGAAAATTCAGAGATCAGTGGGAGCACGACAAATCCTGATTTAGATTTGCAAGAAGTACAAGAAGCGGGGGGAAACCATTCGTCGGTTATTACGATTCCTCCGATAATTCCTCTTGTACCCAACGCTGCTCCCGATATACCTGGATCTCCTAATGAACCGGTTGAACCTCCTATGCCTCCTAATCTAAACGCCGAAGAACCGCTTGTTCCTGAAGAACCCGTAATTCAGCTCAGGAGATCATCAAGGGCTCGCAGAAACACTAATTTTGATGATTTCGAAACTTATCTGGCTGAAGTCGAAAACATTGGGAAACTTACTGATCCAACCTCTTACCGAGAAGCTATGAATAGTGATCAGGCCGCTAAATGAAGCCATGATTGAAGAGCTCAAATCCATGGAGCGTAATGGCGTTTGGGTATTGGTTCCACTCACTAAAGGATCCAAAGTAATTGGATGTAAATGGGTGTTCAAAACCAAATTAGACCCGAATGGAAACGTCGAACGCTATAAGGCCAGACTGGTTGCAAAAGGCTTTACTCAAAAGGAAGGAATTGATTATCAAGAGACCTTTTCCCCTGTCTCTCGTAAAGATTCCCTAAGGATCGTCATGGCACTCGTAGCTCATTATGATTTAGAGTTACATCAGATGGATGTCAAGACCGCTTTCCTAAATGGTGACTTGCAAGAAGACGTATACATGCGGCAACCTGAAGGATTTATTCCAGAAGGTAAAGAGCACATGGTCTGCAAGTTAAATAAATCGATATATGGGTTGAAACAAGCATCACGACAATGGTACCTTAAATTTGATGAAGTCGTAAAATCTGATGGCTTCCTAAAGAATCAAGTGGATCAATGCACCTATCTCAAGATCAGTGGGAGTAACTTCATTATCCTTGTTTTGTATGTGGATGATATTCTACTTGCAAGTAACAACTTGGATTTGCTACATGAGTCGAAGCGAATGCTTTCGCATAATTTCGACATGAAAGATCTCGGTGATGCCTCTTATGTTTTAGGTATCGAAATAAATCGAGATAGACGCAATGGTGTTCTAGGTCTTTCCCAAAGGGCTTATATTGACCGTATTCTAGAACGCTATAACATGCAGCACTGCACACCCACTGTGGCTCCGGTAGTTAAAGGGGACGTATTTGGACCTCATCAAACTCCGAGCACTGAAACTAAGAAGGCTGAAATGAGGATGATACCTTACTCATCTGTAGTTGGGAGCATTATGTACGCTCAGGTCTGTACTCGACCGGATATCGCTTACATCGCTGGTATGCTGGGGCGTTACTTATCTAACCCCGGATTAGCACACTGGAAAGCGGCTAAAAAGGTTCTGCGATATCTGAAAGGGACCAAACAAATTAACTTATAGAAGAAGTGACAACTTGGAAGTAGTAGGTTATTCTGATTCTGACTTTGCTAAATGCAAAGAAGACCATAAATCTACTTCTGGGTATATTTTCATGTTAGCTGGCGGACCAATCTCTTGGCGGAGTCATAAACAAAAACTGACCACAACGTCTACTATGATGGCTGAATATGTTGCCGTTTATAATGCAACCTGTCATGGGATGTTGTTAAGGAACCTGATCAGTGGACTCAAACTCGTCAACTCAATTTCTAGACCATTGAAGCTTTACTGTGATAACTCAGCTGCTGTAACTTTCTCGAACAGTAACAGTTCGACTGGCGCTGGGCTGTATCTCGACACAAAGTATCTGTTTGTACGCGAACGGGTTGAGGAAAATGTTCTTTGTGTTGAGTACATAAGTACACATGACATGCTAGCGGATCCGATGACCAAAGGTCTTCCTCCTAATATATTCGTAGGACACGTGTCGAATATGGGGCTTACACTTAATTTAATAGCATTGTTGTACTTATTGGTCATTATTATTTATTAATGAAAATTTTCCTCCTTATTCAGATTTTGTTTGTCTATTATTTACACCTTATGCGCATAACTGTGTTGGACATTATTATAACAAAATTTGTCTTAGTTGGTCTATCATTGCTTATTCAGTTTTGAATTTGAGTCATAGTTTGACTAGTGGGGGTCCTGAGTAGATATTCTTCTCTACGACTGTACTTATCAACTATGATTTCGGTTTTAAACAAAATGAGTATTATCTCGTACGGACTTATCAATACTCATAGATAAATGATCTACTCGGTCAAGTGGGAGAATGTTGGACCCATATTATTTGTGACCCTCATTGATCATTTATCCTTACTGATATGATGACTGACACTAACTGAAATCTGTGTCTAGTAAATATTCGATGGACGTATTTACCTTACCGACACTATAGATTTCCCATTAGGTGATCGGAACTAAAGAGAGCTTAATGTAAACACTTACTAAACACCAGGGACTAAATATTACACACTCCTAATTTGAGTGTGTATATAAAGGGAGATAATAAACCCTTAGAAGGGTTGGCTCATTTTATTATCATAATCTCTTTTATCCCAAACACACACATAGTGTTTTCTCTCAATTACTCCATCCTAACACGATCATCTCAATTTGGGAATCATAGATGGCTAATCTATTCAACAACATCTCCGGATCATCTGCAGGAGGTATGTTAAATCTACATGAACCAATCTAATTACTCCAACAGTAATGACAACAATTGGGTTTTCTCCGCGTGTTGCTGCGGGCGTAGTTTTCTTTAGAAAAAATTACAAAAAATAAATAAATCTAATAAAAACTTGAAGAAAGGAAAACATCGGATTTTTATTTATAATTAAACACCAATATAAAATATACAGTGACTCAAACCTTCTAAGAAAACATAAACGGGAAAATAAGAATGTTACAAAAAGTTAAAAGAAGAAAATCGATTTTTTTATGAAACTAAATACCAACCCTAAAATCAATACAATGTAAACGTCAAACAAAAAATTCTAACGTAAACCAAAAACAAAAATAGGTTATAAAAACGTAGCAAAACATCTTCTCTTTTTAACAAAACAAGAATCTAAATTAAAGTATCAATAAATTTACAACATCGATTGAAAAAAAGTGAAAAAGTTGGACCCGACCGATCCGAGTCAGACCATCTAATTGGTTCAGATGGCTAGGAACAGTGGCCGTGCACTTTCCAAATATTATATATAGGGGGTGTTTGTTTGTGCTTATATAAGGGCTTATGGCTTATTGACATTTCGGCTTATGTTTTATAAGCCCGAATTTTCCGGCTTATGTAACCATTTATGGGCTTATTACTGATTATTGTGTCATAATACACACTAATAAGCCCATAAACGATTATATAAGCCGGAAAATCCGAGCTTATGAAACATAAGTCGAAATGTCAATAAGCCATAAACCGCTTATATAAGCCCAAACAAACACCCCCATAATATAATGTCACGAAGAGTAATATTTCAATTACTCAAAACCTTTTTTGTCATATAAATAATACTTGAGAAAACATTCCAAAAATTAGAAAGACATATCATCATTCATCATCCACGTTGTAATTCTAGACGTTAAAAAACAAATTTTTGAATTTTAATATCCAACAAAACATCAAAATTTAATTATGAATATTAAAAAGATCCAAACAGAAAATAAAGGTAAAAGATTTGGTAGGACAACTAAAAGCACATAAATCGATATATATCCCAAAGCACAAGTGTTGAATTCTTTAATATGGTTCTTTTTTAGTTAGACTTCACACTAGTTGCTTGTTTCTATTTATTTACCGATATTTTTCATGCTACTGTATATGATTGAGGTCCAACATTTTTAGTGTATACTTTATGGATATAGCTAGAGGCGGGTATACATACAAAGTACGTGTAGCCGTGTAGCCATACGGCCGATACCTATATATATTCTTGAACGTGTTTTTATAGTATAAAATTTGGTTTTTTAGTATAAATTTTGTTTCTTAATATAAAATTTATATCAAAAATCTGTTCGATTCACATGGTTCATACCCGAAACATTGCAGCCCCTTGATCCCGAGTAACAGTTTGTATGTATAGGGCCTGATCGAATGCAATCCTTGCGTCCCGAAACAGACCAGGGTTCTGATGCACCCCTGTGCATCGAACCAGAATCCATTCTTGGTTCAGTAAAGTGTCGATTGGGCAAAGGGTTAAGTGACAATCGTTTTGGTGTCATAATGATGATCGAGTATGAACAATAATATGCAGAAAAGTAAAGATACAATGAAGAATATAAACTGAAATTGAGATTTATTGAATGAATAAAACATACATATATATACAGAAGGATCGTTGCTTTCCTAAACGTTGCAACGGTTTGTAGTAAGTCTGAAACAACGATTGGTTTTATACCCTAATCGTTGTATTGTTTAGACTTTTACTACTAATACATAAATGGTCCTTAACTAAATACAATTTACATATTTAACATAAAGTTTCTAAAGACATTTGATATTTACTAATTTCCAACATCCGCCCTTAAGTATCAAGTCTTTGTAGCGCTTGTTTGAGTCTTCAAGTGATGATTATGAAATCATCTAAACCTTCAAATGTGCCTGATGATACTTTCTTTTCAACTTGTGCTTCATGGTTGATTCCTTCCTCCCTATTACGATCAATGCTTGAGCTTTCAATGTCATCTTTTATTTTAACGTTGTTACCATCGGTTGTAGCCACGATGTGATCACTAAACCAAACTGTTTGATCACGTGCTTCGGTACCAAGTCCTTCTAATAGCTCGATTGGAAGATCCCTATCTTCTTTGGCTTGATTGTGGTAAAGAATTGGTTGCAATAAAAGGTCTTCATACAAAAGACAAAACTCGATGTCGTAATTTGTTGGGTACCCGAAACTCATTGCGACGTCGTACCATTCATTCTGTAGCGTCACCATGTTATATCCTCCCATGTGTTTCACCAAACGAAACAATTCAAACAGACATAATTTCATGTTTGCGATCCTAAGAGGCAATCGATTTGCAATGTCTTTTTCGGAGTGATTCATGTGGAACCAAGTAAGCACTTGATTGAATTCAGCCTTGACTTCCTTGTTAAACTTGTATACTAGTTTGCCGCTATTTATTAAATCCATAAAATCGACAAACTTTGCAAAAGAGTCAATTTTGAAGAAAGTTTCTTGTCTATTTTTTTCACAAACGCTTGATTCGTCTTCCATTTCCTTCCCCTTGTATCTTCCAGGATCATTCATGTGGGTAAGTTTGCAAGTTGATCCATCTATTTCAATCTCAAATCCTTGCAAGATTAGTTGTTTCTTGCTCAAGAGATTAAAATGGATTTTCGGAACATGAGACACATATGGAATTAAATATAGAGCTTCATTTGATGAAACTTTAATTTGCCCAATTCCATGAATCGTATAAGAATGACCTTTCTTAGTCTCATGTATAATGCAATCTTTAGAATATTCAAACAAATCTTTTCTAGGAGACATATGTTTAGAAATTGAGGAATTTACATACCATATTTTGTTCCATGGACCATTTTCGGTACCTTTCACCATAAAGTCGGGAGAAAAGATGTTTGTTTTCGTGAGTGGCTTGGCGGGTTTCTTCCACGGTGTCTTTAAAGTCAAAAGGTTCCTCGTTTTGTTCTTTTTCCATATGCAATCCCAAGCGAAATGCCCCTTTTCTTGACAACGATAACAGATAGCGTTCTTCATTCGTTGTAGTCTTGATTCATTGTTGATTTCGAGACTCTTGAGTTTGCATTTCAGATTCTGTTGATTGTTTGTAATATTCTGTCCAGTCTTCGAGAACCCAACCCTTGGGCTCTGATACCATGTTCGATTCACATGGTTCATACCCGAAACATTGCAGCCCCTTGATCCCGAGTAACAGTTTGTATGTATAGGGCCTGATAGAATGCAATCCTTGCGTCCCGAAACAGACCAGGGGTCTGAAACAACGATTGGGTTTATACCCTAATCGTTGTATTGTTTAGACTTTTATTACTAATACATAAATGGTCCTTAAACTAAATACAATTTACATATTTAACATAAAGTTTCTAAAGACATTTGATATTTACTAATTTCCAACAAAATCTGGTTAAGGTATGGGACTGGTGGCATATCATGTACCTGCAGGACCCGACTTTGACGTAAGTTATAAGGGGAGATCACCTAGGATCCTTGGACTTACAAAGCTGATAGGTGGGGTTTACTACGTTACCTAGTGGACGATATGGAATTGGCGGAACCGTATTCTTTTTGCTCAAGACCACCAGAAGGAAGCTATAAAAAAGGAAGATGTCTTTGAATATTCAACTAACAACTCTCCTTTGATGTAAAAACAAAAGCAACCGCTCTTCAATTGATTGGAGTCTTTGGATATCTAGCCCCCGTAATTTTCATTTTTGGTAGTTTCTTTAACTGATGTTTTGTCTGTTGTAATTGCTTCTTAATATTTTTTTTTTCTTCCTTTTCTTGTAATTATTTTGCCTCTTCTTGAGGTTGTTTGGTCCCTTTTAGATAATACAAATATATGTATTAATATTATAATATTATTATACGTGTTATATATATATATATAGATGTAGGTTCATATAAAAAGTGTAAATATTGTAAAAAGTTGGGGAACCAATCATATAATGCCATGTGTCTTTTCCTTTTCTTTTTATTGCTTTTTAACATAAGGGTATTTTCGTCATATCACTATATTTAATTCAATCAACTATTCTTTCTGTCATCTCCCCTGTTCATCATCATTTTGCTTAGAACCTGGATTCTTTCCCCTATATATATGACGGCAATCAAATCAAAATTCTTCCTAATTCATCTCCGGATTTGGCTAATTGTTCTTCGGATTGGTCAATTCATCTCCGGATTTTGGCTAATTGTTCTTTGGATTGGTCAATTCTTCAACAATCCAGCACAATGTCAACTGCGATTCATACTAAAGGATCTGACTGTAAGTTTTTAAAAACTCAAATACATTAATTTTGATTTCGATTCAGTTTAATTTTTTTAATTTTTAATAATTCAAATTCTGTTAATCATATAGAATAACTGTAAATATATTAATTTTGATTTCGATTTAGTTTAATTTGTTTAATTTTTAATAATTCAAATTTTGTTAATCATATAGATTAACTGAATATATATTAATCGTGTGTGATTTAACTAGTTTCAAATTCTGTTAAAAATTATAACTTTAACAGTAATTATGTATTGTGCATCATACTATAGTAATTTTAGGTGTAAAAATTACTTCACAGGTTACCAGGATACGTCTAGATATTGGATCCCTGATGTAACTTTGAAACCTCTTCAAGGTGCACGTTTTACTTCTTTGGATCAAGCTTACCAGTTCTATAAAACTTATGCAAAGAACGGTGGTTTTTCTGTTCGAAAATCTGCTCAACACTTCAGCAATTCTACTAAAAAGGTATTACTAAAGTATTTTATGTGTTCAAAGCAAGGAAGAAAGACTAAGAATTTAAAGATCGACACTTTGAAAAATGTTGGGAAGAAGATCAATAAGAGAAAATATGATCTGATTGGTTCTTTCCTCGGTGTAGGAAAACCATTGGAAGGTAATAAAGCTACTATTGGGAATCCTAAAAATATCAGTAACAAAGGTTGCGGAAAGAAGAAACGATTAATTGGAGTGGCTGAGAAAATAAAGATAAAAAAGAAAAGACTTTGCAGAACATGCAACGAATATGCGCGTCATGATTCTCGCAATTGTAACGCAGACTTACTCTAATTCTCATTCGATTTGATCGTTTCTGTTTTTCATTTTGAATTTGTGTTTAGTACTTTTTTTGATTTTTCTATATGTACTATGTTTTTAGTTTTGAAAATAAAGATGCTATAAAAAACTTCAGAATTTGTACAAAAAATGTATGATGCACACTTTCGATACAGATATACATCATTTTTGTGCATCATAACAATATACATCATTTTTGTGCATCATAACAAGTATACGTCATTTTTGTGCATCATACATTTATTAACAGTATTCTTCACATTACTCACATAATATCATTTATAAATCTTTTACCAAGTAAATATACAAGATTTCATGATTCACATTTATCATTGTGTTCATTTTCACTTGTGGTGACACGGAACGCCTAGGAGGGATCATTGCACACAAATGCCAAATCAAGAAGATTTATGGAGTTGCCTAATGCAACCCATAATTATAACACCTATATACATCATTTTTGTGCATCATAACAAATATACATCATTTTTGTGTATCATAACAATTATACATCATTTTTGTGCATCATACATTTATTAACAGTATTCTTCACATTAATGACATAATATCATTTATAAATCTTTTATCAAGTAAATATACAAGATTTCATGATTCACAGTTATGATGCATAAGTATATATCAGTTACGATAATACATCATTGTTATGCATCATACATTTTATCAACCTAAAATCATATTTTACGTGTGATACCCAAATTTGATAATATGATGCACTGGTATACCTATATGATTTTGGATTTTTTTTGTACACAAGCCGTACACATACAATATGCTATATTATATCATACATTAGTAGTTTAAAACACGATATTAAGCAGTACATACAAAAGATTTCCATCCAGATTACATCAAACTGTCTTTATCCCATTACATCAAAAGGTTAAAACACGATATTAAGCAGTACATACAAAAGATTTCCATCCAGATTACATCAATGCTTTTTCATCACTCTTATTACCAGTTTCAATGCTTTGCTCGACTTCTTTTAATTTTTCATTCTCATTTGTATCTGATAATTTCTTCTTTTTTTGGGATGAGGTTCCTCAATTCCCACTGTTGGAATTCTTTTCGCGTTGCTCTTTGTCATTTTTGGAGAGTTTATCTCACGGATATGATTAGAAATATAGAATTTTGTAGAACTTACGAGTTAAATCTGCATCTGTTTCCTTCATTTTTGTTTTCATTGAACAAAATACCGAGAGTGATTATGATGATGATGTATAACGATTGCTAATTTGAACGAAAAAATTGATTCGTAGAACCCTAATTTCGTGAATTGGGGGGGTTTTGTTGAATTGGGTTTTTTTTTTTGTTTGTTTTAAAACCTTTAACTTTCACAAACATATTATTAGTCTATTTTAGAATTGTAAATTGACAGAAGTACCCCTCTTGTATTGTTTTTTATAAAAACCTATTAACTATTAATGATTGGTTAATATCACTTCTCACACTTTTTACAATTTTTAAACTTTTTACATGATCTCCTCCCTATATATATATATATAATTGTATCAGATATTGTTTATTTAAATTTTAGCTCCGTCACTGAATATTGTCGATGAAATTAGTCAAATATAATACAATCTCATAATTATTTAATTGAAATGAAAGTTAAAGTATAGTTTTAAAAATCATATTACACTAGTACCAAAAATTACAAAAATATAATAAAGGATAAATAGTGTTCATTGATCAACTTGTTATCTAATGCTATAATAAGTCAAGATAGTAACAGAAAAAATAATAATAAAAAAAAAAGATTTTTTGTACTAGTATGAATAAAATAGTAAATTTAAAATCAAACTTTATGAAAATTTGTTGAATTTTTCTCCTCGTTAATTTTTTTATTTATTAAGTTTTCTTTTATATATTATTTTTCGTTATAAAGGTGTGTATCAATTATAAGAATAGATAATGGTAGATGAAACTTAAGAAATAAAAACCCACACATATTTGACATAATCAAAAGTAAAATCGATGAAACATAAGAAAAACGAATATAAAATCTTTTGATTTATTTGATGGTAGATAATATAATAATGGGATTTGCTAACCATTGCCCCGGAGGCAATGATTAATTATGATAAAATGTATTAAATGAACTCAGGATTTCTATGTTTAGACTGAATATATTTTATACCTTCCATTTTTATATAGAATTTTAATAAATTGTTCATTAATTATAGAATATATTCAGTATAAACATGAAACTATAAGTTCATTTAATGCATTTTATCAAAATTAATCATTGTCCCGGAACAATGGTTAGCAATTCCCTATAATAATTGCAATGGAATAAATGTTATTGGTTGATGGCATGTGTGGTAGTAAAGAAAGAGTATTGTAGAAGAAGGGAGTTTGGTATACATCTTAGCTAGCTTTAATGATGTAAAATCAATTGCATTAATTAATATTAGCTTAAAACCAAATTGTGGTTGAATAATTAACTTTTATCTTATTTTATATATTGTTATGTTATGTTATTCATGAAAATTACTAGCAGTAAAGAAGGAAAGAAGTAAATGGAATAAAATATCAATGCTAAATGACCATAACGATAGATATTTAAACCATAATAAAGCGGTTTCTAACAAATTATATCCAGTCTATATAATGTCATAATTTATGTCGTTTATGTTTTATAGTTATGCTTTAGGTAAGTGTTCATGTGTGTGAGATCTCAGAATATTGTATTTGCATTTCTTTTCCTAATATCCGACTCTATTTTTCGATCATACTTATTATAGAATTTTTTTTGACATGGTTACATTCATAATAACAAATTCAATAAAATCAAAATACGGGGTATCAATAAATCTTGATAGAATATTAAATGCTATCTTTTGAAATAATCATTATTTAAAACTGTTTAACTTTTAATCATAGTCTATATCATAAAAAATACATTTCAATAGCAACAAATAGTATTTCACATATTTTATTTAAACCATCTAGAAAAAAAAAACTTATTACATAAAAAAACATTATTTTTTCTTCTAGAGACACAAAAACTTTGATTTAATTTATTAATAAAACTACTTTTTCTATTTTCTCCAGCTTGTCTTCACTTTTCCCGCGCTTTAATCCACCATTAACCACCATAATCATCGCCATAATTCACCATCACCACATTCTCTCCGATGGCATCAACCACCAATTCGCCATCCCGAAACAAGTTTTCGAGAACATTACAACGAGTCATGTCATTCAAAACACCCTCAAAAACCAACAAGCAAGTCAATAAACAATTATTCGAGGAAAATGAGGTTAAGAACAAGGCATCATTAGATGCGTTTGTTTCTAAGCTCTTCGCAACGGTTTCGTCGTTGAAAGCTGGGTACGCTGAGCTACAGGCTTCCCAGTTTCCATACGACGAAAACCGCTTACATTCTGCTGATCAAGCGATAGTTGATGAACTCAAAGCTATTTCGTTACTTAAACGATTGTTTCTAAAGAATCAAATAGGTAATTCTCCGCCTCATGTTACGTTTTTATTATCCGAGATCCAAGAACAACAATCGCTCATGAAAACTTATCAGATCACAATGAATCAATTTGAATATCAAATCAAATCGAAAGATGCACAAATTGATTCGTTGAAGAAAGAGTTATCGAAAGCGAATTCAGTAAACGAATTGCTCGAATTAAAGCTTAATTCGAGCAATTGTTTTCCGCTTTTCGATAACTTGACTCACTTGGATCTCAAAGTGAGTAATTTTGTTTTGGTATTGGATTATGCTTTAAGATCTATACAGGATTTTGTGAAGTTATTGGTTTGTGAAATGGAGTCCGCTAATTGGGATATAGATGCTGCTGTTAAAGCGGCCGAACCGAATTCAATTTTTGTGAAAGCGAGCTACAAATGCTTCGTTTTTGAAGCATTTGTAGCTCGTGAAATGTTCGAAGGTTTTGACCTTCGAACAGATGAAGAAGATTTGGATCGTCTTCATAATTTCAATCAGTTTAAGGAACTGAAATCGTTAACAAGTACTTTTTTACTAAATGAATACCCTAGATCATCGTTCGCGAAGTTTACACGCGCGAAGTATATGCGATTAGTGCATCCGAAAATGGAGTTTTCGTTCTACGGGAATTTGAGTCAACGAAAAACGTTAAACGAGTGGCGATTTCCGAAGACGGCTTTTTTCGACTCGTTTGCGGAAATGGCGCGGCGCGTGTGGATTTTACGGTGTTTGGCTTTGTCGTTTGGTGAGGAAGTGAGTTTGTTTCGGGTAAGAAAAGAGTGTCTGTTTTCGAATGTGTATATGGAAAGTGTAACAGAAGTCGATTTTCGCGGTGACGAGCGGGTTGCGTTTACGGTGGTTCCGGGTTTTAAAATTGGGGAAAAAGTGGTACAAAGTCAGGTGTATGTATCTCCGGCACGGAGGTAATTCCGGCTAAGTGCTCAATGTATTTCTTGTAGATATACAGAGTAGTATACTAGTATTATCAAAAAATTATATCATAAA
This sequence comes from Senecio squalidus, assembly GCA_910822075.1. Classification (NCBI taxonomy): domain Eukaryota; kingdom Viridiplantae; phylum Streptophyta; class Magnoliopsida; order Asterales; family Asteraceae; genus Senecio; species Senecio squalidus. The sequence goes on along the minus strand of CAJVGC010000591.1, from coordinate 8,483,767 downwards.
ATTTACTAAATTGTATAATCCAATGTTATAATTTAGTTATTTACAAATATCATCATTTGGTATTACGTATATTTTGTTTAACATACTAGTTTTATTTACCAAACGTCTGTCTTGAAAGTGTCGTTAAATCGTTAATACGTATCATATACTTTCCATATGAGGCCACTGTCGTCTTTCTATACATGAACGATTTGTGTAATTAGCTTAAGAATAAAACTTTTGACTTATTTCGATAAATATACTCTTTTGATCAAACATGTTAAATTACTAAAGTACCCCTAAATACCAATCAAGGAGCCGTAGATTGTGGAGGACAGGGAAGTACATTGGTGAAGCTTTATTTTCCTTTTGTTTTTCCTTTGGCTGTCTTAAAATGATTTACCAGATATATATGATTCTCAATTTGACATATAAAAATAAAACACTCAAATATGTTGTATAAAGTGACAGTATTATTAAAGATAGTAGATAGATATCTTAGGTTTTAAAATACTTTATGTTTAATGATGCTTTCTTTTCCAACAAGTTTTCCATATTCACCTATGAGTTTCGATAACCGATTAATCATGTAATAATAGTAATTTTGTTACGTAAACATTTATCGTTAATCAACTAGAGATGATTAGGTTGAAGTAAAAGTTATTAAATTATTGTGACGATTGTAGTATGTTTATTTCTGATAGTTTTAATATGCAAAGTACGTGATTGAATCTTTAATAGTAATCATTATTTGTTATTATTTAGTTTCACCATCGACGTCAATGGCAATCTCTAGGGATGGCAACGAGGCGGGTTCGGATCGGATATTACTATACTCGTACCCGCATCCGTTTATAAAACTCATATCCATATCGAACCCAATACCCATCGGATACCCATATAGCTTTATCCATCGGTTTTTCGGGTTTCTCCGCGGATATTGGGTATACCCATTTACATTTATGCTAGACAAAATGTCGAGTTAGGGATAAAAAGATTCTTAACGAATTACTAAAACCCAACAAAATACCTAAATCATTATCGACATTTCAAAAATTTTAAATGATTATTTTAAAGGATATAATTTAAGGTATGTGAAATTAATTCAGTAATATGTATTTTTTATAAATAAAAAAAGAAAAAAAAAGACTTAATATGTGTATAGGTACGGATACGGATAATCTGGCGGGTATTTCATAAAACTCAAATCCATACCCGAACCCGCAAAAAAAATATTTATGTGCCCATACCCGCCTCCAACCCCCCAACCCGTTTCCGAACCCGACCCAACTGTCTTGGTTTTCGGTTTTCCCCATCGGTTTCGGGTGGTTTTGCCATCCCTACGCCAACCCCTCGTCGGTTGGCCCGTCGACGAGGATGGTTAGTTGAGCGACGAAAAAAGAGACGGAGGGGTAGGCTATGGTTTAGTTTTAAGAAAAAATGTTTGTGTTTATGTTTAATAAATAATGTATGAATTCAAAAATGTTAGTTTACGAGTCATTGTTGACAATAATCAATCGGTTTCAGTTAATTTTAGTGTTTTAGTAACTAAACAGTTGATTTTGTATTACCATTTGGAGTGGTCTTCAATTAAAGAGCTAAGACATTTTTTAATATTATGATAACGAAATCTCATAATAAGTTTGCCTTTATCGTATTCTTTTATTTATATATTATCCATGACCTTTATTTATATTCATTTCACTTTCGGCGTTTATTTAAAAACTGCATTTAAAAACTTTCAATAATATAGTAGATTTTAAACCATGACTTTTATTTCCTATAAAAGACTAATAAGATATTAATAATTAGGATAAAAAAATATATTTGCTTATTGTAAAAAATGTTTATTTATTGATATATTAAAAGATTTTAAAATGATGGGGGAACTTAAGGTTGCCACTGTTATGTCGTTCTCGTATGGTATTCAAATAACACCGAGTTGTTCACAAACGTGAAACCACATGAGAACGACAAGTGACGTTTAAGCATACGACGTGAATAAGAAGCTACTTAAACCAAAATATCGAAAACCAAACAAAGATAAGATAACATCTATCATATTATATGATTATACCCAACATCCAAAACTATTAAACACAAGTTTATAATCTCTGTATTCTAATGAAAATCTGAAGTTCAATACTATATTGCTTACCCAAGTTTCTCGAGCAAGGTCACAACATCTATAGCCTCGTCAAAATAGTACTCGGCTGAGCTGGGTTTTAGTCCCACTGTACATGCGAAAACTGAACTATCTTTTGTAATTTGACCCTTCTTTATCGCCTCACCAATCGCCACAAACATGTCTTCATCACTTCTATCGTTTCCAATTCCCAACACAAAATCTGCTTTCTTTCCATTTTCAGCCAACGAAGCAAACACCTTCGTTGCCACTATACCTTTATTCACACCCTACAATAATAGCCAACGTTATATTATTAATTGCAATAAATTTGATATTACTGGATTCTAATATTCTATTAGGTTTATGCATATACGTACCTGTGGTTTAACTTCGACAATGTATTGACCACGTTTCACAGCAACAGGTTCACTAGCCAAGACGTTTTCAAGATGCTCCATTAAATCATTAGCTTGGCCCGAGCCAAAATCTTTATCTGCAACCTCATAGTGCCAAACCATTGCGGTTTCTTTCTTTTCAATGTATGAACCATCAGTAGCTTCTGTATAAAGATTCATAATCTGCTCAGCTATATCCATCCACTTCACATCGTTACTCAATCCACACGTTTCCCATTCGTCATCCCCTGCCCACCTTATTTCAAAAGACAGTTAATCATAAGGTTTCTATAATTTTACATGAGTATTACGTGTATAATAATGATAGGTAATCACTAAAATAACACTTTCTGCATACATATTGTGTTCAAATGTCCCTCATTAATCAATTTCGACAAATATTTTTTTTTATAGGAAATTCGAGTTTTTCACATGCTAATTAAGTCACAATAGAGTCAAATTTTGTTAATTCAAGTGAAACTTCTAAGATATTCCCCCAAAGACGTTAACATATATTTGAAGAACTAAGAAAACAAATGACATTTTGTAGTATACGTTTGCTAAAAAGTGACATTTTATAATATACGTATGCTAATAAGTGACGTATAAGTAAATTTCATAAAACGATATTATATTTTGTATATATACCTTATAAAGTATCCGTGTTCAGCTGCAATGGCGAGATTCTGACAAGCACCAAACCAATCACCGAGATTTTCTTTGCCCCGACCGCTAATAATAAACACCATGTTTTTCGGATCGTTGCATAGTCTGTTAATCATGTTGATAACAGATTCAGTTGGCCGTTTATTGGTGGTTGGCATAATGGTACCATCATAGTCCAAAAGTACAACTCGGTTTTGAGACTTTCGGTAAGCATTCTCTACAATATACGCATCCAGCTTACTAAACTTCTGATCAAACAACGCAACTGTAGAATCTAACGAAAATCCTAAATTCATGCATCGCTTACGGGAATGATCAATGCAAGTTCTTACCAAATCTTGAAAGAAGCTATATGACCAGTTTCCTACATCATGGGTACTAATGTATTGATAATGTTTCATGTGAACCGCTTCTTTATGGGGATCAGAAGCTGAGATAGCGGTGTACATGGCTTCTGAAGTAGCTAAAATATTCCACGGGTTTACACGTATGGCCCCACTTAAAGACGGTGAACACCCGATGAACTCGGAAACCACCAGCATGCTCTTTTTTGAAGAATTATGTCGGGAAACAACATACTCGTATGGGATAAGATTCATACCGTCCCTTACAGGTGTCACAATCGCCACCTCAGACACGGTGTAATAAGCAGCTTTTTCAATTAAGGAAACTGGGTTTTTGATAAGAACAATAGGCTCGTATCCTGGACTTCGAAACTCTTCATTAATTCTTTCACAGTTTGACTTTATTATGGAGAGAACATCGGCCACTTCTTGACTTTGAGTACGAGCTGGATTCAAGATTTGGACTAAAACTGCACGTCCCTGCCAACAAGGATGCGATTTAAGCATCTCTTCCATCGCTAAAAATTTTAAGTTGATACCTTTGAATACATCCAAATCGTCAACACCAAGTAACACGGTTTTTCCCTGGAAACATGTTTCAAGCTCTTGAACGGCTAATCTTGTATCAGGATGACTTACCAGAGACTCTGTTTGACCAACATGGATACCACTAGGCATAATTTTAATCCCGATATTCCTTCCATTATAATCCAAGTATAAGTACCCTCTTATCGGTTGGTAATCCAAACCAAACATTTGGCTACAGTTAGAAAGAAAATGGCGAGCGTAATCAAATGTATGAAACCCGATAAGATCAGCACTTAAAAGACCTTTTAAGATCTTCTTTCGTACGGGTATAGTTTTGTAAACCTCTGAACAAGGAAACGGGCTGTGGAGAAAAAACCCGATTTTGAAAAGACAAAAATGACGTCTCAAGAAAGACGGAAGCATCATCAAATGGTAATCATGAATCCAAACGTAATCGTTTGTGTTGTTTACTACCTCCAGAACCTTCTTGGAAAACTCTTGGTTCACAAAAACATAAGCGTTCCAAAAATCATGATTATATCGTCCACCATGTATATTTAGAAATGGAAGCTTGTAATGGAATATCGGCCACAAATACTGCTTACAAAACCCATCATAATACTTCTCCCAGTCGGTACTAGGGACAAAAACCGCCACACAATTAAAGTCATCAAGTAACGTCTTTGAAACGTCATCATATTCGTTAGGGTTAACGTCAGCCCTAAGTGATCCAACATAGAAAACCTCATTTGTTTCGGGTATTCCATCTTTAATATGAACATATATCGAATTTTCATCCAAACTGAAATCCCAAACACGTCCTCCATTCTCATTCGATCTACATGTAGCGATAATTGGTAACTGATTCGATACCACAATGAACCGACTTGGCACATCTTCTGAAACACTACTATCTTGACCAGAACCAGATAAAACGCCAGGATCACTCATTGATCTCCCTAGTTTGAGATTTTCCAAAGAAGGAAAATTCTCACCAGTTGCTAAATCTACCAAATTAGTACACGATTTCGACATTCTTGCTGATCAAACTTAAAAATAACCCCCAAGATTCTAAACAACTTTCTCGAAATGAGAAATACCCCCAAGATTTTGTTATGGAAACCGCATTCGAACTGAAAAATAACCGAAAACGTTCAAATCAGTCACATTTACAAAAAAAATCTAGAAGCGTAATGCCATAATCAATAAAACATCCAAGAAATGAATCTAACACATAATCAGTATATTTTAGTCTAACTAATTCATCAAGAACATTAACATAAACTGATTATAATCATTAATTAGAGAATTTTAATTAAATCCCCTTTTTTATTATAGAAATGTTCAGATTAATCAACAAAATATAAATTGATCATTTGTTTATAAAGAAACACACAAATTATAATCCAAAATTTCATCAAAATTACATAAATGATCAATAAAAATGCTGAAAAATAAACTGATTATTTTCAAGAAATGCAAGTCAAATTAGTATAAATGGATTATTTTGTATAAATAAGCATATTATTTATAATCTAAAACAATAACAATAGTAACATTTGATTCAAGAAATGTTGCAATTAATAAATAAATAAATAAATAAAGATTCAAGAAATCTTGAAAACTAACCTCTGAAATCTTGTAAATGAAAACCCAGATGAAAAAATGTATGATTTTTCAGAACAATCAGTTTCTCTCTCTAGATTCTCTCTCTAGAATTTGAAGAGCTTATTTTGGTTATGGATGGGAGTAAGCTCTTAATACTTGGGTCGGTGCTTATGTCATATTTATAGTTTTTTTAAAAAAAATTATTTAAAATTTAATAAAATGAAATAAAAAGTGCAATAAATAAATAAAAAGGGAAAATGGATAAGGCATGCCAGCAGAGCAATTGTGAATCCAACTGGATGTTTTTGCTTCACGCGCCGTTGTGTGGGGACGTGTCAGTCCTGCTTGCCTTCACGTGGCCATATTTTTTATTTTATTTTTAATCTTTTTTATGACGTCATATTTCTTATTCACATTTCCAAATTAAAACTACAAAAAATTAAATATATTCAAATTTCAATTCTCGTCATTTCATATATTTTTATCAAACTTATATAAATGATATATAAATATATATTTATATAAATCGATAGTCTTTTCGATTTGAAAAGAAAAAAGTAGTGAACTATATGTAGTCACTTTTTTTAAATTTTAGAGATATTTGTGTTGGTTTATAGTAACTTATTTGTTTCGATTTATTTTTTATGAATTAAAATTTTGTTGTATCTTATTTGGTATGAGTTAATAAATGGGATTACAAAAAATTGGTAAAATCAAATAATGTATTAAGACTCAAATTGAAAACGTCAACCTACTTTGTGATGATAAATTCAAGATAGATGAATATTGTTGTTGGATATGGAATTTAATTCGTATTTAACTTTTAATGCATTTAAAAAACTTTGATAATAAGTTTGTTCTCTAGTTGTAGATGTAATCAAGTAATACTATTATAACTATTGTTATTTATTGTTATATAAGTGTGAACATCTCTCTAGGATGTAACTATATGTAAGGGTGTTTAATAGTCTAAAGGGGTGTTTGTTTGGGCTTATATAAACGGCTTATAGCTTATTGACATTTCGGCTTATGTTTCATAAGTCCGGATTTTCCGGCTTATATAAGCATTTATGGGCTTATTATTGTTTAATTTGACATAATAAATAGTAATAAGCCCATAAATGGTTACATAAGCCGGAAAATTCGAGCTTATAAAACATAAGCCGAAATGTTAATAAGCCATAAGCCCCAAACAAACACCCCCTAAATCGGGATCAGATCAGACTAAATCATGATCGAACTAGACCGGACTATCACTCCTATCCTTCAGAAACAAATGTAATATGATGTACAAATTAGGTCTATTAATCATTTCTTTTTATAAATTAATGTACGTTTTGTTGTAGTATTCCTCTTTCCATAATCCTATACAAATATTATTTTGATCCAACAAATGCATTACTGATTTTATACTGGCTTGTATGAAAATTAATTGACAAATTGAACCCAAACTTGAGGACTATATTTTACTTTTTTATATATTATATTTTTATTTATCTTTTCAATATCCCTAAACCTTAAACCTTTGTAATAATTAATAATTGATTTTGTTAAACATAATTTTTCGACTTAATTTTAAATAAAACTTATAATATGTCAAATACAATCGCATTAATTTAATAACACGACTAATCATAGCCTCCATAATTATAGATAAATAATTCATATATATATAATAGAATTGTACGTAGAAGCATAAAATATTTTAACCTGGATATATCTTAAAGGTGAAACAATTTTTATATAATTTGACATTGAGAAAGTTTAACGTGTCGACATATAGACGAATATGCCCTCGGCAGATATTCATCGAGTCCAGTAACAACATGGGCCTACAAATATCTAATTCAATTTAAAAGTATACTTTCAAACTAGTGGTGGCTAGAAACTAAACGAGTAATGATTCCGTTGATATATGGTCTCGAAATTTATGGACCTATATCGTTTGGTACAATACTAAACATATTATCGAAGGTATTCAAGCCTTTAGAGGTATCGATTATCAAATATTTTGAGATACTATTGATTGCAACTGATACCGGTCTAAGGTCAAGTCAAATTTTGAAAGTATAATTATTTTATTCGTTAAATGTGAATTCAGAAGACGCCATGAATATGTAGCATCCATGTGGCGAGGGACGTGTGCGGTGTGTTTTTCGTCCGGGATACGCAGGAATTAAGTTTGGAAGTGCCTCCCGACCTTTTTTACTCAAAAAAGAAAAAGTACGTCCCAACCAACAACATTGACAGCCGGAATAAATGGCTACATTTTGACATCAGAATTCCAACGTGGCATTTCCGTGTATGCCAAGTCGGTTTGTGTGGAGTTTGGTGGGTGACGTGTGGTCTAAACTTAGCAAATGCTGTTTTGAACTACTCATCGGTTTGTACCTTTTGCATAAGCTTTAATACTTAATGTTTAAATATAAAAAAATTCGTATATACACACTAAATATTTTTAACTTAACTTAAGAAAATGGGTTAAGTTCAGAAATTTAACAATAGAGTGTCCTTATAATTACAAAAATGTTATATATATATATATATATATATATATATATATATATATATATATATATATATATATATATATATATATGGACTGATTCATGCGAGAACTCTTATTTCTGCGAGAACTGCGAGAACTCTTAAAAAAAGTGTCAATTAACATGTAATTATAATTATTGACATGTAAAAACTATTGAATGTTAAAAATCTAGTAAAAATATAAATGAAAAATTAAAAAAAATTGTATGAAATCACGCGTATTAAGAATTGTTCATATGTGAACGTTTTTTTTTCAAAAAATGAGTTCATATATGAACGAAAATTTTTCACGTCATTTTATATGATTTTTTTTAGTTTTTTACGTTTATATTTACTTGATTATTAATCTCCAAAAGAGTGTGCATGTGAATGAACAAAGTGAAACGTGATTTAACACTTTTTGTGAGAGTTCTCGCAGTTCTCGCAAAAAAATGAGTTTTCGCATGAACCATTCACTATATATATATATATATATATATATATATATATATATATATATATATATATATATATATATATATATATATATATATATATATAAAACCAAAGTTTTACATAAGGGGGTAGTTTTTCTCCGCATATGACATCCAAAATCTTTGAACGATACCAAACTATTGTTTTCATCTTTTTTAAGCAAATATCAAATCACACTACATTTCTATTTACGCTATTTATCTTCTATATATTTGAAAGGTTCAATTAGTTCCGTCAAATATGCACTAATAAAAATACCAAGGTTCAACTGGTTTCGTCAAACATACATCAATAAAAAAACCATTCATAAATTTACGATATTATATGTTCTTAAACTATGATAGGGCTAAAGCCCTTGGGCCGTTTATTCTTTGTCAATGCTTGTTGTAAAAAAAAAATGTAATCGAGGATCTGAGCCAAATTCTTACAAAGTTAACTTGGGCCTCTAGGTATATAATAAATATTTTTGTTAGCCCATATTGTGATAAATAAATAAAGTCCTCCTAATATATTCCGAATATATTTTTGATTTGATTTTTCATATTGCGTGTGCCAAACTTTTAAAGATCGTAGTATTATCTAAGGATATGATATCGCTTAAGGTCTCGATCCCATATTGACATCTTTGATGTTTATGGTGTAAATCCCGTTGATCGTTTTTCTTTCTCACAGCTTCATCTACATATAAGTGGTTATTGATTATGTGCTCTAAGTCTCTAACGAATAAACGTCAAGGCATTTCCGGAGACATTAAGAAACTTAACTTGTTATGAGGATGACGTCGGTTACAAATTAGCAATTTTAATTAATGATAATATCTATAACAAAGACCCACTCATTGAACCTTTTAATTTTCTTTTAAAAGGTTTTAGTTTTGAATCTTTTAAAAAGTTGAATATTATTATTGCCATATATAAGTTGGTAAACCACATGTAATCATATCGGATTTTGCAGTTTTTTCTTCTAAAGTACCACGACGTGACATGAGCACGATGAAAATAAAGAGGATTTTTTGTTTTACCATTGAAATGTTAAAACAATAAAGCAAAATTACGACTTTGCACAAAAATCCAATTTTGCAACCAAACATTTGGTCCAAAATAAACAACTAACAAAGACATAAGATCCTCTTTGAATAAATGTCAAATTTGTCACATTCATTATATTCCACGAAAAACATTTAATGTTTTCATCATATACTAAATTTCCAAACACCTCGTTCTAAATGCACCAACATACATATCGAGTTCACATTTAGTGATGGAGCTTAAGAATAATAGTCGGTGCTTTTTTCAATCTCCAGTTTTTACATTTTCTTTTTTGTTAATAAGAATAAAAGTAATTACATATGGGCTTTGCTAATCATCGTCATCAGAGAGCAATGGTTAAACTAGTATAAATTACAAACACTTAACGATCATTGATATATACTTATTGAAACAAATCGATGAATTATACATCAAAAGTGTTATATAATTTCTTATGAACATGAAAATATAGATGTTCATTAAATTTATCCCCTTACATTTTTGTTATTCCTCTTTACATTACCGAAAAATATGTCCTACTTTTGTACGTTTTTTTTTATAAAGAATCGAAGTATCATATTACCATCCATTTTTAGGTCATTTATTTTGCTTCCGTTTTCTAACAAATTGAAACCTTATGAGTTACTGTCTACTGTTAAGTCGATATGAATAGATAATGTAAAGAATGTCATAACTAGAAATACATATAAAAAAATAGCTTATTGTATATATCTTCTATACCATAAAATCATTGGAGTAAATGTGGGATGCGATATTATTGCTGAATAATATTCCACTTGCCTTCCAATTTGAAAAGTCAATTTCTCAATACTTGTTGGGAAAGTTAAACATCTTGTTATAATCAATCTTTTTAGCTTAATGACCAAGATTTGAGTCCTTTTAATATGATCCAAGTATACTGTTGGGGTAGGGTATTTATTACCCATACTCTAGGCCACCGAAGGCCCTAACATTAAAAGAGCAACGGAATCAGCCGGGACTCACATGAGACGGAACTCTTCTTCAAGGACGCCGAAGGCCCTAACATCTTAGAAGCAACGGACTGAGGAAGCTGCGCTACGGCAGTGATGGGACAGATATAGCGCCGTTCATGTCAGGGAGTGGAAACATCTAAAGAAGTACGGCATTAATGAGGGACAAGACAGGGTGAGGGACATCATTTAATGCAAGAGCGCGTGAGGGACAAAGCGTCGTCACGCGTCTCGCAGTTAATGCCCTCCACTGTGGCACTGTACTTGAAAAGCATGGAGTGGAGAGGGTCACATCGTTGCAGGATGGGACTGCCTGACAAAACAACTACCGGACCGGTCCTTCGGTCTATTACCTTCTGGACAAGGACCCGACATTTGTTGTATATAAGAAACATTCTCTTTGTAATATAGGGATCGGTTGATTTAGTCATAAATATACTACATATACTCTCTCGAGCATTCAATTGACCATACGCGTTGTTCTGCATATTAACTCCCCCAATCATTTGAACATCTAGCATCCTAATAAATGTCTGGGGTCGAACGATAGTGTATATTGTTGACATTACCTCCGTCAGTCATCGGACGGAGGCCATAAGCTTCAGAATTTTACCTTAACATTGGCGCCATCCGTGGGACCCCGTCGTTAATCAGCGATAGATCTAGGGAAGACATGGAAAAAGCACTCGTAAACCAACAGGAAGAGGGAATAGTCCAGTCCATTACCCACGAGTCTGCTGAGGACACGGGGCCGTCCCCGTTATTTACCCCAGGAGTGAACGAACAAGAGAGTCCGATTACACCGGAATTCGTAAGCAAAAACTACAACAGTCTGAAGGCTATGATGAATAAGCATGCCCGGCAGGAGCGCAGGAGGGGAAATCCTCTCGAACTCTCGTACGGAGACGCAGAAGAAATAGAGCAGGAGGAAAGCTCCGATCGGAATGGTCACTCTAACCAAAGCAGGATATTGCGATCCGAAAGGGTGTCTGAAGAAGGGCTGGTGATGACAGGACAAGATAACGGACCAACGGGGACGTTTATTAACCTCCTTAACGCCCAACATCCAAACCGAAGCAGTAGACCCGATGAAGGGGCTCTTAACTTCGGAGTGTCGCGCCCTCAAACTCCGTTTCTCCACTACCAGCCGGTTCAACAGTTACGTGGGCCCCAACCGAGTATGGGAGTTCCTCCTTATTTTTGGCAACCACCTCCCGTTGTTCAGCAACTACCTCCCGTTGTTCAGCAACTACCTCCCGTTGTTCAGCAACTACCTCCCGTCGTTCAGCAACTACCTCCCGTTGTCCAGCAAGCAGCCGTTGAGGTGGAGGACCTGACCAAGCCATACCAGAGATCGAGAAGTACCAAATTCACAAAACGAATAGCTAATTTCAAATTCCCTCCGAGGATAAAGATGCCCACCAACGTTAAGATGTATGATGGTTCGCAAGATCCGGACGACCATCTGAGTGTTTTCTCCGGAGCTGCGGAGGTGGAGCAATGGTCTATGCCCGTGTGGTGCCATATGTTCGTCCAAACTCTGTTAGGATCAGCACGACTCTGGTACGATAGCTTGCCCACAGAAAGTGTGGACAACTTCGAAGACTTGCAGCAGGGGTTTAGAAACAATTTTATGCAGCAACGGAGATGTGAAAGGAAATCGGTAGAAATGCATAACATCAAGCAGAAGGAACAAGAAAGCCTTAGGGCCTTCATAGAACGTTTCAATAAGGAAAGTTTGGAAATCAAAGGAGCTACGGAAGACATGCGGGTTTCTGGATTTATGCATGCCATAAAGAACACTCAACTCATTGAAGCCCTGAATAACAAAGTCCCAGACACCGTGGAGGATATGATGACAAGGGTAAGGGATTTTATCAGAGGAAAGGAAGCAGCTAACCTCAGCCGAGAAACTGGTTCTAGCAAGACGTACAGGGAGGACAAGAGCTGGAAATCTGGAAATAACACCAGACCGGAAGGTCCGGGGCCTCATAGAAATGATGGGAAACAACCGGAGCAGCGTAATCGGGGCCCATACTCGAACCCCCACACAGCCGCTACCTCCGGTACCGATTATCGGCGAAAGGAAGTTTTCACGGCGCTCACAAAGACCCCTTGCGAGATCTTGTCAACAGAGCCTGTAGGAAAGAATTTCCCAGCTCCCCATCCGATGTTGGAAAATAAGGAAAGGAAAGCGTCAGACAAATTCTGTGAATTCCACTTGGATCACGGACACAATACTAACGATTGCTACCATCTGAAGAGAAGGATCGAAGAAGCGGTCAAGTCAGGAGAACTGGCTCATCTGATCAAAGATATTAAGAAAGGAGCACCCCAAGGGAACAGGAATAACCGGAGGAAGGAAGAAAGACCTCCTGGAACTAAAACACAGGCTATCAACATGATAAATAAGGACTCGTTGCCTTTAAAGAGGAAGGAACCAGACCCAACCTGGATGAATCAAGAGATAACGTTCCCTCCCCGATGCGAATGCTGTCCCACTGTAGACCCTATCATAGTGGAAGGACGGATGGGAAATGCTATCATTCCTAGGGTATACATAGATACCGGAAGTTCCACAGAGGTCATTTATGAACATTTTTTCCGACAACTCAGGAAATCAGTCCAAGCGCGGATCAGAAAGCCGGAGTCAGCACTCCAAGGATTCAACAACGAGACGATGTGGCCTCTAGGAGAAATAACCCTCCCCCTGACGTTGGGAGAATACCTGCGCATGAGGACTGAATGGATGAATTTTGCAGTGATCCAGACACCAGCCCCGTTTGATGTCATCCTAGGGAGGCCAGGATTATACCAGTTAGGAGCAGTACCGTCCACTTTTCACGAATTGATGAAATTCCCCACCCCTCACGGCATCGCGACAATTCGCACTAAGAGGCGAAGGGAAAGATGGTGTGCTTCTACGGAAAAATCCGATAGTGTGCCAGAGGCAAGCCCTGGTCCGGAAGAAAAGATAGTCATTAATCCTCAATTTCCGGAACAAACTATCGCCATAGGATCACATTTATCAAGGCCTTGTAAAGAGAAGCTGTTTACGCTACTCAGCAGTAACATGGACGTATTCGCATGGTCACCCTCAGACATGACAGGGGTGCCTAGGAATATAGCCGAGCACCGGTTGAAAACGTACCCTAGTGTAGAGCCGATGAGGCAAAAGAAGAGAGGAATGGCGCCAGATCGTAGCCAGGCAATCAAGGAAGAAGTTAGCAAGTTGTTAGACGCTGGAATCCTGCGAGAGGCAAGGTATCAAACATGGGTGGCCAATCCTGTTCTGGTAGAAAAAAGCGATCACTCTTGGAGAATGTGCGTAGATTTCAAGAATATAAACAAGGCCTGTCCGAAGGACAACTACCCATTACCCGAAATAGACTGGAAGATCGACTCCTTGATGGGTTATAAGTACAAGTGCTTCTTGGACGCTTACAAAGGCTATCATCAAATCCAAATGGCACCAGAGGACGAAGATAAAACAGCATTTTACACAGATTTCGGCATATTTTGCTATAGAAAAATGCCCTTCGGACTAAAGAATGCCGGAGCTACCTACCAAAGGATGATTGACAAGACCTTCGAAGCACAAATCGGTCGGAATCTGGAGGCCTACGTAGATGATCTTGTTATTAAAAGCCACAAGGAGGAAGACATGATCTACGATATTGATGAGACTTTTAGAAAATTGAGAAGTATCTATATGAAGTTAAATCCCAAGAAGTGCACCTTTGGAGTAGTGGAAGGAAAATTCCTCGGTCACGTTATAACGGAAAGAGGCATCAAAGCATGCCCCGACAAGGTCAAAGCCATTTCTGAGATGAAGTCCCCTGGGACATTGGGTGAGGTCCAAAGTTTAAATGGGAGGTTGGCAGGCTTAAGCCGGTATCTCTCAAGGTCAGCCGAACGCTCCCTACCTTTCTTCAAGGCGCTGAAAAAGAGTATTAATGCGACTGACTTCGTATGGACAGCCGAGGCCGAAGATGCCTTCCAGGAATTGAAACGGTACTTAACACAGTTACCAGCCTTGGTGGCCCCAACTGAAGGAAAAGAATTGTTCGTATACCTAGCAGCCTCCCTAAATACTGTAAGCGCAGTATTGATATCGGAAGAAAGCGGGAAACAAACGCCCGTGTACTTCGTGAGCAAAGCCCTACGAGCGGCAGAGTTAAACTACCCCCCGATGGAGAAGCTGGCATTGGCCCTCATACACACGGCAAGGCGATTACCACGCTACTTTCAGGCTTACCCAATTGTAGTCATGACAGAACTACCCATTAAAGATATATTGGCAACCCCGGAAAGGTCGGGAAGATTGGAAAAATGGGCCATAGAGCTAGGGGCTTATTCGATAGAGTATAGGCCTAGACAAGCCATGAAAGGTCAAGTCCTGCCAGACTTCATAGCCGAAGTACCAATGCCCCCGCCGCCACCTGTAAATCAGCAAGAGGAGAAAAAAACATCGCTTTCACCACCATCGGAGGATGAATTGTGGTTTCTATACACCGATGGGGCCTCTAGCAGTTCAGGATCCGGAGCGGGTATGGTCCTTATCAGCCCTACGGGAGAAGAATTCACGTATGCTGTAAAATTATCCTTTGAAAGTACAAACAATGAGGCGGAATACGAAGCTTTGCTGGCTGGCCTGCGGATTGCGATTAAGATGAAGATACAAGATCTTGAGGTTAGGGTAGACTCAGCCCTAGTAGCTAACCAGGTAAGGGGAGACTTCGTAGCCAAGGATGAGAATATGGCAAAATATAAAGGGTTGGTGATCACCCTAATGACAAGCTTCAGGTACTTCAACATTCGGCAGATTCCAAGGGGAGAGAACGCAAAGGCCGATGCGGCCAGCAAGGTGGCGTCACTCGCATACCCGAAAGGTCAAAAGAATATTTTGGTAGAAGTTTTGAATCGTAGAAGTACGGAAGTAGAATTGGTAGGCGCAGTGGTGGAGGACACTGACCCCAACTGGATGACTCCTATCATCCACTATCTCAGAACGGGAGCCGAACCCAACGATAAGAAAGAAGCAAGGCGGTTAAGAATGAAGCTTCCCATGTATACACTCGTTGAAGGAACGTTATACAAAAAAAGCCTTTCTTATGCCATTACTGAGGTGCGTAGGCCCGAAGGAAGCTAACTATGTGATCGGGGAGGTGCATGAAGGGGCCTGCGGCATGCATTCAGGACCACGAGCCGTGGTGGCAAAAATAATCAACCTAGGATATTACTGTCCTTCCATGCATCGAGATGTGATGTGTCTGAAATAAACCATATTTTGTAACCACATTTGTCGTAATTAAGCTCATTTTCTGCAACTTTTATTATGATTTGGTATATTTTTAGTGAGATTTGCAGATTAAAGTAATATTTGGACCACGGAGCGAAGAGGAGCTGAAACTGGCTTGAAACGGAGACAAACGAGCAAGAAATATGAAAGTTGAGAAACAGCCGGCGGCTGAGAGTTTTTAGCCGACGGCTAAATTGAAGTTTTCGCATAATTGTTCGTTACGTGCCGCGGAAGCAACTTTTTGACCCGCGTGTTTCAGCCGACGGCTGAAGTGAGCCAGCCGACGGCTAAAAGGTCGTTTTCAGAATTTATAAATAGGGCTGCTAGGGTTCGGGTTTAACACACTTTATTCCTTATTTTCAACCTGCATTCATCCTGGAAAGCTGCAAGAAGAGTCCTAGAAGCCTTTGATCACGTGGAAGCTTTTGGTTAATCTCTTTTAACCAATTTCTAAGTTAGCAATTGTTTGATTCAACGTTTATGCATTATTTTCTTAACACAATGTTTTGTTTTAAGACCTATTATGTTATTTGCTTACAATCCAACATGAGCTAAACTCTTTAAGCGATTGCTTGGATTGTTGAACCTGGATCTATGTTTTAATCAAGTTTATGTTTGAACTTATTGATTTTCCATTATTATTTACGTTTAATCGCGATCCATGTTTATTCAAAGTTATTAAATTTACTACTTAGCGTGATTGATAGATCTATAACATAACTAGCGTTCTTATATGATTTATCAGTTATTTACAATTATATGATTTATCAAACATATTCTTGTTAATCATAATCCAGGTGAAACGTAATTCTAAGTAATCGTTGCTTTTAAATCTGATTAATTTACAAAGACTTTTCGAAATAGTTTTTCATCCGCAATCCACTTAGTTAATTAAATTGCTATTTATTTTACTTATTTGTTTTCTGAATTATGTTCTCTCAGAACTAAAACGTCCCCCATATTTAATTGCTTTAATTAGTTTAATTATATAATTTGAGATAACGGATATAAATACACGTTCCCTGAGTTCGATCCGGACTTACTGATTCTATATTTACGTACGATCAGGTACACTGCCTGTATTGTGTGTTAATATACATTGGTATAATCCTTTTCTAAACTTTAAATAATTTTATGTTATAAAATACACATCAAGTTTTTGGCGCCGCTGCCGGGGAACGGTTGCTATTTTTATTCGTAATTTTGAATTTGTAATTATTCGATCCTTTCGGAAAGATTTATCTTTCTGGAAGTTGCATTCTTTTTGTATTACGTGATAATTGTTAATTGGACTAATCGGATTTTTGAAGTTACGATTTTTCAGGAAATTTTCACACAGCAGTTTTTAACCGCCGGCTGATTTCCAGCCGCCGGCTGATTAGCAGCTGTCTGTTATTTTTCGTTTTATTGTAATTTTAATTTTTCGGTTCGTTTAATTTTCAGTTATCACGGGCTACTGACATATTTTCTTCTGTCTTATTAGGTTTTGCATGACCCGGAGTTCAAATCCAAATTCTGTAGAGCCTTTCGAAGATCCGGAGAAAGCTTTTCGCATTCGACGCAGACTGTTTTCACCAAAAGCTTAACCACTCACCAGTTTTAAGATTCACCAAAACGAGAGTTTCACTTCAGATTTTATGCCATCTTCTGACGAGGAATACAACCAGTTTTCTGATCAAGAGGAAGAGAAACCACTCCCTAATTCACCAGCCACCGTATCAGATTCCGATTCAACTGAAGAATCAGAGCACGAAATGGCAGTCAACATCGATGAGATCACTTTGGAGGAGTACTATGCTCTTACCCCGAATGTTGCAACAGACATTCCCAACCCTGCTGTCACTCGAGGAGCAGACTTCCAGCTTAAGGGCCAGTTTCTCAAAGAACTTCGAGAGAACCCTTTTAATGGAGATGAGAATGAAGATGCTAATGTTCATGTGGAAAAAGTCATCGAGATTGCTGATGCTTACACTATTCCTGGTGTGACAAAGGAGGCTGTTATGTTACGGGTGTTTCCGATGACACTCAAAGGAAACGCAAAACGGCGGATTGGGAACGAACCGGCCAATTCCATCACTACTTGGGCCGATCTGAGGGCCAAGTTTTTGAAGAACTACTGTCCCCCTTCAAAAACCTCTAAGATGATTGATGACATCAGGAACTTCACACAAGATATTGGTGAGTCACTTTATCAAGCATGGGAGCGTTACAAAGACATGTTACACAAATGCCCCCAGCATGATCTCAACACTCAGCAAGTCATCAAGACATTTTACAAGGGGGTTGATCGTCAAACTCGTAATGAGTTAGACTCTGTAGGCAAAATTCCACGGAAAATCCCGGCTGATGCTTGGAGTGCTATTGAAAAATCTGCTAAACACTCCAAACTATGGGAAGACGGTGGTAAGGGACGAAGGCAAATGGCTGATAACAGCGACGGTCTCGCTGCTATAACTAACAAACTGGATGCTATGGGACGAGACATCAAGCGCGTCAACGAGAAAGTTCATGCTATTCAAGTTGGTTGCGAAATTTGCAACGGATACCATCTAGCCAAAGATTGCCCTAGGAAAGATGAGGAAGAAGCCACTGAAGAGGTAATGTATGGAGATTACCAAGGAGGAGACAGGAATAACAACAACTATCGCCAAGGAGGAGACAACAATGGTTATCGCAAGCCCTACAACAACAATCAGGGAAATTCAAATGGGCAGAAACCATACAGGCAAGGACCACCGGGATTCTATGCTAAGGAGGCTCCTAAGGCACCGTTTCCACCAAAAGACGATTTGCATGAACTGATGAAACAACTCATGACAACTAATAA
Organism: Senecio squalidus; assembly: GCA_910822075.1. Classification (NCBI taxonomy): domain Eukaryota; kingdom Viridiplantae; phylum Streptophyta; class Magnoliopsida; order Asterales; family Asteraceae; genus Senecio; species Senecio squalidus. The sequence goes on along the minus strand of CAJVGC010000591.1, from coordinate 8,464,949 downwards.
TCAGTTTATGCAAACCACGATCAAGCGAATGGATGACACTGATTCCATCATCCGTAATCAAAGCGCTTCGATCAAGCAACTCGAAGGGACCATGGGACAACTAGCGAAAGTAGTGCAAGAGAGATTTCCGGGACAGCTACCAAGCTTCACGGAAACGAATCCTCGAGATCATGTCAAAGCAGTTACCACCCGAAGTGGTAAAACTCTCAATTCTTCTTTTACAGGTGTTACTAACAATATTTCTTCTGATTTTGCGCAGGTTAACAAAGAAGACGGACAAGAGAACGCAGACAAACCGCTGAATTCTGCTACTGCTGAATTTCAGCCGACGGTTGCCCAAAATCAGCCGGCGGCTGACTGCCAGCCGGCGGCTAAATCTAGCCAGCCGGCGGCTGAAACGCTGATTTCGAAAAAGACCACTCCAGCTGCTGCTACGAAGCCGAAAATCACACCGGTGACTAAGGACTTCACACCTGCTGTTCCATACCCTGATGCTCTGAAGAAAGACAAAGACGCTGTCACTTATCACAAATTTCTGGAGAACATGAAGCAGCTTCACATCAATATTCCGTTCATTGAGGCGATTGCTCAAATGCCGAAGTAAGCGAAATATTTGAAGGATCTTGTGACAAATAAGAGTAAGCTGGAAGACGCTTCCAAGGTCACCATGAATGCCCGTTGTTCCGCACTGATGCAAAACAAGTTGCCTCCGAAATTAAGCGATCCAGACGCTATTTCTATTCCTTGTTTAAATTGGCAATTTAACTGTGAACAATGCATTAGCTGATCTAGGAGCAAGTATTTCTTTGATGCCATATTCCATGTATGCTAGATTAGGTTTAGGAGAACCCAGACCTATTCGTATGTGCATTGAATTAGCTGACCGTTCTGTTCAATATCCTAGGGGAGTTGTTGAAAATGTTCTTGTTAAAGTTGATAAATTTGTGTTCCCCTTTGATTTTGTCATTCTTGATATGGTAGAGGACCCTAGAGTACCAATTATCCTAGGACGTCCATTTTTAGCTACTTTCCACTCCCTGATTGATGTCTTTAATCGTAGGATCACCATGCAAGTAGGAGATGAAAAAGTCGTGTTTAATGTTAATGATTCAATGGAATACCCTTCTGCAGTAGATGATACTTGTTATTATTTAAATGCATATGACATTTCCGATGATGAGTTTGTGCAGATGTTATTGGAGGATGATCAGACTGATTCATTCATTAATGAGGGCTGGAGTGGAGATTTTGACTCTGCAAAAGAGTTGGCTGAGTTTGATATGCTACTGGAGGAAGTCAAGTCCACACTGACCACCGTAAATCAGGAAACAAACGAAGAAAAGCCAGCAGCAAAATCCAGCCGGCGGCTGTCTAAAGCCAGCCGGCGGCTGAAAAGATGCCAGCCGGCGGCTAAGAATTCTCAGCCGGCGGCTGAATTGCCCAGTACAGGGATTTCGGTTCAAGGTGTTCCATGTTCACGAGCTGAGATCATGGAAATTAAAACATCGATCGAAGAACCACCCAAACTGGAATTGAAACCACTTCCATCTCATCTGGAGTATGCATATTTGCAAGGTACAAACGACTTACCTGTTATTATTTCTTCTAACTTATCTTGTGGAGAGAAATATCGTTTGTTAGGTACTTAAAGCTCATAAGCAAGCTCTTGCATGGAAGATTACTGACATTCGGGGGATTAATCCATCATTTTGCACGCACAAAATTCTAATGGAGACAGACTTCAAGCCGGTCGTTCAACCGCTTCGACGTCTAAACCCGAAAGTCAAGGATGTTGTGAGGAAGGAAATCATCAAGTTGCTGGATTCAGGACTCATATACCCTATTTCTGACAGTCCATGGGTGAGTCCGGTGCATGCGGTTCCGAAAAAGGGAGGTATGACAGTCGTTGCCAACGAAAAGAATGAGCTAATTCCTACACGAACTGTAACAGGGTGGCGTGTCTGCATTGACTACCGAAAGTTAAATGACTCCACCCGCAAAGATCATTTCCCTTTACCATTTGTTGATCAAACGCTTGAACGGTTAGCCGGGAAAGCCTTTTATTGCTTTTTAGATGGTTTTTCAGGTTATTTCCAGATTCCTATTGAGCCGGAGGACAAAGACAAGATCCTACGCCATTGCCATTCAGGACCTGTAGGAGGACATCATGTTGCGAATTTCACAGCCAAACGTGTTTTTGATGTCGGGTTCTACTGGCCATCAGTGTACAAGGATGCTCAGGATCATATGAAGAAATGTGACGCTTGTCAACGGACTGGTAATATTTCTTCACGCGACGAGATGCCACAAACGGGCATCCAGGTATGTGAAATTTTCGATGTTTGGGGTATTGATTTTATGGGACCCTTTCCTTCAAGTCGGGGAAATAAATATATTTTAGTAGCTGTCGACTACGTATCAAAGTGGGCTGAAGCGAAAGCTTTACCCACCAATGATGCGCGAGTCGTCGTTCACTTTTTGAAACAATTATTTTCCCGGTTTGGTACCCCTAAAGCTTTAATTAGTGATAGGGGTACACATTTTTGTAACGCCCAACTTGAGAAGGTGTTAAAAAGATATGGTGTAAACCATAAATTTTCAACAGCTTATCACCCCCAAACGAGCGGACAAGTCGAGGTTACTAACCGAGGCTTGAAGCGCATTTTGGAAAAGTCGGTCGGTGCAAATCGTATGGATTGGTCCGATAAATTAGACGATGCTCTTTGGGCGCATAGGACTGCATTTAAAACTCCTATTGGTTGTACTCCTTATCGTTTGATTTATGGTAAAGCATGTCACTTACCCGTTGAAATTGAGCATAAAGCCTATTGGGCTTTAAAGGCTGCCAATATGGAAATGATTCCTGCAGGGAAGAACAGGTTCCACCAGATCCAGGAGTTAGACGAGTTACGCATGAACGCTTACGAGAACTCGCTATTTTACAAGGAACGGACGAAGAAATGGCACGATAAGCGAATCAAGACAGATAGGAACTTTATCGACGGTGATATGGTTCTCCTGTACAATTCCCGATTGAAGTTATTTCCGGGGAAATTACGGTCAAGGTGGTCGGGGCCATATATCGTGCTAGATGTATTCCCCTATGGTACGGTAGAGATCGCCAACGAAAAGGGCGAGAGTTTTAAAGTAAATGGGCATCGCTTAAAGAAATATTATGCCGATGGACGTGATAACCAGTTTGATCTATTTGGAGACGACGAGGAGCTCGAGCTCCATGAACGTGATGGTTAACAAACTTGGTTTGAGTCGAGCTTAACGACTCATCACTAAACAAATAGCGCTTACGGGAGACAACCCGCTTCTTTTCCCTTTATTTTATTTTTATTTTGTTCAGAAAAATATAAAGAAAATACAAAAAAATCAGAAAAAAAAAAAAAAAAAAAAAATATATATATATATATATATGTACACTACGCGTTCTTCTCTTTTAATTTTTGATTTTTTGTTTCAGGTCCACTTAGATCATCATATAAGAGCTGCTAAACATATCGGACACCAGGTTAGATCGTGCTAAATCACCGAACGAAAAAACTTTTTTTTTGGAACAGAGAGTTTTAACCGGCGGCTAAAATTTTAAATAAGAAATTTGGCGGCGGCTAACATTCAGCCGACGGCTAAACATTTCCAGCCGCCGGCTGAAACAGCAGCGGCTAAATTTGAAATAAGAAATTTTGGCAGCGGCTAACATTCAGCCGACGGCCAAAACTTTCCAGCCGCCGGCTGAAAAAACGCAGGTGTTAAATTTTTTTTATATAAATCGTTTTTCTCTCTCATTCACATCCACACACACACACTCTTATCTAACCGGCGGCTGGCTATTTTTTGCTTCATTTTCGTTCGATTTTTCTTCAATTATTTCATCTCATTATCTAATTCCAACACCAAGGTATACTTTACTCAATCCTCTTTCTTGTTTTTCTTTGAATTTCATGAAGAACACATTTGGGGGTTTTGCTAATCCGAAATTTTTAGTGATTAATTTTACAATTAATTGTTAGGAGTCACTCCTTGGATGATTTGTATGCTTAAAACTTGATTAATTTCGGTTTCCATGGTTTAAATTGGTTTAGAGATTATTGATAATAATTGAGGTTTTTGCTAGGACTATTTTGTAACTTGGTTTAATTCAATTTGTGAGTAGGATTTCTTGTTGCTACTACTTATTAGTTACATCGAGTTTAAAAAATCAAAGTCCCATGTTTAATTGACGAAAAGGGGTTGGTTGTTTATGTGCGTATGGACTTAATAATTGACTTTTTGGTGGAATTTAGTTATTAACATGTGGAGTGGAGTGTAGATCAGGGTCCTGATTTAACAGATTTTGCGAGATTTTTGTGTGCAACTAGGGAATTTGCATGTTATTTTTGATAGGAAGTTTAAACAGCAGCTAGAACGGTTAACAGCGATGAATAACCTGTCCAGGAGTTTTAGCCGGCGGCTGAAATTAGCCAGCCGGCGGTTGCCTTTCAGCCGGCGGCTGTTTTCAGCCAGCCGGCGGCTAAAACCCACTGTCCCAATTTTTATTGCTTTCTGTTTCGGCTTGTTGTTGCAATCTCCTATTTTCTCGCACTGTTTTATCTGACTAATCTGGTTATTCTAATTTGGTTTATGCAGACTATGGCCGATGCAAATGAACAACAGGAGGTCCCCTCTCATTTTCCCCTTTATAACATCGATCATCAATTCCTTCGTGTATTCGAACCAAGACGAGGAGTTACTCTTCAACAGAGGCATGAATTCCAGAATAGGTTAGCAACTTTGCAGCGATACCCGGTGTATGCCCCTAGCGGTATTGAGTGGAATTTCTTGGCCGAAGTTCGCCCACACGATTCCCGTTATCCATCGGGAGCTGCTGAGATCTTGGATATGTTGGCATTTGATTATCGGGGATTTCGCTGTCGAGCGTGGGAGCGGTTGTTTTCTATTCAAGAGCCGATCCACATAGAGGCAACATACGAGTTCTATAGCTCCTTTGCCTTCAACCACACTGAACCTAACCCTACCAAAAACACCATACAGTTTCTTCTTGGGGGTGAACTTAGGCGGATGACATTATCAGAGTTTGGGGAAAAACTGGGATTGTTTGATGCTGCTGATCTTGCACACCCGGATTTTGCCGGGTTTATGGCTGAGGGAGTTAAGGCTCCGGACTACCGTGACAACGCGGCCATCTGGGCCACCGTTGCTAGTGGAGAGTACACCTCCCGCCCTTCCTATACACAGATTAGGGACCCGAAAGTTCGGGCTATATTTGCTATGGTGTGTTTGTTTGTGATTGGCAGGAAATCTGGCCTCGAAAAATGCCATAAAGAGGAACTATTTTGGCTGGGATGCATTGTTCAGAAGAGGCCTGTTAATGTTCCCTATATCTTGGCTCGGTGGATGACCAACATCCTGAAGGGCGCACGGGCCGGCAGTGTGATCCGGGGAGGTCACTTTGTGAGCGCTATTGGTAGGCGCTTGGCATTCCGGGGCCCAGGATTTGACACTTGTACCACGTTGACACCAGGGATGCGTCTTTTCGGGGCAACTTGGTTTAAGTCCTCTGGTTTAGTGAACAAGTTTGTTTCCCCAGATGGTGAGGTTATTTACAGATGGGTTGCTATTAGAGGGGTTGATGGTGTTGATGAGTCAGACGATGAGGTGCAGCCACCAGGTTACGAGGATGTTCCACCACCAGTTCAGGAGGAGCACCCACCGGGTCAGGGGTTCGATTTTTCGGCTCAGATGGCTGCTTTGACATCTAGCATGGGGCAGATGTCATCCCGGTTTGATTCATTTGCGAACCGTATGGAGGATCGTTACTGCGATCTCAGCCATGACATCACCTACATCCGCAACCAGGTGGGGCACATGCAGTCAGAGTTTGACAGTAGGAACCGCTATCAGGACGAGGTTTTGTACCAGTACCATCAGCGTACCGGTGTGAGTTATCAGGCCTATGACGGTTCTTATCACTCGTTTGGTAGTGCCACTCCGATGGATCAGGACCAGCTATCTTCATCCACCTATGAGGATCGCCACCACCTGTGGTCCTCTCAGCCTTACGAGTACCATCCTCCTACCGAGGCCCAGAGACAGCAGGACGAGGAGGAGCGGAGAGCCGCTTGGAGCAGACAGGGCCGTTGGCCTGATATGTGATGATCTTTGGTTATGTTGTGTATTTTATTTTAAGACTATTTTTATTTTTATTTCTATTTCGTATGGATTATTTGTTTGAGATTTTTATATTTGGATTATGTATTTCTTATGCTTATTTTATTGTGGTACTTAATATGTGTGCATGTTTTCCCATTTTTAGAATTTCAACCATTTTAGTGGAAGTAATGCCGGAAATCCAAATTTTCAAAGGAAGCTATGCAGATTTTTTGAGGACGTTACGCTTTTACAAGCCATACATTCTTTCCACTGCTATTTCTTTTTCACAGCATTCGACATTTAAATGGGGGAGCTTTTTCTATTCCTTTCTCTTTTTCTTTTTGCACTTAATTACTGAATTTTCTTTACAATGAGGACATTGTATTGTTTAAGTGTGGGGAAGGGGTTAGGATTGAATCTATTTGTCCTTAGGAACAATTTGTGTGAAAATTTTAAAATTTTTGACATATTTTTCGTAATTAGTTTTAACTAGTTGCATAACTAGGCACACCTACCCATTACAATTTTTGTGAGGATTTGAGCCATTATAGAATACATTTTATATGCTTTTATCTTCATTTGTTATGATGCCGGTGACTTGTAAACTTTAGAACTTGACACTGTATACGCTTCGAGGCTATGAATGAGCATAAGTTTTTACTTATCAGTAACTAGGAAAGAGGCAAAAGAATTAGGATTGTTAACAGTTGATTGGCCTATTCGTTTCTTATAGTCGATAACTACACTGGTTATTTGACTCACACTACCTATCGAGCACTCATTTTTAGTGTTTTTGACGTTTAGATACCATATTCCTTTTTCTTTTATCACCTTTCCAGATATATTCCATAAATTGAACCTAATGTATAAGTCGTTTAATCCGGATATTTTTGTTGAAAATTCCCTCTTTCTTAACTTGATTGATTATTAGACGGAATGTTATATATGATGGCGTGGAGTTGTGTAATTTACTTAAGTTCACGAAGGAAGTTACTGGTGGATATAAGTTAAGAATTATTCAGGAATTTGATGAACCTTTTGAGCGGTGTCTTTAATATAAAAAAAAAATATATATATATAAAAAAAAAAAAAAAAAAAAAAAAAAAAAATTTATTAAAGCCCGTACTAGGTAGCCAATAAGTGTTGAAGTTATTTGACGAAAGTTGCGAGAAATAAAAATTCTCAATTGAAGCGTTGAAGAATTAAGACGAAGTTTGGTCTTAGAAGTTTCATCAGAGTGAGCCATTAGGGATAATCAATCGAGTTTTGAAAGTAATATAATTTTTGACTAAAATATTTGGATTTGTAGACTAATTGGAAGTTGATTGTTTCATATCGTTCATATTAATTCACCTTCATACTATTTTCCATTATTTTACCCATCACCCATTGATATGACCATAAGCCCTCTGAACTAGTTACTTAGACTCTATTGGTGGAGAAGCGTATCGTTATCAAGCCTATGATAGAATACTTGTCATGACTGAGCTTTGAGCGATTTCACATATATATTACACTTAGATTAGCTTTTTGAGTGATTGAGTGTTATACTTCCCAAATCGTGAGATGTTTAGTTATGCATTTAAATTTTGGCTTGGTAATTATTAAATTCATCTTCGTAAATAAATTTTTTGGTAATTTACTCGAGTAGTTGGGTATTTTATTTTTATTGAAGATGTTTGTTTTGTTCTAAATCTAACAGTTTACTTGAGGACAAGTAAGATTCAAGTGTGGGGAATTTGATGTGTCTGAAATAAACCATATTTTGTAACCACATTTGTCGTAATTAAGCTCATTTTCTGCAACTTTTATTATGATTTGGTATATTTTTAGTGAGATTTGCAGATTAAAGTAATATTTGGACCACGGAGCGAAGAGGAGCTGAAACTGGCTTGAAACGGAGACAAACGAGCAAGAAATATGAAAGTTGAGAAACAGCCGGCGGCTGAGAGTTTTTAGCCGACGGCTAAATTGAAGTTTTCGCATAATTGTTCGTTACGTGCCGCGGAAGCAACTTTTTGACCCGCGTGTTTCAGCCGACGGCTGAAGTGAGCCAGCCGACGGCTAAAAGGTCGTTTTCAGAATTTATAAATAGGGCTGCTAGGGTTCGGGTTTAACACACTTTATTCCTTATTTTCAACCTGCATTCATCCTGGAAAGCTGCAAGAAGAGTCCTAGAAGCCTTTGATCACGTGGAAGCTTTTGGTTAATCTCTTTTAACCAATTTCTAAGTTAGCAATTGTTTGATTCAACGTTTATGCATTATTTTCTTAACACAATGTTTTGTTTTAAGACCTATTATGTTATTTGCTTACAATCCAACATGAGCTAAACTCTTTAAGCGATTGCTTGGATTGTTGAACCTGGATCTATGTTTTAATCAAGTTTATGTTTGAACTTATTGATTTTCCATTATTATTTACGTTTAATCGCGATCCATGTTTATTCAAAGTTATTAAATTTACTACTTAGCGTGATTGATAGATCTATAACATAACTAGCGTTCTTATATGATTTATCAGTCATTTACAATTATATGATTTATTAGATAATTGTAGCTTGAGACTTAATTGAGATAGGCTAAGAGATTAGTAATTTAATGAATTGAATGAACATGACAATTATATCTAATCTGAATAATTGAGACTTTTGTTAATTCGTAGTCGACAGATTAAATTGTAAATAATAGTGAACTTAAAGCACAATTTAGAGTGGCTAAATCTAAGATAGCTCTTGATGTACGAATAATCGTATGATCTTTCTCTAAAATTGTAGGATTAGATAACTCTAGCGGGAAATCTAGTTATCATAGGAATCACAGTTAAATCAATCAAACATATTCTTGTTAATCATAATCCAGGTGAAACGTAATTCCAAGTAATCGTTGCTTTTAAATCTCATTAATTTACAAAGACTTTTCGAAATAGTTTTTCATCCGCAATCCACTTAGTTAATTAAATTGCTATTTATTTTAGTTATTTGTTTTCTGAATTATGTTCTCTCAGAACTAAAACGTCCCCCATATTTAATTGCTTTAATTAGTTTAATTATATAATTTGAGATAACGGATATAAATACACGTTCCCTGAGTTCGATCCGGACTTACTGATTCTATATTTACGTACGATCAGGTACACTGCCTGTATTGTGTGTTAATATACATTGGTATAATCCTTTTCTAAACTTTAAATAATTTTATGTTATAAAATACACATCAAGATGCTACCGAAGAGATCCAAAAGTGTCAAAGCTGCCAAAGGTATGCCCCGGTACCCAAGCAACCCAAAAACGACATGATTTCAGTCACATCTGCGTGGCCGTTTCATCAATGGGGCATAGACATCGTGGGGCCATTTCCGGTCTCCAGCGGAGGGGTCAAGTTCTTAATAGTAGCCATTGATTATTTCACCAAGTGGATAGAAGCGAAACCGCTAGCCTCTATCTCAGGCTCGCAGGTAAAGAAATTTGTCTGGGAAAGCATAGTATGCCGTTTTGGCTTGCCAGGGATCATTATCTCAGATAACGGGAAACAATTTGCTGATAACCCGTTTAAATCATGGTGCCAAGAAATGAGGATCCAACAGAATTTCACGTCCGTAGCTCATCCCCAGGCAAATGGTCAGGTGGAACGAGCCAATAGGAGCCTGGTAGAAGGGATAAAAGTGAGGTTGGACAAGGAAGAAGGCAAATGGTTGGACCAAGTGTCTCATGTACTATGGTCACACCGGACAATGGTAAAAACCAGCAACGGCGAGACTCCTTTTAGTTTGGCGTATGGAACGGAAGCGGTTATACCTACAGAGATAGGGATGCCAACGGCGAGGACTAGCCCATAAGTGATGGAGGGAAACGACGAGGAACTACGCCTCAACCTTGACATAATCGAGGAGAGAAGAGAAATCGCCGCTATACGGGAAGAGAAGTATAAGAGGCTGATAGAAGGATATTACAACAAGAGAGTAAATCCAAAAACCTTCAAGAAGGAAGAACTGGTTTTAAGAAAAAACGAAGCGAGCAGGCAGAAGGATGTGGGGAAGCTAGGCCCGACTTGGGAAGGCCCCTACCGGATCAGAGAAGTCCTAGGAAACGGATCTTATGAATTGGAAGAAGCGGGAGGAAAATCCATTCCGCGCACATGGCATGGAAACCTGCTACGAAAGTGTTACATCTAGAATTGATAGAAGAAATACTTCTGAATGATGTAACGAATATAATTTCTATTATTATATGAAAAATATACACATCTAGCCCTCGAATAGGGATAGAAGTTTTCACATCCACTAGTCTGAACGTATATCCTGGTGTAGATAAATATAATAAAAAGGGTCGATGCACTCTTCTGGGGGGGACGCTTCCCAGCTTAACAAACATATATATATATATATACATACGTGTATATGATAAAATAAAACAGAAATACGAGGAAAAATGCGTGCCTTGACGCTATCATACCGAAATTAGAGTACACGAAACCATGGAAACAGGTGTTCAAGAGTCACAAAGATTAAAATATTACACATAATAACAAAGCCTTAAAGAAAATCATTCGGCCGCCGCGGCAGAGGGTTCTATCCTTACTAGCTCCTCCACGGAAAGCTCCGAGCTTCGGCTGAGTGCCTCCAAATACGGAAAGGAGAGATGGCGCATGCGTTCAAGAGCCTCGTCCAACTTATCCTCAGAATAAGGGTCGAAATTTGTGGTGGCTTGAAGGGGGAGATTCTGTTGTGCCTGACGAAAACCATTGCGCACCCCAAGTGTGTACCCGGTAGCGGTAAACAGAGTGGCAATCTCCGCGTAAGGAGCACTGAACTCATGGATCCGGTGAAGTTTTTCAACAAAAAGTTTAATACCATCTTTAACCAGCCAGGTGACCTTCTCCTTCAATGCGGCATTCTCGGCTTGGAGCTTGTGATTCTCATCTACAAGAATCGCTGACCCACCGGGTGCGTTTTCAGCTTCGGCCTTTGCACCTTCCAACCCTGCATCTGGGGTGGCCTTCGCATCACCAACTTCTAAAAGCTTCACTTTTTCGACCAAACCTTCCCAGTCCGAAATTGAAACCAGCTTCATCCCCGGCTCTATAACCATAGAAGCTTGTGCCTTCACCAGCTCACTGTTTGTGTCCTCCAGATCACGAATAGAATCCTCCAAATCTCGGATCCTACGTTCGGACTTTGCATTCTCTTCCTCTAAATTCTTAACTTCAGCTCTCACAGCTGACAAACGATCTTTCTTCTGATTAAGGGATTTCTCAAGCCTTGCAACATTGCCCTGAGAGGCCGTAAAGCGGCCACGAATCTCAGTACCGGCTACCGCCAACTGGGCCAGTAGCACGTTGAAATTGTCCACAAGGACTTCCTCAGAAAATCTCCTCCAACGCAGAGCTTCGGCAGGAGTAGCAAAGTAATTTAGCATGTCTTGACAAATACGGGGATCACTCATCACACTGTCACAACAAACCTCCCAGCCCGGCAAATATCGAGAGGAAGAAGGGCCCTCTCTATTACCTGATGAACGAGGCGTAAAAGAAACTCCAGCTTCAGCAACACAGGGTTCTGCAGGTACACTATCCCCTTCGTCAATATTTTTGCCCCGGTCCTCAGAAGTAGCGGGCTTCCCGATGTCTGACTCACCGGAGGAAGAAAGAGTTAAAGGATGGGAACCAGTGGCCCGCAAGGCAGGGGGAACGTTCATCTTGAGACCGGCGCTGTGAAAAGAGGGATCTGGCATGCACAAGCGAGACGTTAAAAACCTACATAAGAAGGAGACATAAAAAGAAAGGCACAAAGAAAGTTTACCATTGGCAAGAGAAAGCCTCCTTCGTTTAACTCTGATACCAGGACCTTCGGATAGATGTCCTGGCAATGGCGTGGAAAAAACAGAGGCAAGGGGAAAGTCAGCTACCAAGGCTGGCACACCGGGTATCAGGGAATGTACCTCGGCGGAGGGAAGGACAAAATCTCCAACCCCTTGCTCCAGGATGCTGACGATGTTCTCCTCCAAAGGAACTTTGGGAAACGTAACTCCAATCCAAGTATCAAGCTTCAAGTAATCCAACAAAGAAATAGCTATAAACAGTAGACGTAACGAAAGGTTATGATACGAAAGAACGGTGAGATAGCAATTCGAAAGGGGAAGTGAGAAATAACTTACGAACACCATTCCGGTGGATGGAAGGATTCAGGTCCAAGGAATCCCAATGACGGCTCAAGCCTCCTAATACCAACACAGGCTCACAATGTGTCCGAACAGAAATCTTATTCCGAGAAATCAATCGACAGCGCTCTGCTTCTTCCTCAGTAAGAACAGGAATTGGGTCAAATATGGCGCCTGACGGGGTAGGTCTCCAATGCATCGGTACAGGGGCCACCGAGGCATCTAACCAAATAAATTTGTCTTTCCATTGCTTAACACTAATGGGTGCGGAGCTAAAACATTCCCATGCTTCGTTTTCAGCAGTCGGTCGACGCTCAAGGGTGAACCAATCCCCTGAACGAATTAGCCTAAAGAAACTCCTCCATACGTTCAGAGTAGCAGGAAAACCCAAAGCATGACACAATAACTCAAAGTTGGTTATTCTCAAAACTCCCATAGGGTTCATCTGGATCGGACACATCTGATAGTACTCGATAACAGAGAGAAAAAAGCGCGTGAATGGTATGCGAACGTTGGAGGCATCGAAAAAGCGAGTATACATCGCTATGGAGCCCTCAGGACAGTCAGTAACAGTCGAATCAGCAGTGGGATTACGAGCCCTCCACTCTGTCTTTAACCCAAATTCGGCAACAAGTTTGGAAAAAGAATCGTGAAGAAGAGTACAGCGTGAAATCCTCATGTCGCTTTTACCCATATTGATAAAGATCAAAGAAAAAAGTAGGTGACAAACAAGTATGATTCAACGAATAAGAAGATAAGAAGATAAGAAAAAAGAGGATTAAGGAAATCGAAAAATCTAGAGGGTACTTATAAAGAAAACAGAGAAGTTAAAGGGCCATCAAATCAGTATTTAAGACAAAGAGTCATTAATTTTCCCTCCAAAAATTCAATCATAGGGTCTGACAAAGCACACAGTCTAGTGAAGATTCGACCGGAAATGGGCCCCCACTTCTCCGCTCACTTCTCTAGGTCTAGGGGGAGATGTTGGGGTAGGGTATTTATTACCCATACTCTAGGCCACCGAAGGCCCTAACATTAAAAGAGCAACGGAATCAGCCGGGACTCACATGAGACGGAACTCTTCTTCAAGGACGCCGAAGGCCCTAACATCTTAGAAGCAACGGACTGAGGAAGCTGCGCTACGGCAGTGATGGGACAGATATAGCGCCGTTCATGTCAGGGAGTGGAAACATCTAAAGAAGTACGGCATTAATGAGGGACAAGACAGGGTGAGGGACATCATTTAATGCAAGAGCGCGTGAGGGACAAAGCGCCGTCACGCGTCTCGCAGTTAATGCCCTCCACTGTGGCACTGTACTTGAAAAGCATGGAGTGGAGAGGGTCACATCGTTGCAGGATGGGGCTGCCTGACAAAACAACTACCGGACCGGTCCTTCGGTCTATTACCTTCTGGACAAGGACCCGGCATTTGTTGTATATAAGAAACATTCTCTTTGTAATATAGAGATCGGTTGATTTAGTCATAAATATACTACATATACTCTCTCGAGCATTCAATTGACCATACGCGTTGTTCTGCACATTAACTCCCCCAATCATTTGAACATCTAGCATCCTAATAAATGTCTGGGGTCGAACGATAGTGTATATTGTTGACATTACCTCCGTCAGTCATCGGACGGAGGCCATAAGCTTCAGAATTTTACCTTAACATATACTGTTGATATTAATACATCCGTACATACATTAATAATTAAGAGTGTACTTATTGTAATATCTAAGCATGAATCTTTTCTAAACAAGTTTTAAAGCATACTCAACACAATAATCATATAAGCTATGAATCTCAAATTCTTGATAACTCATAATACCGGAAATAATAAACTAATACTCTCCATTCTAAACTCATTGCCTTAAAACAAAAGAAAATTAGTATATACACAACTAAAAATGTATAGATTTTAGAGGATTTATATATTTCTTTACATTTGTAAATATAATAATTTTGTTCATATATAAAAGTGTGAACAAATCAACAAATAACTATACACTTTTTATAAATGAAGAAAAAATGTATAAAAACAACATTTTTCTTATAGTGATTTCATAATCTACGAAGAGTCGTTTGGTCTAGTGATATCAAATATGTTCACAAAGCAACATGATGTTGAAGTCCGAATAACGCTAAGTGTGTTGATATTCGTCATTATAGAACTTAATTTCATTATCTTGTTGTAATGAACTAGCAAAACCTTTTGGTGATATGCATCGTTTTCTTTTACAAATCACCCTCTTTTAAAGACGTACGAAAAAATGAAGATGATCATTATTGTATTGGACATCTTTGATTATTGTTATTTTACTTTTTTAAGATCATATCTTCTTCTTCTTTTTGGCAATTGTCCTAATCAATTAATAAATATTTTGAAATTGATGATGTGACTCGGGTTTTTAGAGGGTTTTCTGGAGCCCTTGTGTTGGATATGTGAAGGCAAAGCAAACCCAATTGTTGTTGATTTCCTTTTTTTTGCCTCCAACATGTTTCAACCCTGTCTCTACTTTTATATTGCTTTCCATTCACATCCTAAATATTTAAGTTTTATCTCCATATCCTATTATTTCATACTTAAAACAATAAAACCTAAACAAAAATTTTCTCCATCGTTGTACCCTCTTTTCCTATATTTATATGTCATTTGGTAACTATTATCATACGAGATATCATGTTTGTGACGAAACCGTATTGACTTATACAAGTGCTTGTCGAATCCGTTCTTTGTTTATAATTGTTAATCATATATCACCTTCATAACAATGCTATATCTTTTTATATATTGAGTTTTCAATGAGATACCATGTTTTCTTTATTGGTAAAAAATTTAAACCAAAGTTCCTCAACATAAATGAATGAGAATATGATAAATTTAAATTTAGTAATTTTGTTTCACTTTTATCTAAGTGAATATAATTATTCCCTTTTTTCCAAACAAGAAAGTATTATAATTAACTTGCATATGAAGTTATAAGTATATTTGACATAAATGGAGTTATAATGAGATTGTAGCTATAACCTCTAACTCTCTTTAAATTAGTTTTATTTTTGTATTATTTTATTTTTTTTGTATTTGGGCTTTTATGTTTAAAATAAATGTTTTACTTTTATCCATCACAACCAAACAATACTTATTTAAAGTAGTTAAAAAGAGTTTTATTTCAAAAAATAAAAGGTATCACCCCTTTAATGCTCCTAAAGGCGAATATCAAACACATATATAGTTATTCATTCATAATTAAATAAATGTATTTTATACTTATAAAAATGAATGGAATATGCTTTTATTGATTTTTTTTATTTAGTAGTAGTTGTTATTTAACTTCATTCAAGATAAAACGTGTCCACTAACAATAAATATAGATGAATTACATACTAATTATATAATACATATACATATTTATATAATATGTATGACAGGAACATGACATATTATTACAAGTAAAGGAGGCATGCAACATGGTTAATGATTGGCCACAAAGAAATGATAATAACTTAAATAGTTTATACTATTTTAAATTTGTAAACGAAATAGGATAATATGAATTAAATTAAATCAAATTATATAAAGAAATATAAAAGACAATGTATATGTCAAATTTCACTTTTTGGTTCAAAAATCAACCGACAAATTAAATGAATCAAAATCCAAAATTGAAGATACACAGTCGCTAAAACGCGTACCTTTTTACCAATTTTGAATTTCAACTATCCAATATTTTACAATGAAACAGTAGCTGTCGGTGGATAATGGAGAATGGTATATTCTTTTAACTCCACGTAATTAACATAAATATGTTATTAACATTAACATTATGTAATATTTGGTTAAATCATAACAAATTTATAGTATGTGTTAGTGATACCAAAGGATTCATGCACGATACAACGGTATGTAAGTTTGTTCAAGTCATATAAAAACCAAACATATCGATTATATCATGTCGATGTGTTATATATGTTTTTCTCAATAAAGTATTGATTTCGTGATTATGGAAGGTTTAGTAGAAAAGTATGTTGTATAAGTTTTGCATTAGTGTGTATTTATTTGAAAACATGTTTTCCAAGTCATTAATTAGTCATGTATAGAAGTAAGTCAATTAAGAAAAAGGATGTTAATTAGCTTTTCTCTCAAAAAGTTTAGAAATTGACTTTCTTAAATATTTTATATATTAACCTTGAAATGTATGTTGATTATATTTTTATATACCGTTTAATTAAAGTAAAATAAAGGCTTTAATTAAAAATACTATCATATGTTAATACGTTATGAAGATATTCGTTTTCATTTATTTTCCCCGAGTATTCATATTGATACTAATCATACGTTATGAATATCATCGTTTTCATTTGTTTCCCTCACTAACTGTTCCTGAGTTTAGAGGGGAGAGAAGAGAAATAAAAAGAAAATAATTTAACAGAAATGAATAGAGAAGAAAGGAGATTTTTTTTTTAAAAACGCGTTTCCGAGTGGAAGTATTTGGAAAGAAAAGGAAGTAAAGAAAAATCAAAATAAAAGTTCGATATAAACAAATTATAAAAACTCATCAAGGTCAAACGAGCATTACATAATACACAAATTAGTTAACGAAAAACAAGTGATGAACTATATAAACACAACTAAAACAATTCAATATAAATAAATTCAAAAAACTCATCAAGATCAAACGAGCATTACATAATACACAAATTAATTAACGAAAAACATGTATATGATAAATTGTTTTAAAAATTTTCACTTGTGTAAAAACAAAAAAAAAGAACAAATATGAGGAATTTAGCAATTCGATTTGACTCGGTTGTATCGAGTAAAGATGAAAAAAGATAAACATACATATAAAAGATATATATTTGTTTAAAAATAATATGGGGATTAATTTTTAAAAAATGTACAAAAAATATTGTTCTTTCCAAATCTTCTCAATTTTGTAAAGAAAATTAAGACAGAAAAATAAAACAAATTTTCTTTCCACTTTTTTTTTTCTTTCTACTTAAAATCTCAGGAACACGTTCTCTTTTTTCTTTTCTTCCTGCTTCTTTTCTTTTCCTTTCCTTTCATGTCTTCAGGAAAAAAAATCTCGGGAACACATCATCAAGTATTCATATTGATACTAATATAATACGTTTATTGATACTTGAATATATATATATATATATATATATATATATATATCAACTGATTAATAGGTCGCACGTATATCACTAGGTCAAATACTTGTTAGTAGCAGTCGTCTTTACATTTTTCGACTATAATTTTGTTTTTCTACTAAAATACTAACCAAAGCTGCAATATGGGGGAGGATAACCTCAACACACCCCCCCCCCCCCCCCCCCCCCCCCCCTCTTCTCTAAAGACACCCCCCATGTATTTTATATTATTATTATTATTATTATTATTATTATTATAGATCTTAAATTAAAAATATAGATTTAAGATAAATATATTAATAAAATGAACATTATGTATTTTATATTATTATTATTATTATTATTATTATTATTATTATTATTATTATTATTATAGATCTTAAATTAAAAATATAGATTTAAGATAAATATATTAATAAAATGAACATTACTCATAAAAAAATACATAAATAATTAAACATAACAAGTTATTGAACATAACAAACTACATTATCTAACAAACTACATTATCTAATCATCTACATCAACACCTTCAGGATCACAAGTTGAAGGGTTAAGTTGACGATACACTTTTTGTCGATTAACATATGGGGTTTCCCATCCAGAAGCACAGTCGGATCTTCCCAAAACCCAGTGCGGATGAGTCGGTGCCATTGGGTATTCCTCTTGTAACTCCACTGAGACATAGTGGTTATCATTTACGAGTGCCAGTGTAATGCTTAAAAAATGCTGAGGAGCAGACCAAAGCGGAAAAAAAGTTATACTGCCTTTGGGACTCAAAAAATTAACTATTACGTCGAACTTTGAAGCAATCATAAACCCTGTATCCGGCATTAGCATCCAATGCGGCTGTGGTGCAGGACACGCATATGGGAAACTCAAAGAGTGAAGAATTTGTTCTAACCATTCAAAGGTAGGTGGAATTTGACCAAGAAGTGGATGTGAATAGCGTGTTTGATTCGTGTAAGAACTGTGTCTATGTGGATCTTGATTTGGTGGATTAATTCCCGTTGTAGTGTTCGAATAGCTTTGTCGATGACCAGGTAGTGGATGTGAATAGCGTGTTTGATTCGTGTAAGAACTGTGTCTATGTGGATCTTGACTTGGTGGATCAAATCCCTTTGAAGTGTTCGAATAACTATGTTGATGTGGATCTTGACTTTGTGGATCAAATTGTGTTGCTTTTGGTTGTTTTCCCTTGGAAGTTGGTCGACCACGAGTATTCCTTTGGATAGCAGGTTCACGAACATGATCTGTTTTTTTGTTGTATATTCCTCGTATCATTTTCAAAAAAATGTTCTTACCAAAGGGTGTCTGCTTCGCGTAGACTTCTTGAAACTTTTCAACATCTTCTTCACATGGAATATCATCATCTTCGGGTAAAGATGATGACAAGTCAAGCTTTCTCCAAAACATGTCAATTGACTCCAATGGAATTGGCAAACCTGCATTAAATAAATCTGCAAGTTCGTGGGCACATGGTAACCCAAAACATGACCGCAACTTACAACCACAATTTTCATAATCTAACTCGAGACCGTTAGACCTATTAATTTCTTCGAAAATTAAATCTAAACCATTTTTGGAAACAAGGCCCCATAATGGTTGGAATTGTGGTAAGGTTGATTTAGTTCTACGAAAAATTCTGCTTCTTTCAAGTGATTCTTTTATAGCAGTGTGTTGTAATTGCACGAGTTGATCGATAAAGTAGACAAATCGGTCTATATTAGATTGTGCCGAATCTAACAATAACTTCAACTTTGCATGTTGGCTTTCAACTCGGTTATTTGTTGGATTTCCAAAGTGAAGATACATGTTAGTCCATATAGCTAGAAACAGAAAAGCAGGGAATATATTCTTATTCTTTTATTTTAGTCGCGTCAAACAGAAAAGCAGGGAATATATTCTTTTACTTTTACTTTAGTCACGTCAAATAATTTAAACTTTTAAATAAATAAAATTAAAACGAGATTTCGAGTTATCATATATATATAACACGCATAACCGGTAATAACATTTATATTTTCATAACATTTTGTCTTAATTTTTTGATTTTCATCAAAACTAAATAAATAAAAGTTTTAGTTTAATAATTTATTTAAATAAAAATATAACAAATGAAATAATAATTAAAAAAAAAATTAATTTAAAGTATCGATTTGACCCTTGGGGGGGTGTCGATAACCAAAAAAGAATTGGGGGGTTGTCTTTATCAACACCCCTGCAATATATGTACAAACTCGTACAAAAGAGACAACCAATTGATACATGAACCAAAGTATGAGAAAGAGTCACGTAGTAATTAGATCATATTAGATTAGATAATGCGAATTATTAAGTTGTAAGCTAGTGGAGGTATGGTAGAAAACAATTCGTTAATATATGTTTAATAGTAGTAATCCGTTTTAGAATAATTTAGGTGTATTCTATATTATATATGAATCTAAATGGACTATATATTTTTGTTACAGAACTGATTTGACGTAATTAACTTTCTTTTTCGATTTTTAAATATGATGACAAAGAAATTTAACAAAGCAGAAATACGTATAATAACATGCAATAAATCATTTTTAAATTTGAATAACACAAGTATTACATATATACATATACATCTTGAAGCAAAATTTTTGCCAAATATAGGTTTTATTAAACCCATAAGCAATAGGCTATATGTCTTTATATTTGAATATCATCTAATAAACATCAAGAATGTATAAGTATAACTAAAAGTACACGGAGAAAATTGTCTATGTTCATGTTATCCGGAAAGGACGAGCAACCATCAAGATGTTACATACGGATGCTCGAATCTGAACCTCTTATGAAGACTTCATACCAACTTACCATAAGGTCACGTCAATAATGTATAAGTGACTAGATACACATATTACATGTATGATATATACCTAATTAAAGATCGATCTTTCTATATTCTATACAACTCTATTCTAATTATAGTATCAATAATGGAACAGAAAGAATTAAATAACATCCAACAAAAAATAGAATCATAATAAAAAGAAAGAAGGATCAATGGCCGATGCCAGGGCTAGGGACCGACCGAAGAATCCTGTCGATGGCGATGAGATGTCGAGTGATTAGCTTGTCGTTGGTGGTGAAAGAATGGCCCTTTTTGCTCGGAGTTGAAGCCGGTACGGTGCCCTTAGGAAGAGAAGTTAGATATAAACTCATTTCCAATGGTGATGGTTCGGTTTTGTTTAAGAGTTTTCGAGCGTTTGTTGTTGAAGATGTATATAGAACAAGTAGCATGATGAGAGCAAGACATGTTCGAGCCATTTGTGTGTTGTTGAGAGAGAGATATTAGATTTTTTGAGACTTTGAATATGAAGAAAGATTGAATATATATATAGGAAATATATGTATATGTATATGTATATGTATAGAGACAGAGAGAGATATATCCACGAAGTTTGCGGCAACTCAAATGTTGACTTTGTCTATTTATTTGAGAATTTAGATGCTACAGACGGTGGGTGGGGTCGGGTCGGGTCATGTCTGACGTGTTGAAAGAAAAGGTTTGGAATGAATTAGGTGATTAATAAACTTTTGAGGTTTTTTTAATAACTAACTTTTTATTAAGATCAACTATAATTATGTTGACTTTAGCACTTTCAAGGTTCGACCAATTAAAAGTATAATTATTTTTTTTAATCTAGAGGTTAAACAAACTCCACATTATATTTTCAAGCACGTTTTAGCTCTACTCGGTTAAATAGTTCAATGTTCATTTTAAATATCCATATACGTAAAGGATAAAAATATAAAATGTTACAATCTTAGAAATTAGAAATGTCACTTGCGTTTTAGAAGCCTATTATTGTAGTACCCGTGCCCGACTCAAAAGACTAGAATCAACTCCATTTCAAGTATTGTTTGAGACAAACTTGAGTAGCTAAGAAGGAGTCGAGTCTAGTCTCGTTTCACTTCAACCAAATTATTATTTTTTCACAATTTTTTTTCCCACGCTTTTAAAAACTATGAAAAACTTATTTATAAGTTCATTATGTTCACTATTTAAAGTGTATAAAAAAATATTTAACATTTAAAGTGTGAAAACTTTTAAGTATTCCATATTTTCATATGTAAGGAAAACAATTCACAATTAAAAACGACTACTAATATAAAATTTGTTTACATTTAAAATTGTAAAAACTAATTTGTTACATCTAATCTTCCAAAGCTAAAGGAAGCGTACATAAATTTGATGTCAAAAATTAACCTTCGTATTTTTAAGTGTAAATAAATTAAATATTTGTTTATGTTTATAAATGTGAATATTTTGTTTCTATAATTATAAATGTGAAAATAGTTACGAGTTTTGAAATTTATTTACATTTATAAATGTTAAATATATTTTATATAAAATGTGAACAAATCGATAACTTTTTAACCATTTGTAAAATCATTCACAAATAAATGTTAAAAAGTGAGGTTTTATCGTAGTGTTTACATATATATCAAGGATCAAAGAATACAAATTATACAATACCATTCCACTTTATTGAATATATTTATATATATATATATATATATATATATATATATATATATATATATATATATATATATATATATCTTTAATCTTTAATATATAATAAAAGAGAGGCCTTAAATGCCACATGGCGAAATAAGGACCCTTAGATGGGTTAACTTATTTGATTTCAACCGTTAGATCAAATTGATGATTTCATCAAACACTATTTTCATTTTAGTTGTCCCACATCGCTTCAGGTATGAAACTTTTTCATACTTCTAGCCTATATATATCATATCCCTTTAGTTTTTCCTACTTTGTCCCACATCGCTTCATGTATGAAACTCTTTCAGACTTCTAGCTTATATATATCATATGCCTTTGGATTAAAATATAGTTCGACGGTAATTTTTGGGTCAATCGGGTCACATCCGAAACCCGAAAAACTGGAACTATTCTATCCGAAACCCGACCCTATTTATGAATCGGGTGTTGCCTTAAATGCCACATGGCGAAGTAAGGACCCTTAGATGGGTTAACTTATTTGATTTCAACCGTTAGATCAAATTGATGATTTCATCAAACACTATTTTCATTTTACACCTTTTTACAAAACATAATTACATTATCTCTTTAATTCCAATCTCTACTTAAATAAAACAAAATTCCAATTTACTTAAAAAAATTTCACTCAATTTGAACTATGATTTACATTATTTTTATTTAAAATCTCCTAATAAAAAATATTAAAACATGTGTATAAACGTAAAAGTGTTTATGTTATTATAACTATAAACAACATGTGTATAAACGTAAATGTATATATATGTTATTATACGTATAACATTGTCTTTTTATAATAACCTAAAATCTACATAAACATAAAGTTTACAATTCAATTTTTATTTTTTTCCGCGCTATCGCGGGACAATAATCTAGTATATATATATATGTAAAAACAATCTTAATTATAAAAATGGTAAAAATATAAAAAATACGTTAAAATCAACAAATAAATCATCAAAATATATTAAAAGAATTTTTAGGAAAATCCTAATTAAATAACTTTTAGCAACTTTTTGTGAAATTTTTTTTTCTTTTTTTCCGAACTTAAATGCATTTTTTCAAGTAGATGCATTTTTAATAAAAAGTGATATATTTTTTCCAATTTAGGTATACTTTTATTATAAAAATGTATATAATACATTTAAGATAATATTTTATTCAAAAAGTTAAGAAAAAGTTAGATACATTTTTTTATAATTATATACATTTTTATAATTTTTCGAACTTAGATATATTTTTTCAAGTAGATACATTTTTCATAAAAGTGATGTATTTTATCCAATTCCGATGTATTTTAATCATAAAAGAAATATATAATACATTTAAGATAATATTTTTGTCAAAAAGTTAAAAAAACGTTAGATCTATTTTTAATCTATATTACTAAAAATAAAATTCGTCAAAAGTAAATAAATAATTAAAAATAAAACTTAGTGTTATAATTGAAATCTTATAAAACATTTAATAATAAATAAAATATATAAATAAATAAAAAATTTCAAGTTTATGAAAGAAATAGCTTAAATAATAAGTGGATAATGCAATATGTATGTTCCACTATTGATAAATAACTTGCTCTCCTAGTTCCATACACGCCAATAAGCACCTAAAAAATGTTTGGTAATTTTAAACTTTTATACATTAAAGTATGAGTATTAAAATTAATTAGATTTAAATAGAAGATTACTATGAAAAGCAGAAAAACGTAATATTTGTGTTATAATTAGTTTTTTGAAATGGATTAATACTAAGTTCTCACATAAATTTATTTTTGTTTAGATTTAATTTAAAGATTATTTAAAACTTTGACACGTGACATTTTAAAAATTATTTATGTATTATTCAATATTTTATTAGTTACATATTTAGATATATATTTTTCTCTTTTTTTGTTTTCAATATTACTTGTCCGTATTTTTTATTCTATAAAACACCCAAAAACTACCAAACATTTTGTTTAATTTTTTTTTTTTTATAAATAGTAGTTTTTAAAACACAACTTTGTTGTTATCAACTAGTGTTTTTATTTAGACCTCTGCCAAGCCCATACTTCTTGGAAATTACTATTTTCATTTTGACTATATGCTATCATCACCCAATTTTCATATATGTAGTTTTCATGTAAATTAATAATAGTAAAATACTTACGTGAGTGATACAGCGGCTATAATAAATTTCGATAAATAGTTTTTCTTTGTAGTAAATATTTTTTTATACAAAAACGATTAAATTTTTTAGTTTGTAAACATTCAATTAATTGAAAAGTTTAAGATTAACTTTACTTATTTGAAATTACACACACTAAAATTGATTGTTTTTAATTTAAAAAAAATTCTATTATTTTAACTTTCTAAGTACATATGATAATTGTGTTATAAAATCAAATTTATAATATTTTAATTCTTAATTAATTAAAATATTAATTTTATCATGTTTAAATTTCAATATTTTATAATAAAATGCTTTATAATATATATATATATATATATATATATATATATATTACGTAGTAAAGTTGGTTTTTTCTTTGACTTTTAAAGTCAGAGGCACTATTTCTTATCTTCAAAAAGCAATAAACTTCTGTCAATAGTGAAAAACAATTAATGGCCAAGAGTATAAGAAAAGAAATCAACATTTTGAGTAATATCTCAAATATTGTCATTTAAGCTATTTACAGCTAGGTGATATATATTTAACAGTGTATTTTATTGAAAAAATAATATACGGATCATATCTTGTATGAGATGTGAATATTATATGTTATGTGTTAATGTATTATATGCCGAACTTCTTTCTACGCCATCCTTAATGGATACACTACATATAGTGAGAGATTATGTACGGACTATGTAAGTGACGATGAACTCAGATCTTACGTATAGTTCTTTTATACTTTTTGATTGTTTAGACGTATTGTATTGTATAAATCACTTATCATCTCGAAAATGATCTTTTATTGAACAAATTACTTTTTAATAAAAGTTTTAATATTAGGATTAATAATCGTCCAAAGTGTTTGATAAAAATCTTAGTACGAGAAAACCACATATATGTAGTTTTGTATTATCTTTAATATATAATAAAAGAGAGGCCTTAAATGCCACATGGCGAAAGAAGGACCCTTAGATGGGTTAACTTATTTGATTTCAACCGTTAGATCAAATTGATGATGTCATCAAACACTATTTTCTTTTTAGTTGTCCCACATCGCTTCAGGTATGAAACTTTTTCATACTTCTAGCCTATATATATATCATATGCCTTTAGTTTTTCCTACTTTGTCCCACATCGCTTCATGTATGAAACTCTTTCAGACTTCTAGCTTATATATATCATATGCCCTTGGATTAAAATATAGTTCGACGGTAATTTTCAGGTCAATCGGGTCAAACCCGAAACCCGACAAACTGGAACTATTCTATCCGAAACCCGACCCTATTTATGAATCGGGTGTTGCCTTAAATGCCACATGGCGAAGTAACGACCCTTAGATGGGTTAACTTATTTGATTTCAACCGTTAGATCAAATTGATGATGTCATCAAACACTATTTTCATTTTACACCCTTTTACAAAACATAATTACATTATATCTTTAATTCCAATCTCTACTTAAATAAAAACAAAATTCCAATTTACTTAAAAAAATTTCACTCAATTTGAACTATGATTTACATTATTTTTATTTAAAATCTCCTAATAAAAAATATTAAAACATGTGTATAAACGTAAAAGTGTTTATGTTATTATAACTATAAACAACATGTGTATAAATGTAAAGGTATATATATATGTTATTATACGTATAAAATTGTCTTTTTATAATAACCTAAAATCCACATAAACATAAAGTTTACAATTCAATTTTTATTTTTTTCCGCGCTATCGCGGGACAATAATCTAGTTCTTTATAAATCAGTTTTGTTATAGCTAGATTATTGAAAAGATTTTGCTAATATTAGTATCTTATAAATATGGTTAGTAGCTGCATTTGGAAATTTACGAGATATAGTCAAGTAATAATTACTAAACTTATTAAAATGTGATTATCAAAACTCTTATTTAAATAATACGTGGAAATAAATGAAAACGGTACGTTAGGGGTGAGCATGGGTCGGTTTGGGTCGGTTCCGACCTCAACCCGAACCCAAACCGAAATTTCGGTTCCTGAAAGTTCCAAACCGTTTGGTTCGGTTTCTACATTGGTTCGGTTCCTCTCGGTTTCGGTTTTTTTCGGTTCGGTTTGGTTTTTTATTTCGGTTTTTGGACATGGGCAAAATTATAGATCTGTCAAGAAAAACTTGTGAAATAAATCTCAAATGGATGCCTATGTTACGCAATAATTGGCGGAGCAGTTCACAACTTATAAGATTGACAATTTAGAAAAGAAAACTTTGAGTCTTCACTATTAGCATCGAGAGTTTGTGTGTTTATGGAGTAATTAATTAGGATGATTTAGAATTTTAGACAAAGGAAACAAATAAAAAGAATAAAACTTAAAATATCTACTAAAAGTGAACATATTAAAATAGATTGACAATTTAGAAAAAAAAGCTTTGAGTCTTCACTATTAGCATCGAGAGTTTGTGTGTTTAAGGAGTAATTAATTAGGATGATTTAGAATTTTAGACAAAGGAAAAAAATAAAAGGAATAAAACTTAAAATATTTACTAAAAGTTAAATATTAAAATTGACATACATATAATGGTTCGGTTCGGTTTTTTTCGGTTTGGTTTTACCCTCCGACCCAAACCGAACCGTCTTTTTAGGTTTCTCAAAAATCGAAACCCAAACTATCGGTTTTTGTATTCGGACCGGTTTTACGGTTTGGTTTTTATCGGTTTTTTCGGGTTTTGGGTTTTCGGTTCGGTTTTTGCTCACCCCTACGGTACGTAGTATCAACAGGGGCGGAGCTACATTGACCCGAACGGGTTCAATCGAACCCGTTGAATTGGAGTTTTTTATATAAGTTTAGGCTTAGTTTGTGTATGAACCATTTTATTTTACATATAAACATAACTAAAATCTAATCATACATCCACACAAAAAAAAAATTGGCTCCGCCCCTAAGTATCAATTAATAATAGCTAGTTAGTTTTGTTTGGAATATTTTCCTGTAATCGGAGAGTGACGAGATTCGGCGGTTCATTTGTTTCGAGTTTTCTGGGCAAGTTCTTAAAGTCAAATGGTGTGAACCTTTGACCCACCAACCTGGACCCATCTCTCATGAGTCATCACTCGGTTGGCTTGACCAATTTCACGTTCTTGTTAGTTGTTATACTCCCTTTTACTCTCACATGATCATCACGTGTCATAAGATCGTCATGATTAATGACTTTTATGTCTCTAATTACTAACAAGATCTTCTTTTTGTTTTTTAATTACTACTACTTTTTGATTATAAAATAGTATTCATTAGCCATATCATAAACCTAATTAATATAAGTAGGGTTGATACTAGTAGGTCAGTTTGTCCGACATTACTATTAAGACAGTTCATCTGACACTAGAGTTTCAGACAACACCGTTCCTATATATAGAAGAATTGGTTTTTGGTTTTAGGTTGAAGTTCATACTTTAATTTTTGAGATCATTGAGAGAGATTTTTTCAAATCTAATTTGTATTGTACTTTCTATCATCAATATAATCATTGATAAACTTTATTCTATTGTTGTGTGATTGTTTCGTGTTCATTTCATATTGGTTAAACTCGTTATCTCACGTCTAAATAAGTAAGATTGAATTCCGCTCGTCTACCCTATCAATTTAAATATAGAGATTCAAAGTTTAGGACGTATCAATCAAGCTATTTTCACCTATCTCTATCGTTATTTTCATTGTTTAACAGGTTATGGTAACCGATATAACTATGTTCTAGCGATATTAAATATGTTTACAAGCTGTAAACCAACCTAAGTTATTTGGGTTCAAGACCTAAGTGAGACAAACGTATAGTTTTATGATTTTTTACTTCAGACAATGGTTTTTAAAATGATAAAAAGTCAATAACAAAGTATTTATTTGAAATGTATATTGTTCAAACCTTTAAAAAAAAAGTTGACTAATGTGCCAATTTGGTCAATGGTATGGGGTAGGTAAACCTAACTAGTATTTAGCATGATTTATTTTAAATTAACAAAGCTCAAATATGATAGTTACACTAAATATATTTGATGTTGTTGGGCTTTTGACTTGATACTCTTGGGCTATAGCAAAGTTCTGCCAATAGCTCATCGGCCTTTAGTGATTTGTATTATGTTAGATTGGTCTTGCTATATTGTCTACACTCTACATCATATTTAAAGATAACTTGGCCCATTAAAGTCACTTCAATATTATTCTTATATCTAACTTAGAAACTTATTTTCCGATTTTCTTTTTGATTTATCTGCGTTTCTGACCCGCAATGCGAGCCGACTAATCTCATGATGATCACATGCTATGTAAGAAGCCCGAAGTCATCGTGAGTGAACTTCCGTAGCCACAAGAAAATTGGAACATAAAAGTATTGCTACGATAGAATGACATGTCCTTATTGTTTAGTAACACGATAAGGCCTCGACTAGATCATGGTCAAAAGTCAAAACAAAAGGAGATTATGAAAGAGTATTATTGGAAATGGGACACACACAAATATGATAATGTCCTAGAATAAAGCCAACTCGCGGAGACAAACCCATATGGGGATAAAGATGATACATGTTTTTCCCCTTTGCATGAAAAGAGTATAGGTGAAAAGTACCATTTGATAAAGCAACGTGCATTATTACAATAATTTATATAAAAAAAAGAAACATATAACAAGTGTGAGTTGTTCCACTAAAACCAAGTTGTGCATTATGTTGCTGATTTTAGTATCATCGGGTTATATGAAACGAAATGTTACAATGTTTAGATATGTAACTACTATAACTTTTGTTACTTTGAAACATGATTGATTCTCTTAAATCATGCTTAAATGGATTTCGTGTAACTCAAAGACGAAAGTGTTAGGTTGAAATATTGTATACGGAAAATGAAATTGATACTATAATTTAAACAGAAAATCCAAAATATCCAAACCCAAAAATCAAACACAATCAAATCTGATAAGATATAAAAAAGGTAAATTATTATACAAATAAAAATAAATATATTCGACTTAAATGTTACTGTGGTCCTAAATTGTCACCTAAGCAAGAAGCAAAATATCTATTATCGATCACCTTTTTCCTTTTCGTTTACCTTCTTTCCGATCCTTTAATTAAAGCTTTGTTTAAATCGTTTTATTTAATTTAATTCCCTCAACTTGTGTAGCCCAGTTGACAAATACATATATGGATTCACTTAAATGTTACTGTGGTCCTAATTTGTCATTTAATCGAATGAATTCAAATTCCTTAACGGACAAACACCATTCACATCTTAGGCGCTCGATGAGTATGAACATTAGTTACCCCTGGATAGTTGAGCCGAGCTTTATGAGCCGGTTGAAATTGCTGATTGCCAATAACAATTATTGTAAGGGTGTCTATAATGACAATGTTCGCTTTGAAGGTATATTATGTTTTAATGTTTCTGATTTTTTACAAAAGGGGTGTATAAATGAAACCTTTCTGGTGTCATAATCATTGAAATAGTGCATTTGTAAATTTACGATCAAAAAGTGGTATTTCTTTTATGACACAAAAGTTATTGAATTAAAATCTTGTTTAATTTTTTTTTGAAACGGCAAATGTTAGTGATTCGGGGCCACATGCGACCCACGAACCTTACACCAAAGTTAGTTCTATATCTCCTAATAATCACCTAAGGAGGAACCCCAGAGAGAGGCTCGAACCCAAGACCTCCCTAGGGGATGACAGCCTCCTACCAATGGGACAAACCCCATTGGCAAAATCTTGTTTAATATAATGGAAAATCTTGTTTTCACATGGATTGAATTAAAACAGGCACATGTAAACATGTGACATGAATAAAAGAATAATTACATAATAAAGTAAAGCTAATTAATTCTCAATAATGCCACATTCTCTATGAACATCATATAGCCATATATACTTTCTTTACAGAATAAAAAATAAAAAACATAAAAATAATAAAAATACAAAATAATAATCCTCAAAACACCTATTTGGTTAAATAATGCAAGTCCAAGCCAGATTTCTTTTTTGGTGTGCACAAAAATGCCTGAAAAAAAAATGAAAAAACACATTTATATAAAATAATGCAAATTTTTTTTTAATTTCACATTATTTAATTCTTTTTAAAAACATAAATACATCATAAAACAAAACCTGCATGACTCATACGTTGAGACAGTTTCTTCTTTGACGTTCCATCGATTGTAGCTTCTGAAACAAGTCATCTGGTGTGAAGATATCCCCTGGAGAGCTCATGAAAACCATTCTACGAACAGGCGGAGACCATAATCCGCTTTGAGAGTAATCGAATCCAAATTCTGATACGTCCGCGAATTTTACTAAAAGTCTTTCGGATATGGATTTTGGTACCAATTGAACTTTGAATGTAGATTGCGAGGAGTCATCAGAAGACATATTGATGATGGGGAATGAATATGAAGGAGACATGATGTGTAAGTAATGGATGGGGTAAGGATAATGAAGTGAATGGTTGTATGTAATCATAGGATATAAAGACGTGGGTAACATGATTGGAAGATTTATAAAGGTCTATTGGTTGTGCATGTGACATGACAAGCTGAAATATCATACGTACATAATTATATTTGTTGAAATATAACATATTATATATACAGTAAACATAAAAGGTAAGTTTAATCATCAAACATTTCTTGTGTAGCTATTTAATTATATCATTAGTAAATTCAAAGTTACATAAGACTAGTCCCAATCATAGAAATTGACATTGGTAAGTTGCGTCGATCATCGACACTATTGGCAACAAACAAGTCTGTTTTTAAGTCAGCTCAATTTTAGTTGGTTTTTCTACGAGTAAAGTGCAAAATTATATGGATCCCAAATTATTTAAAAGAAAAGCTTTCTTTTGTATATGTGTTATTGTTAAAAGTATATATAATATGTTGGTCTAGAAAAAGTCTTGTCAGCTTAATGCATGTTAATTTGATGTTAAATTGACAGAAAATGATTATATTAGTTGACAAAACCATTATGAATAATTTATTACATCAATAATTTGGTTTTACTATAATTAATATGGTCTTGATTTCAAAAATATAGTTGTATATATAATAAAACGAAACATGTAATACAAGGCAAAGTAAATTAGGGGTGTCAATTTTCGAGACGACCTGAAACCGACAAAAACATAAATAGGTTAAGTTTTATAATTTGGACCTGTCAACCTGACAACTTGACAACCTCAATATTTTTTAAGTTAGGTTTGGATTAGACAATTAGGAAACTGGGTCGACCTGACAACCCAATTATTTTTTAAATCATTTTATATATATAATAAATAATAATGATAATAATAATTAGTCAAAATTACAAGAGTAACCTCCTTGACTTCCCCACTTTGTTTTGTAGTCGAACTGTATATGAGGAATTGAATATGAAGCTATTATACATATAATATAACATGCGAAACTCATTAAAAACTATGCGATTTTGTGGTTTATATACTATCAAATACTTGATTTGCCATATATTCATCGAATGAGAGAGAGAGATGATCCCCAAGATATAAGGGCCGTTGTTTATTATCAATAAATTATTAAAAATCTATTCGATAGTAGTCAAGTGATAAGAAAAAACAAAACCTATATTGTAAAGATGCGATTAACAACGAAAAAAAGTATAAATAGATAAAATTAGTAAAGTTAGTTTAATAAATATTATTAAAATTATATAGGTTTGAAGAATTTCTAATAAAATAATGTAATTTGAATTTGTTTCACATGTAAGTTTACATAAATAACAGTCTCATATTTATTTTTCCAAACCTTGTTTTTCAATTTTATTACCATTTGTATGGCTTTTTATTTTCTACATATGATAATATTAATTTTTTTTGATACAATTCACATTTTTAAACAAGTTAAGTTGCAATATTGACCGGAAACTGTAATGATAATCCAACAACCTGATTAAATAATTTATTAATCTAACTACATAGGTGAGGTTCGAGTTGATAGGTTTTAAATTGGGATTGAGATTTTCAACATGATATTATAATTAGTTAGGTTAGAGTTACATATTTTCAGCCTATTAACCGACTAATACGAATATAATCTGATTGTCATCCTAAAGCAAATGATTAACATGTTTGATTTTATAACCTTAAATCTCATAACATGTTTGGTTTTTTAACCTTAAAGGACAGCCCAAATTATTTGCAAAATCTTATTTTATTTTTTAACCCAATAAACAAATTGGCCCAAAATCCAAATTTATGAAATCATTCGACAAGATTTTTGACATGTTTGAAAATTGAAAACCTACTCCAAGTTTGTATTTTTTTTTTTAACTAAGGATCGTTTGTTTCGTCTTATTTAACCGGCTTATGAGCTTATTTAATTTTTTATAAACTCTCCTGCTCATCTTCAGAACCTCCTAAGAAAAAAATGACGGTTTAACAAGCGGAAACAAACACCCCTAACAATCAGGCAATTCATTATTGATTCTAAGAATAAAAAATCTGGAGTTAATTTCTCGATTTATGTTTGTTTTTGTATGTAATTACTCAATTTCTAGTTGTATTATTTGGTCTGTTTGTTGAAATAGCGTTTGAGATTATATTAATTGAATTGTTGCTGCTACAGAATTCTGCAGTAGGTTTAAATAGAATGCAGGATGTGGATCATTTAATATCAAACTCAATTGATTTCATTAGTCGAATGCCGGATGATGTTCTTGTTATGATACTGTCTCTTTTGAGTATTAAGGATGCAGTGGTTACGAGTATTCTCTCCGCAAGATGGAGGTTCTTGTGGTGTAATTTAAGCCGATTGGAATTTAATAGTCATATAACTATTATTGGTTCGGAGATAGGTTATTACATTAATCAAGTGAACAATGTCATCCAAAGGCATAACCTCCCAGTTGTTCAAGACTTTCGGGTTCGTTTCAATTTGAATAGTCTTAATAAGGGAGCAATTGATGAATGGCTTCAGTTTGCGGCAAACAAGAAAGTTGAGTTTCTTGAATTGAATTTCTTATTATCAGGCTGTCGTTTCCGAGGGGATGGTGTTCCCAATAGCTATGATTTTCCCTCAAGATTATATGAAAGAAACCTCTCGAGATCGAAACCTATAGTTGTGGAACTAGGTTCTCTTAAAAAACTCATCTTGAAGGAAGTTAACGTGACGGATGCAATTTTTCAGGAGTTTCTTACTAATTCTCCATATCTTGAGATGATATCAATCTATCACTCACGTGGCCTGAATCATATTCGTGTTGACGGAAGAGCTCATAACTTAAAACACTTTGAAATAGTAGATTACAGTCGTTATCTTAAATCCATCTATTTATCTGGTTTTGGCCTTGTATCATTCACCTACAGAGGTTCAGAAATAGATTTACGTCTTGCTCATCTTCCAAAACTTAAAGAAATAACACTTAATGTGATTGAAAGACCTGTGGAGTTGAATAATAATGTGTTCCACCAG
The DNA here is from genome assembly GCA_910822075.1 of Senecio squalidus. NCBI lineage: Eukaryota > Viridiplantae > Streptophyta > Magnoliopsida > Asterales > Asteraceae > Senecio > Senecio squalidus. The sequence continues at coordinate 8,431,319 of CAJVGC010000591.1, read as the reverse complement.
ATATCATCTTGTGCTTCGTCCTTGCAATCACTTCACTTCCTGTATCCACTTTTTCAGTATGGGCCAAAGGTTAGCGGTTCCTCAAATCTGATGTACATGTTTAGAATCAACTGTTAATGGAAATATATATGTGATTAGTATCTTGTTTTTTGCAGAAAAGTTTGATGCTTGATTCCTTTCCTAAGCTTCTAAACGTCACAAATTTAAGAATCAATTGTAGCCGTGAAGATAATTTTCTTCAACATGTAGCTTCCATAGTGAATGTATGTCCGAATCTGAACACTTTTACAATTCAGGTACTTATGTTATGTCCTATCCTTAATCAATATCGTGTTTGTGCATAATCTCTTAACTTTAAACATGTTAAAATACCATTTATTTTTGTGTATCTATTTATTGGATTTAAAATTTTTAACTTTGTAACCTTCATCTTTAAGGATCAGGAAATACAACTATGTCTTGCTCGTCGTCCAAAACATAAAGAACTTGATGTGTGTCATGGACTTGTGGGGTTGGACAACGGTGTAGTTGGTCAGATATCATCGTGTCTTTCGTTCCTGCAGGACCTTTTCATCAATATACGTGATTTATGTGATTTCATGGTTAGTTTTTCATCACATTTTTTTACCTTTTTATTTTTTAATATTATATATCTATATTTCTATACTATTGTATAAATCATATTGCACCACATCACCCTTTTTCTTAACTCAAAATTAACGCAACACATGATTCTCTTTTTCCCACTCTCAATAAAAATATTAGGCATCTTCAGTCTCCACTCTCTTGCAACACTATACTTGTGGCGCGCCCTCCGTCAACTGCCCTCTTTCTAGCCATCATTGGCGATTCTGAATATCGGTAAAGGTAGCCAGTAATAGGAAGAAAAAATATCCATAAACCAACGAAAAGTATTCGCTGCCTGTTGCTTGTCATATTGTGCAGATACAATGCTAGTATCGTTAATTGAATTATATGTGAGCGTATTTTCTTGTATTACAGGAAAGTTTATCTCTTGATTCCTTTCCCGAGCTACCATATGTCACGAATCTAAGACTCACGGCCTCCGGTTGTAAACGTGATTGGCTTATGGATTTGGCTTTCATAATGAATGCATGTCCAAATTTGAAGACTTTTACAATCAAGGTACTTACACTATATCCAATTAGCCAACTCAATCCAAAGGTTGTTTACCTAAAATAACTACCTACTTTTTCAAATGACGGTAGTTATTTTAGCAAATTCACGTGTTTTTGTGCAGCCGTTATGGACATTACCGATCATGAGTAGGAGGATAGCAAGGTCTGCTACTAATCCCTGTGAACACCTCAAGGAGGTTGTAATCTTGGGGTACTATGGTCGAATGTGTGACTTTGAACTTGTGGCATACATGATACAAAGTGCTGTAGCACTAAAAAGCATTGTGATTGATACTCGGTACCAGGCTGGGATGAAAAGGGAAATTGCAATGCCCTTCTCGATAAACAAGGAAGCTGCTCGATCTTCTGTCAAGGGCCGGCTCAAACCGATATTGCCTCCTGGTGTTGAGCTGGTCATACGCTAATCAACTTCTGAGTAGATGCTGATTTCATATGAAACTAGACTATGATATGAGGAGATATATAAAACCTGGTGTGGTGCAATTTGAGATGTGCTTTTGCTGCGCGATTCTTGCATGAATAAGTTTTTAGTTTTCTGGTTGGTTTTTTTAGCCTGATGCACTACAGTCTTGTCCTTTTACTATGGTTGAAATCAGTGTGCATCTATCGTTGCAAGATGTACAAGTCATTACGTTGTTTTCGTTATTTTTATAAGTTTATTTACATCTGCAAAAGATTTAGTTTATAACTTTCGTCATATTAAATTTGGAATAATAAATAATTAGAGCGTTTCCATTATATGTTTCTTCGTACATTTCATGGTTTAGAAGAACTAACTACTACTTGTATTTACACCACCATCATCGAAACTAACTCGAAATAGATTATGTCATGAATATGTAAACTAATTAAGGCCGATAGGCGATAGCAGCCATGCCAAAACGCCTACACAAATCAACTTTCTTTAGCAGGTTTTTGTAAGACTTGTAAATATGGGTTCGGCGGACTAGTGATCGTGCGTTGAAATGGGTTGGGTTAAATGACAAATCTTTTTTGTTATTGTCAAAGCGGGTAAGTTTGTGTTTGTGGGCAAGCACTTTTTTCCTTTGTCTATTTCTCACTTTTTGTTGTTAAATCAAATGACTTCTTTCCTTAAATGGCATGGACCGAATCCAACATGATTATGCATGGTTCCGGTCGTATCCCGTCCAGTATAATTGTAAGCTCGTTTGGGTGTTTGTTTTAGCTTACGAGCTTAAATACAACTTTTAGAAAGGTAAATACATTAAAAATATACATTTGTATTCGTTGAAACTATAACATTTAACCTATTACACCTTTGTACATACAACAAGAGTGTCAAGCCAGATGCCCTTTGGTCGGTTCGGGTTACTATTCAAATTGACTTGTTTATGTAGGATAAGCAAACAATCGAGAAATGATCAAACCCATAACTTATAAGGTTTGATAATATACAACTTATTGATATTAAAGCCTGCATTCACACTCTTAAAGTGCTGTCTGGCTCGGCTCGACTCTGGTGTTCAAAAAGTGGTGGGCGTTGTTATTGATCGTGAAAATATTCATAAACGATTTTTTTTATTAATGAGTCGATTTGGTTATGTTTCTCAAACATGTTAAAGTACGAAAAAAAGATAAGAATGAAACAGGTTAAATTAAATGGGTTTACATTAAATTTATGGAAAAGTCAAAATTCTACAAAAGGTATCTAACCCGACCTGTTTCGACATTTACTAAAAGATACCGGAACCTACACCTATACTGCCCATTATGTTCTGCATATGAACATAAATATTAGAGTACCCGGAGTGGGCGCGCTATAAGCGCGTTCTGGTGCTCACAACGAGTACTAAAGCTCGTTATCACTCCGATCGAGCAGCTCGTTGTGAGCCTCGTTGTGAGAGCACCGTTGTCCCAACAACGGTTCGTTTTGAGTTTAAATGTTTTTTTTTTTGTTTTTTTTTTTTTATTCAAACGGTAATATTACCGTTTTATTTAAATAATTTTTTTTTTTTTTTTTTTTTTTTTTTTACCAAATTTCACCTATAAAGACAACCTCATTTTAACCAAAAAAATCACACCTTCTTTCAACAATCTTATTCTTAATCTCATGCAATCTCATACCAATTCCAAAACCCTAAACCCTAAACACAAAATGTCTTCATCTTCCTCAAACGCTCCCCAAACAAACATAAACAATCTTTCGACGCCACAATCACAAACTTGAGCAGGTTCAATGGTGTTATTCACAGTCTTCCTACGAGTCCTTACACCACCATCTTCTACATCACTTAGAAAATAACTAGTTCGTTTTCTTTGTCGTTGGGTCGATACAGAAACGAATTTCCATTTCGGATATGGTCTCTCCAGCAATGTTTTCCAGAATAAATGAGCTTAACATCCATCGAAATGTTTTCGATAGACCTTAACCTCAATTATGCTGGAAAACATTGCTGGAGAGACCATATCCAAAATGGAAATTCGTTTCTGTATCGACCCAAGACAAAGAAAACGACCTAGTTATTTTCTAAGTGATGCAGAAGATGGTGGTGTAAGGACTCGTAGGAAGACTGTGAATAACAACATTGAACCTGCTCAAGTTTGTGAGGCCTGTAAGTGAAAGGGAAACTGGAGCTGAAAATGAAGGTAAAAAGGCAAAATTATATTTTTATTAATATATTTTTATTTAATGTTTAAATTATTAAGTTTTAATATTTTATATTATTTTAATTATTTATTTATCTATTATATTAAATAAAAGTAAATAAAAATAAAAGTAATAAAATAATCTCACAACCTCCACAACCCTAATTATCATACCACCCAACAATCTCACAATCCTCATTCTCACTGCCACGTCAACAAATTTTTCCCCACAACCCACATTGTGGAACATTATCACTGCGGGTGCTATTACAAAAGTCTTTAAGTAGTGAAAAACCATAAGGACTAACGGAATTTACCCTAATTAATTAAAATAAATAATATTATACTTCTAAGAAATTATTATAATTTTTTATTATCTTATACTTTACCAAAACTGACCATATGTGTTTTTGGGATAATCACTTCATTAATTATTGTACAACCAAATTATGAGTAAATTTAGTTGTTAAAGACCCCTTAAAGATGATAATTATCGAAACCTCCTTAAGATAAATTAAAAATTATAACAAAAACACCAATCAAAAGTCTTCTTCCTCCTTCCATCTCCCTTACTTCGTATATGTAGACTCCCTTAATTCGTGTATGTATACTTGCATTACTTAACTAAGTTTCACAAGGCCCATGACAACTGTTGTGGGTGTATGGGTTGGGAACCTGACCGTTCTCGGTTTGTTAGAACGTGGCTTACAAAACGTTCCGTACCCCATGCTCTAAGAGGGTGATATTCAAAGTTGTCAAAGGCGCGCCTCAGACGCAAATGCCATAGCCTTTTTTAGTACGAGGCGAGTCACATTCAAGATTGAACCTTGACTTTTTTAAAAGGTGCGCCTCATGAATTTTCTTTTACCTTTTTGTCATTTTCTTCTAATGTGGACATATATGATTGGGGTTTAGATAAAACATGATCCTTTTAAGAGCCCTAAATACATCTTAATAAGTTATTAAACAAAATTTCTATAAAATATAAATTTAGAAAACCATATATTAATTTGTCCTGAATTTCTTTTTCATCAAGGCTTCTTCTTCTACTCTTTAATAATGGATCAGGAAAAATCATTAAGTTCACTTGGGAATATTTTACCTTGGTTGAATATGAGAAGGAAAAGGAATATGAATTTTCCTTGATGACGTTGATGATGAGTGTTAAGCCAATGAACTAATTTTGAGAATGTTTTATATTTAAGTGGTTAACTAATAGTGACTAAAAACTATTTTATTATTTAAAACTTACTTTTCTTATATTATGCATTATAATATTACTGGTTTTCCTTTTTTCGAACTCAAACATTTAAAGTTTTGAAAGTTATAAAGATGTAAAGTATTTTATATATATGGTTATAATGTAATATTTTTAATATTTCTCTTTCTAATATTGGTCCGCCTAACATTCATGAGGCGCGCGTCTCAAAGTGCGTCTCGCGCCTGAGGCTTTGGAAACTCTTGTCGCATGTATGCGCATATAGCCTTTGACAACTTTGGTGAATTACATGTATAATTCAGTATACGTTTATTTAAGTAGGGTAAATTCATAGACTAAAGACATGATTTTCATACAAAGAAAATAATATGAGCGTCATTTCTTCAAATTTTAAAATAAAAAATACTAGGGTTTACATGAAAAGAAGCAAATAAAAATGTATGTTACTATTTCTAGTAGTAATTTTTAAGACACGCTTACTATAAATAAAGGACATATTTAGACGTGGATTATGTTATGAATTAGATACAACTTCTGCAATTAGTAACCTTCTACTGTGGTCCCTTAATCTCCGTGAGAACGAAGAAATTCTCGAATAGTTAAATTAATTATAGATGGAAATATTTCTACGAACATTACGGGTAACGAATCAATAACATGTACCGGTCAAGAATGATTTCAGCGTCATACATTCATTGTCCTGACCGTATGCACTTCTATATATAGACTTACCCATCTCGAATAACTTCTTTTTGTTCTTTAAATACAAGAACTTTGAACCCAATTTGTTTAATTTCTTTGAATGTGAAAATATATTTATCGCTACATCCTGTGGTTGATTCCGTGTTCATAACATTCGGATATTCATCAATCACAGTGGTTGGTCGATAAATACTATTTTCATATTTATCAATCTAAAACATTAACCTATCATCATCATATATAAACTGTACATAAATAAGTTTTGAGATAGAAACACAATTTTTTTATTAGAAAATATAATTAATCATGGGGAAGGGAAATCATGATATCGAAGCTGGGAAGCAATACCCATCACAAATGGAAGATCCCAAAATGCGTTGGGGATTCATTCGAAAAGTTTATTCAATATTAACATTACAAATGTTTTTAACGGTTATCGTTGCCAGTATAGTAGTTTTAACCCCACGAATTAACCAGTTTTTCCGTACTAGAAATGGGCTAATTGTGTACCTTATCATTGTCATTTGTACATTAATAAGTAAGAACCTATATCTCTATTTAACTTCATGTTTTATTTGTTTATTTTTCTAATAACTCTTGAGTTTATATCGTATTATGGAATATGCAGTTTCGTTTATGATGAGCTGCTTTCTGCAAAGCCACCCTCTAAATATGATCATGTTGGGCTTGTTTACTCTTGGGTTTTCTATGATAGTCGGGGTATCGTGTGTGTTCTCTAAAGGTATAACGAAAATTCTTGTTTTGTTTGATTTACAAGCCATACACTTCGATTAAATTGACAAATTACATTTTATTTTAAATTAACAGGGAAGATCATTTTGGAGGCCAGTATTCTGACAACAGTATTAGTGGTCAGCCTCACACTCTTCACTTTTTGGGCAGCTAGACAAGGATATGATTTCGGTTTCCTTTGGCCATTTTTGTTCGTCACACTCGTTCTAGTTATAATTTTCAGCATCATTCAGGTACATAGTTATATACTAATTCCAGTAGATTTTTTTTTCCGTTCCTTTGTTCACTCATTTAGGATAATATTTAACAATCAGTTTGTTTTCAATAGGTATTCTTCCCTATGGGAAGTTTGGTGAGAATGATAATCTCATTTGTGGTGGCCCTTTTATACTGCGGCTTCATAATATACGATACTGATAACTTGATAAAACGCTTTAGCTACGATGAATATGTTATTGCTGCAGCCGTGCTTTATCTGGACATGATACAACTATTTTTGGCATTGCTTCAGCTTTTGGGAATCCTTGATAGTTAGAGAAGCTGCAGGGTTTGACCCTCGACCTTTTATTAGAACATAAACTATATATGATTGAGGGTTATGAGGATTATATAAAGATGTGTTGTAAAGGTAGATTGGTTGATTTGGAAATATTCAACTATTTGATGTGAAGAAACATCCCAATTTATAAATATATACAGCCTATATATATTACTATCTAGTTGTGTGTATTTTTTGTTATATATATATATATATATATATATATATATATATATATATATATATATATATATATATATATATATATATATATATATATATATAGATATAGATCTAACCTATTCAATGTTTATCATCAAGGAAAACCATTTTCTCTATTTTTATATCTATCAATCATTTTGTCGCGTATCTCATATAAAGGTTAGACATATTATTTAGGCACTCGGATCATTTCTCCTTATATTACTATTACTTAACAAAAACCAAGTAATTCTATCACAAGTAAGTTCTATTAACGAAAAACTAATGCTTGTAATTACGTGTCATCGATGAAAGTTGAACAGCTCTATAGTTCGTGGGACGATAGTGCCATCTTTGATACCGCTTGGTCAACATTTTGTTGGTTAATACATAAGTAAAAATTTAAAAGTTGCATGTCAATACACATTACAAAGATTTGTCTAACATGACATGCTATTACCAAATTCGAAATTTAGTTATAGAAGAAACAAAGTTGTTTGGTTGGTTAGTTAATCATGAAAATGAATTTTGATGGTTTTTGTTATAGTGACTAAATACAATGGTCTTTTTCGAAAATTTTCTTTTAAACTAAAGACTTTTAACACTTTTTGAATTTGAAAAGTTTCAACATTGTTCAATCACCTAGGTCTATATTCTTTATATTTATGAAGTAACTAGCAAGAAATTAACAACTAATATGTGCCTAGCAGCCTTAGGTATAAGATTCCAAAAAAAAAAAAAATATAATATTATTTTTCAATTAAGGATAAGAATACTAGCTATAACTTAAAGAAAAATGAAAATTGTAAGTATCCCAATCACATGGTAGTAAAATAATACCATAAATAAACAAATTGCAATTGTTGATCAATCTTAATCTTAATCTTTAATTAAAGTGTCACAGCCAAAAAAAATGCTTAATTACACCCACTTCAAGACATGTCTCTCTCCAATAAAACATCTTTCCAAATTTTTATTGATTTTCACGACACTGAAATCTTGGCATATCTAAAAATATAATTAAAAAAAACAAATACAAATTTGGAAAGATTTTAAAAATTAATTCTTTCGGTATCTTTAGCCGCACAGTATGCATAATCTTGGAGTTTTACAAATACCTGCCCATAGTAAAGACAAATATGGTTAGGTGACATTTTTTTTTTTTTCTCTTTGGTTACTTTTTTAATTGTTGCATTATCATACATCACCCTGTGGTACCACACCATGGAGCCAAGTTGTGGTGGTGTTCTATCTCTCTCCGTCGAAACACAGTCGTGCATTCGGGTAGTTCGCCTAGATCGGCAAAAAATGACTCTTCGTCTTCTCTAATGGAAAATATCATTGACATGTCACTATCTTCGACATTGTCTCTAGACATCAAGGGACTTTCGAACATAGTTGATGATGTTGAGTCTAAGCCCGAGAACCATCCGTATTGGTCAGTGGATGTTGTGAATGGCCCACATGGTCCCACCTCTAGACTTGTGAACTTTTGGTCATGTTCAGCTTCGGGTTCAGGTTCAGGTTCACGTTCGGGTTCAGATTGTCTAGTAATTAGAGTTGGTGGTTCTTCTTCTTCTAATTGTTCGTCGTTGTTGGAATTTGTTGCTTCAGTGGTAGCGGTGGAGGCAGATGTGGTTGGTGGCGACGTTGGCGCGTTATGGTGGTGATGATTGTTGTTTCTAGAAGCCGGCCACGGGTGGTTGTGGTCACACGAATAAGTCACCATTACCATAGTAGGGTCCGTCCGGCTCCTTTCTACTTGTTTTCTTGCGGGACAACCTTTGGAACTACTACACCTATAATACCCCCTGCCAAAACAAATAATTGAGCTTTCTTAATATTTTAACCACCACTAATTTGCACTAATCACGAATTAATTATTTTATAATTTAGAAATGAAAAGGATGTAATTTTAAATCAAACTATTAAAAAACAATGTATTTTCACAAGTTTATGATGATAATAATAATAATAATAAAATATTACTGTTATTCAGAAAATACACACTTCAAATTAAGATGATAAATTTAAGGCTCTACCATGGATTAAAACAAAATGAAAAACTTACACATATTCATAGTTATATCATATAATTACTAAGTTTTTGCAATATTTTGGGTATTTAATTACACTATAAAATTTTGTTTTAACAAAAACAAGTTATTATTGAGGAAGAAAATACACTCTTGAATGATAAAATTTGAATTATTACCATAAATTAAGTCTAATAAAAATAATAAAAAACCCTTGTACATTTTAGGTTTAAATGACGTTATATTTGTCAATTGGAAAAATACAATAAGAAAAATACAATTAATGAAGAAATTAGTTGATATAATTAAACTTCAATTTAGGTTTGATAAATTATGAATTTGGTACAACAGATTCTATTTAATAAAACAGCTAAGAGTTAAGACTTTTTCAATAGCTTTGAATTATAATCAATTTAAATCATTATTTGGCCAAAAACTCATTTTAATTATGATAGAGAAAATATCCCAAAAAAAAAAATCTAAAATTATGAGCTTGGATACCACATAATAATAACATTATGATTTAAGTTCTTCTTCAATAATATCGAATATCGAATAATTATCAACATAAAAATTATGTTTTAACATGTATATCATGTGTAGCTTATTCGTTATTAATCATTTTATATAAAGAATTTATGAAAAAACAAAAGGTTTGATCCCTAAAAAGTTGAGAAATGAAGAGAGTAAATACCTAGGGTAAGGAGATCCTTTGATAGGTTTCTGGCCATACTTTCTCCAAGCCCATGAATCAGACGGAGGCGAATTCGTTTCACCCTTAAGTCGAGATCCTTCAACTTCTTTGATCGGTACATGTACAACTCTTTTCTGTGTCCCTCGTCTACTGTAAGAAAATCCAACAATTAACATATGTGTTCCATGTATTTATAAGGTATGGTTTAAAACTATTTATCGTATAATATTGAATATTTCTAAAAACATATGTTGAATTTTATTTTCATGTTTTGGGCTAGCTAAAATTTATCTTACCTTTTTTTAGGGGAGGAAGTAGAAGTTGCCTTGGTGTCGTAAAACATAGGTGAAGGAGGTGAATCATCGCTGTTTTCCGATGAGTTTTGGTTGTCGTCTTTATGAAAAGTAAACGGACGATATCCGACTTCCATGATCTTATAACTTCAAGAGTTTTTCTATAAGTTAACTTACTATGGATGGCTGAAATGAACCAATGCCAAAACAAAAACTTTTTTCTAAAGAGAGAGAGAGATGTGTGGGGAAGGTGGTGAAAGAAAATGGGGTGATCCAAATGAAATATATGGGGTCCGAAATGTTGACAGATGGGCAATTAATAAAATAGAAAAGTCTATAAATTAAAGGACGTGCAAGCAAATGTGAAAATAAAGCCAAATCTGAAAAAATGGGTTTCATTAGTATTAATTTATTCGAATAATTCATACTTTGAACCTCACCTAACATTGCACAATTTATATACAGTAAAACTGAATTATTTGATAACATATAATACAAAACTCTTGTTTATCCACATTGATACTATAAACTTAGGATCTTCTAACACTAACTTTAAAATTAAAATAAAACAACTTTGTACTTTATTTTAAACATATTAAAGAATGAATATAAGTATCATAAGTATCGATTAGCTATGCGATGTTAGTTTTTTTAGAACGATATATATGACACATCATATAATATAACTATATTTTTGTTAAGACCTAAATTTAAAATCTTTAGGTTAAAGAGTGATTTCATATACAAAGATCACATCGGTCGAATTAAAGAGATAAAGTACTATCTACTAAAAGAATAAAAAAAGAAGGTAACATCATGCATGGAACAGATCAAGACTATGATTGATATTTAATTATTGTTAATAACCTAGTTGAACATAGTGATAACTTTATTATGTGACAAAAATAACATTGGGAAAAAGTAGTTTTTGTAAAATATATAAATCTCGATATGTATGCCTGTCTAATAATATAATAATGTGAAAGGGTTTACAACTAACTCCAATTATGAAAGATACCCGTTTGATGATGATTTTAATTTGATTTATTATAAACCTGCGACTTTTTGGCAGTTCCCTTATCCCTTCTTCCCTCGTGGGTTTATAATTTAACTTTTTCATTCAATATTTAATTGTATTTCACAAATATATTTGTTTTCTTGTGACATGGCCTTGTTTGGTAACAATTGACAAAACTTATATATATATATATATATATATATATATATATATATATATATATATATATATATATATATATAGAGGTTGGTTCTTGTAAAACAAACATTAATGTAAAATAAGTAAAAAAAAATTAAAAAATAATTTATAACGTTTGATATTTTGGATTATCGTTCATTTTAACCATATCTCAAACTTTAAAAAACGAAGTTTTGTTGTATATCATAAAATGGGTAGTTTTACCGTTGTGCATCAAACTGAATATTTACTGCACAAAAACAAAGAATTTGATGCACAGTCCCTAAACAACATATATTTTGATGCATATCAAACTTGCTTTTTTAAAGTTTGTTATAATTGAATAAATAAACATAATACAAAATTACACATATAATAAATTATTTTTTCATATTTTTTTACTTATTTTACTTTAAGTTTTTGTTTATAAGAACCTATCCCTATATATATATATATATATATATATATATATATATATATATATATATATATATATATATATGAAAATATTCTCCTTTGAAAAAATAACCGTTAAAATAATGGTTAATTAGTTACACATTCCGTTTATACAATGAATGTCTGTTAAAATTTAAGAACGAAAAAAGTAACTACTTTTTCTAAATAAACGATGTTATACATGATTTCCAACGTTATGGGAGAAACTTAGAAATTTTATAAATCTTAGAGATGATCTATATAATATACCCGTAGGTTGATGTTAACTTGGTCCTTACAATGTAAGTTTCAAACTTAAAATCTTCATGACCAAACTAATCAAAAATAGAAGCAAAATCATTGATATTTGATCTTAAGAATATCATTTTATGTAACATAAACAGGCGGGGGCAAAGGAGAGGGGAGGCTCGTGGGTGTCGGGCTTCCCCCAACCAGTCCATATACACTAAATTTATGTTTTAGGGTTTAAATATTTAATGAATTTTGTCATTCGGCCACCTTTACTATGTTATATTTTCAACAGAATACAAATATATACAGTGACGGAGCCTGTAGGGGGGCTGGAGGGTGCTCGGCCCCCCCCTAACTGACCTGGGAGTGGTCAAGTTGAGCATCGTGAGGCCCGAACTCATCGCCGTCCGGAGACGCCTGAATCACTTGTCCGGAGACGCCTGAATCACTTGTCCGAACTCTTTAAAAGTCTCTGGTGTCGCTTCGATAGCCTTCAATTTTACCACAACAGGTTCCATCGAATCCCCAAATTGCTGCACAATCTTACCATTGGTATTTCAGAATGAGATAAAGCTGGTATATTTTTATATTATACCCTTGTATTTCTTGCAATTTAAAAACATGCACTAAAGTTCTCTTTTACTAGCTTCTAAAAAGACAAAAAGACAGTTTACCTTACTATCGGAAAAAAAAAATCGAGCCCCCCTCAACATAAATTTCTGGCTCCGTCTCTGAATATATAAAGGGTATTTTAAAAGAACTGCAATGGCCCATATCGTATATTGATGTATAGACGTTTGCAAATCATATAATTATAATTATTTTAATCCCCATCTTTTACTATTTACATTTAAAACAAGGTAATATTGAATTTAAAAGTTTATCTTGTCATATTATTTTTGTTTTGTTTTGTTTTTAGCCAATGGGGTTTGTCCCATTGGTAGGAGGTTGTACTCCCCTAGGGGAGGTCTCGGGTTCGAGCCTCCCTCTGGGGTTCCCTCCTTAGGTGGTTGTTAGGTAAGTACTTAGGGGGTGTTTGTGTAAGCTTATAGATAACTAACTTTGGTGTATGGTTCGTGGGTCGCATACTGCCCTATATGGATGTCACTGTGGCCCCGAATCACTAACTTTGCCGTTCAAAAAAAAAAAAAAAAAAAAAAAAAAAAATTTATTTTTGTTTTTGTAATACCCTTTATTTGAATACAAAGTAGATTCATTAATACATTTATAATGTAAACAGTTAGAAAAAAGGTATGAATATGTTTTTATCAAACTCGACCTTTTTAACTAAAATTTATAGCTCCGTCCCTTAACATAAATATAAAAGAAAAACAATGAAATTGACAACTGATTCCACACAAAATAGGGTTTTGACATCACGGAAAAAGCACACTTTGTATTTTTCGTGTTCCGTCCACATGGTGCATATATTACTTATTGCTTTTTGACTCTTTTAAGTTTTAGGAATGAAAAAAAGAAGCATAAAATGATTTAATTTATTTATTCATTTATATATTTAAGTTAAATAATGGTATAACATGTAAATGTGACAATAAATAACTGTCTTTTATTATGACTAAAAAATAGTTTGTGGAGCCATAAGCCAATGAAAGTTGAACAATTTTTAGACACACATGTGCCAAGATCACACACACATACATATAAATAGATATACATATACGGAAATTATACTATTAAGTTGTGACATCAAAATAAAATAAATCCTTACACCATACATGACGATTGCACTTATTAAGCTTTAACATTTACACACACATGTAGACAACTTTAGGCTTAATTGAGCTTTTAAAAGTCCTAATTAATGTGTGTTCACACGTTAAAGGTAGCTGCCACTAAGTGACAACAAACAACATTGTTGACGATTAAAGAACACAGTTAGCTAGTACCCACTATTGATCATCATCGTGTACGATTATTCGTGTCATCTTATGTTAAAGTTACCTTATTAATTAATATAATTAAAATAACTTAAATTAAATCTTAAACTAGTTAGACAAGTGAACCGACACTCAATCAATCTTATAATACATAATTTTGGTATTTTAATCATAGTATAGTTGCATCAAAATGCAATGAGTTATCACTTAACTTTTATTGTATATAACAAACTTCGATTTGTGAATATATATTTAATGTGAAATTTAACTTGAGGTGTTACGGACCAGTTTATATGGGTTATGGTTTACTTTAAGTGCTCAACCCATCTTTGCTAACCCTAACGAGATTTGGGTGTGAGAGGCAATGTTTGCGGCTAATAGGTCAGCCAATCCCTTAATTCATCTTCGATAATCCTTCTGTCACTCTCGCTCCACTAGTTAACTAATTAAAAAAAGAAAGAGGTTTCGAATTTAGTGGTAACGCCTAGAAGTTTGTTATTTCCCATTTAAACTTCTTAAATTAATTTAGAACAATAACAATTAGGTGATGGTTAATTTACCCGAGCTATTAGCTAGTTTCCTCTTCAATTATGTTAAAGTGTTAAGATAAAAAAAATTGATCAGGGTTAACACTGAATTTATTAGTGAATACATTGATATGTCTCGTTTGTTAGCTTTTATTTATAATAAAAATGATTTTAATATGGTTGCTATGTGTGATATAAACTTTATATTCCCCTTCACCAACATATGAGTTTATATGTCACTACCTTAAGATACATTTTCTCTTAAAAAAACCCGTTTATATGCTAGTTTAAGTTAGTAAAGAAATTACAGTGTTTTTAAAACTATAACTCGATGATACCGTTGAACATTAAATTTTATAAAGAGACTAAATATACTCAAACAGCGAATGACTTCATCCGATGATCGAGTGCAACTATCGCAAGACGGATTTAACACCAGCAATAAATTACAAGAAACGACTCTGTACGATTTTTTTTATATAGCTACTTAAAATGCTTGGTAACTATGTTTCTTATTTCTTAATCAAATAAAGAATCTTTTAATAATAAAAGTTAGATAAGTCTACTTAAATTAATAATCGTGTGATTCAATTCACATGGCTTCTCGCACCAATGAAGGGAAAACATAGTGTCGATATTGACACTTTTCAAGTTAATTTATTGATCATTGAATGTTTCTACTCTTAATTTGTTTTTCTTTTTTTTATTTCTTCTACCATCTATTTTTTATTTTATTTTATATTGTATCATATCAATTATTATCGATTTCGAAATTAATGTCTTATTTCCCGATAATTAATCGCCTCTTTCTGATGCAAGCCCTATTTTACCATGAAGAAACAATTGGTTCAATTTTTATGAGAATAAAGTTCTAACTTCTAGCGCTTTCGTATAGCTAGCTATCCGTGTGCAATGGGTGATATGTCTTGAGACAGATATTAAGTATCTTTCGAAGTTCAATCTTTTTTTTCTAGCGAGCTAGAGAAGTAGATGATTTGCAATGGAGATAACATTGTGCAATCCAATAACAACAAATTGCAGAAAACTTGAATATGTTTCTAAGATGCAAGAATATACTAAGAAAGAGATATTTCTAATATATGCTCAATATAAGTGAAGTGAAATCTCACCGAAACCTTAAAGCGAAAGAGACATTTTTAACTACATGTCAATGATTTCATACATGGTCACTACCGTTTCCAGATGAACATTGGGTTCTTATGGTCCTTTTATAGATATTTTATAAATCAATAACTTATAGTTCATTATTGTTCGCAAGGCCAAGAAGGAGAATCACATATATTCTTGCGAATAATGATTGGTTACAAGTTTTTTTCTTATTCGCGTGTTGCGGGGGGTTTAAAATTATACAATTTTGATAGTCGGTTTAAAATTATACATTTCTTTTTCATTTTTTACATAATAAAAATAAATACTAAAAAGAGATTATAAACATAATACTAATATAAGCAATTATAATTTACTATAATGTATCATTAAAAAATTTATAATATTAATAAATAATAATAACAATAATGATACGAGAAAAATTTAAGATTTGAATATGTTAATGGTAAAATTCAAGAGTTAAAGATTAATAATTTATAATATTAATAGATAATAATATTATTAAAAACACTAAGATTTGAATATATATTAATAATAAAATTTAAAAGTTAAAGAAATAAAATAAAATAAATTAATAAGTTATTATTCATTAGAGTTAGTTTGTAAATTGAGTAGTATAGTAATAATAATAATAATAATAATAGTAATGGTAATAGTAATAGATATACGTATAATACATATAAATATGAGTTAATTACATGGGTCGTTTCTATGGTTTGCACCATTTGCATCGGTCGTCCCTATAACCTTTTTATTACACCACTCGTCCCTAAACTTGAATTTTGTTGCCTGGAGAGTCCCTATTTTGGATGTGACGTTAAATGTGCCGTTAAGTTTTATCATATGAGAAACATGTGAGGGCAAATTCGTCTTTTTACCACCATATTCCCCATATACCTCCCCAAGAACCCTAATATCCACAAAAAACCTTAATTTTTCCAATCACAATTTCAAAACAATTCACTAAAACCCCAAATTAATTTGGTGAAAAAAATAAAACATAAATTACAATAAACTTTACAAAATTACCAATCCAAAAAGAAGCATAAGCGAGATTTGATTTTCACCTAACTCAAAATTTTTCCATTTCAATTAAACCATTTCTAATCATCAATCCTATTCCCATGCACTCTTGAAAATTTATTCTCAAATTAAAATCAACAACAATAGCAAATCTGTTACACCAAAAATAATTTGAAAAAAAATAAGAAACACAAAAAAAAGAAAAAATCTATATACCATAATTCTTGTACAATTACTTCTCGTCGGAGTTAACTCGCCGGAAAGCTACGAGTCGCCGTAATCTCTCCAACAGATAAGCATTGTGACACAGCGTCCCATGATGTAGAATCTAGCTCGTTGTTCTTTAAGAAGACGGGCACATTTTCTGGTGAAAGGGCATCTATGGTGACGGTCAACGGCGGCGGAGGAGGAAGAAGATGGATTACGGAGGAGGAGGAAGATGGTGGTCAACATCAATTTGGTTAGATCTGAAACTTTCAGATTTGCTAGTTATCATTATCAAATATTTGTTTGTGTTTCTAGAAAAAATTTATGATTTTGATACAATTTGTTTTTTAGGAATTTTTTTTTTTTTAATAAGTAGAAGCGGTTGTAATGATGTTTAGGTTTAGATTAGATTTGAGTTGTTTGATTTGATTTATGGGTAATTAATTTGGAGTTTTTGGATTTTGGGGATATGGGTATTAAAATGGAGAGAGAAAATTAAAAGGACGAAAATACCCTCACGTGTCATGCACGTGTTACTGACTTAACGGCTCACTTAACGGCACATCCAAAATAGGGACTCTCTATGCAACAAAATTCAAACTTAGGGACGAGTTGTGTAATAAAAAAGTTATAGGGATGACTGGTGAAAATTGTGCAAACCATAGAGACGACCCATATAATTAACTCTATAAATATATAAGACCCAGTGTCATATATGTGTGAAAACTTTTTGTCTTTTTCATTAGTAAAGATTTTATAGATTGATAAATAATAGAAGAATTATACCAACATACATATTGAATTATGACATACACACCATTAATGAAATAATTTTAGGTTTTATCCAAGAAAGTTATCAATCTTATGACCTATTTTTTAGCAAATATATGATGATTTAAGTATTAGAAGAGACCATAACGATCTTTAATATAACCGATGACATTCAAATAAAATATCCTATCGATTTTGTTAACAATCTAAAACCACATAGCTACTTTCGAAGACGAATTTACTTATTTGTACGTAATGATTGCGTCGGTCTATAAGTCATCATGAGTTAATTATTTAGCACAAACCGTTCCTATACGTTTTATCCTAACTTTTAAATATTTGTCTTTTGTAAAGTCAAATGTGGTAGATAGGGAAGGTGAAATATTATTTTAGGCTTATCTTTAACCAAGTATAATAGTATATTTTAATGGGTCAAAGTTGTAACATAGAAATACTAATGAAATTATAGGGGTGAATCACGACAAAGAGTACATAATATTAATATAAAATTCTTAACTCTATTGAAAATGGGTACTTGATTAATATTAATATTGATAAACGTTCTTATCTTAGTGAGGTAATATGAGTTGGCATGATCATTTAATATGCTAAATAAACGTCACATAGCCGGCTAAATAGTTTATGTTTGCGTCTAATTGCATCCCTTTCACTCGATTCTTGATATCGCAATTGACATGAGAAAAGATCTCCGAGAAATAAAGAGTAATTAAGACATTTTAACAATCGTGCACTACATGATCGCAAAGAAATTGTACGTTCAAATAATAAGATGGAAATCACTATTGTTCTTACATGATTCATTCATGTTTTTAAATGTGTAGGAAATATCTAACATCAATGATAACGTGGTATATAGGAATATGGATCCTAAAATCGCACAAATACAAATCAATGATCGACTACTTTTAAAGGTTTTCGTACTCGAGGGTTTGTTTAGAACATGTTCCACCAAATCTTGCTTTAGTATCATTTAATCACATTAAATAGTTATTTTACTCACAACTTGTAAATTGTAATGTGATGAAAACATTGTAACTAAGAAGTTTTATATAAGATATTTTTATTTATTGAAGTTTTGAGTTACAAGAAGTTGTACATGTATATATCTATACACATGTTACCCAACATGCGACAAACTCTAGATGAACATTTAAGCAACCTAAAGTTTATTACAACATGATGGATCAAGATTCCCACTTTGGGATTAAAGTGTAATCTTTAAATGCTTTCTAACTTAAGCCGTTGTTTATTCATATCACTTACACTCCTCATTCGAACTTTTGATGATTATTAATTAAGATAAGTACAAACCAAATATATTACATATGAAATTTATAAGTAAAGTATTACCAACAAATGATTCTTTTAAATGTATTATCAATAAATTATTCTTTTGACAACTTCTCTCTTGCTTGATATCGATAACACTCCGATGATCACGACATCATCAACATCATCACAAATAACAATTATATTGAATATAAATAAAGGCATATTCATCCTTTTCACTCTCATCGTGACCAATTCGTTGATGGTTTGGAAATTCTATGGCATAGTCGGGTTTTTTTATTATTATTCAGAACAAGTAATTTATACAAGATTTAAATCCATTAACTTAATTCAGTGTCTTGTCAAAATACTCAAGATCATTACAACTCATTTGTGAAATCTTCATGCATAATGTAACTGCGTATAGTGAGCTTTTGTCAATATTATAACTTTAGAAGTTATGTTTAACAAACTCTTTATAATGTTTATATCATGACAATGATATTTGATGACATTGATTCAAGTTATAATTATAACTAATTACTAAGTTATAATTATAACAAAAAGTCAAGTTTTATTGTCACCATTGTTTGACTTCAATGGCCCAAGCATGTTCTTTATCTCAAATTTCATTAGGTTTTGACTCTCATCTTTCCATTCGATCTTAATCACCGGATTTCAATAAATGTCGTCTACCTTTACCAAATTCTTCGATGTTTACACATACCCACAAACAACCTCAAAAAGACCAAATTTAGTAGATAAGTAAGTGTCAATGATAACTTTGGTACATTACCAAATAACACTAAGGAGTGTGACGAGAACATGATCAGATGACCTTTTCATCCATGTCATCATACATCGTTCATGTTTGTTTTAGCAGGTTAAAATAGACGCATCCCGATACTATAAAAATATATGGATAAAAAGAATGGTTACAAATCACTTTGAAAAAAATAATAGAACTTATAGAAAATTAAACTTATATATGAATGTAATAGATTCCATTTAATTCAGTTTGCTACATACATATCTTAGATGGCAAATGATGAACTAATGATTGAATCCAGTTTGTTATTGTACCCTTTAATATATCACAAAAATTTGGTTTTGTCTTTATTGAAACTTCTTTAAAATATCTGATTATTGGTTAAATTAAATTTAAATATTAAAGTTGTTAAATGGAATTGAATACTTATTTTAATTTTATATGAGCATCACAATAAATGAGCCAGGGTGTATTTATTTATATTGTAAGTGGCAGATCCCAAGATGCTACCAACGAATAGAATGTGTTCAACATGTTCGTCTTCACAATCATTAATTTGGTGTTTAACAACTTGAGAATAGGTATAATAACCATAGGATAAAATTAAACGTACGTAGCATAAATTAGACTTAATATAAAAGAAAATGATGAATTACATTTTCAGATTAAAATTTTACACATATATATATTTTTATTGGTGCTATATGTTTTTTTCCGCAATCGGATGTGATTAGTAGACGAAAAAATGATGTATATACACAAAGTGAAAATTTAAACGGTCATTATCGTTTAGCATGAATTTAAAAGTTTATATATAAATTATGCTTTAGCACCATTGTGCCCTTATCTCGGCCACTTATCGTTAAATAATATCATTTGTGTTCTTCACACATGTTGCATTTATAACCTTAGCAAGTGGGATTGTGTTATTGAACAGAAAACAGTTTCTTAAAAACCAAAACTATAGACATGTATAGCAAGTGGGGTTGTTGTATTTAATGTAATAAGAATTGTCAATTTATTAAAACTAAGAATATGTCAATTTGATTTTAAAAATGGAGAGTAGTATCACATATTCAATCAAGTATGAGGTACTTTCAGAAAATAATTCTTTTATTATTATTATTATTATTATTATAATATTATTATTATTATTATTAGATTGTTGATAACAATGTCCTTAATAACGTGGTTTCGAAGCTTGAATATGCATCAAATATTTGTATATTCCGTAATTTTGAGATATGATTTCCTAAATTTTGGAGTTTCTTATTTTCCTGATCAAGCAAAATCTATATTTATTTAGACTATATAATAAGTCAGTCTTTAGAATGGACAAATGTCATTTAATTAGATAACTGAAATCTAATTTTTTCATCTAAATTAGAGCTTAACTTGAAGTTAATTTGTTTAAATTTTATTTTAACACTTATAGTATTGAGTTTATATAAATTAGTTTCAAAATTAACTTATATTTTTCAATTAGTTTTGTAATTATATTTAATTTAAAGCTTAAAAATATATTTATATTGATAAAACTTTATTTATCTTGACCCCATATTACGCGAGTTAATAACCTAATATTTTATAAATTATCAAAGAACTAAACAACTATATATCATACCAAAATAGATAAAAGAATTTCAAAACCATGACAATGGCTGAAACTCAATCATCTACTACAATTAAAAGAAAAACAAACTCCATAAGTACTAAATAACCAAGTAACTTAGAACACTCGAAACAATGAAATATGGAGGCAAAGCCCGAGTTACATTATAAGTTTATAAGTACCATAACACGTATGGTTATTGCTAACAAAATTCTTTTATTATTATTGTAATTAATATCATTATTATGTGTTGGAGAGTGGTTGGTGTGATTGGTTGGTGATTTGGTGTTATATACTTATATGGTTAATAAGAACATAATTATACTTTTTACTCTCATGCTATATACATGTATCATTGTTTTTATTTGACCGAGTGACCGATCCATAACTAAAATTAAAGATATTCAAAAGTATATTCTATAAAACTCATAACCATATTGCACATAAAAAATATTTAAAATTTTGTAAACCACTAAATCAAGTTGCTCGACTTGGCAGATGCACCCCCTGCTCTTTCGACTATACATCTTCAATCTAGAAGTGTACAAGTATCAATTTTCTTTTTCTTTCTGTTAATAAATTTTCTTAGATAAATGCATGAAGATGATCTTGTTCAAAGGAAATTTGTATGCAAGTTTTTTTAAGAAGAAAATATTTTAGTTATAAAATATAAAACGAAAAAGATCAAAACAGATGCAAATGAGTTAGTGACTTCTTTTTTCTACATCTGGGCTCGGCCCAACAACCTTTTATAATAAAACTTTTGAGGTATTTTTCCTATATAATACCAAAAATCCAGCATGACGATTTACTAAAAAGTATGTGACCAATTTAATATACTAAAAGGATACGAACTATCTAATTCCATATAGAAGAAAAGACTAGCATGTCATGTTGCAATGTAATCGAGATGATTCCTATCGAGATATACGTTAAAAATAATATAAATGAGAAAGCAGCACTCGATCTTGTTGCAATCTGATGGCCTGCTTTTGTTATATATTTACTAATTTACATGAAATTGTCCAGTCGTAATTACTAGTAGTATGTGGTTATTTATTCAGTTGGTTTATAACATTCTTAGACATAAATTGTTTTGTGTGGTTTATTTTTGACTTTGGTAGACATGTGATATATGTAACGAGTTATACAACGATAATTGTTTTAGTCATCGTGAGATTAAAAGTTAATTTTATTATTCTTTTTTGTATTATTGTCTTCGATAGTAAAGTTTAAGTTGAATGAAGAAAATTAAATTTTTACATCAAAGTATCACTTTTAGGAGTTCTATCTATTAAGTGATTGACTAATGGTTTCAAAAAAATTTATATATCATTACTGACCTTTATATATGTGTGTACACACAGACAGTTTAAATTAATTTTATTTGCAAAGGACGGTCAATATTTTAAGAAAAACATTTAGAAAATCAATACTCAAAATGTTACTTTATTCAACGGATATGCTATATATAGAGGCATATCCAATGTCATTGACCTCCATACTATCAATAACACCAACTTAAACTGTTATCCACATGGTAAGCATCTCATCTCATTGCCGTTAACATACATTTGTTACAAGACACGATTAGAAACACTATTATTCAAGTAACAGGTACAGTTTCCGTGTTGAAATATTTGTTTTTCCATAAATCTTAATGAAAATTGTGTATCCCAAATAAAGAGCAAAAATTATTCACTTTCAAGATACCCAGGCCCGGCCCTGACATTTCGGAGGCCTGGTGCAAAAAAATAAAAGAGGCCCTATGAAATTTATAATAAATACTTTTCATTATAATAAACACGATTTACATTATTATTTTCGTCAAAATGTCTTTTCTTAATAATTCTTCTTTTATTTTTGTTTTCAACAAACACCGGTTCAATTCCTAAATCAGAAGCTATAGATCGGGCAGAATCTAAAGCCTTCTCAAACCCATGTTCTCGGTAGTCTTTAAAAAAATCAATAAGCGCCCCCACACCACTCATTGCTTCATCAATACGCATGGTTTCAGATTGAAGTTGTTTGCTCAGATTATTTACTTTAGCCAAAATATTATACCATATAACCATACCAGTAATGAAGTCAAATCTTCCAAGTTCATACTCTGCTAGAGAAGTAGCTTCATTTTTGATCTTTAAATCATCTTTCTCTTCATCCTCGTTAGATTGAACATTATCAACATTTATGGTATTATCTTCGATTATTGTTTCCTCTACCTTAAATGATTTCCGATTAGCTTCAGTTGTTACCCCTTCTCGTACTTGTTTGATAATGAATTTATCGATATCACCTTTTTGATTATGAATAAAGCGTTCTTCATTTTCTCTTCTTTTGCGTTTAGAAGAACCCGATTCAATTTTTTAGTTCGAGGCATCTTTTATATAAAAAATAAATAAAAACTTAACAAGTTAACAATTATCTACTAACTAATCTATGTAACAAATAGTATATATTGTATTCTTAGACAATAGATAAACTATCAAATACGATACTTTTGGCAATATTAAACATAAATAATAATCAAATACGTACATGAAATTGAAAGTATGTGGTGTGATTTTATCAAAGGCATAGGTAGGTTAATTTATAGCTATCTAATCAGTTAATCATTTATTTCTTCCACCGATGTGGGACAAAAGTAAAAACTAAACTCTTATTTCTCTTGTGACTCATATGTGGGACAAAAATACTTTGTAAGCTTGTACCGAAAAAAAAAAAAAAAAAAGACAATTTTATTATAAATCGGAGGCCCCGTGCGACCGCACGACCAGGACACCCCCAGGGCCGCCACTGAAGATACCATACCTACTATATACTTTTATGTCATTGATTATGAAGGAAACATTAATCCTCAGTTAACAATATTAGTGATCTGGTAAGTTTGGGTTAATTAAGGAGCCGAGGCTACAGACTTCGCACCATTAATAGTAGGGTATATATGAGTTTGAGTTTTCTTTCATGTCTTTTCTAGTGGATTGGTGATTACTTCACCATGGTGTTAGACTGTTGTTGATCTGAATTAGACTTCACCATGGTGATTACTTCACCTTGCTCATGAGGACTTTGAGAGAAACGGGCCACTGGTTCAGGGTAATCTGATCTTACCCGTTGGTCCAAGGCGCTGAGACCGGGGCGGTCTTCGGACCACATTGCCTGACGGTGGTAGGTGGTAGCGATGTCAGTTGGTACCAAAGATACACGGCGACGAAATTCTCCTTCTGAGATAGTCTATGTAATTTATCATCAGATTAGATACTTAAATTTATTATAGCAAGGACAATATAATGCTAAAATATTGCAAAATGAAAAACTTGTCTAGAGCACACTGATATTCATGTGATTGTATGACTGATATATAACTCTAGTACCTGATACAATAGATAATCATTTTATTTATATAGTCCATAAACTAGAACAATTAGCTAGTAGAAGCTAAAACCTCTCTTCTTGGTCTCTCGTATAAACATTCAAATGAACCGACGTTCGAGAAACATGCACCGAAGCTAGCTAAATTAAAAAATTTATTTATGCATAAATAGTGTCTTTCACAAACTTACATGTGATTAGTTCCGCAACATATATAAAAATGGATGAGATTCTTTAAGCATATTGCAATTGCTGACGGAATTAAAGAACCTTTGGCAGAATGTGCTCTAAGTTCATTGAAGCACATATGTTTCTGCCGAAGGAGAACTACACTGTTATTCTGCTCTCCAGTATGCTTGTTATTTTTTCTCTTTACCTTGCATCTATTCTAGTGATGTTCACACTCCACTAATTATAACCGACATATTAGTATATCTCAAGAACATTCCATGGTAAAAAAAAATAGTTTATTCTCGGCATGATGCCTATGAGCATTTGGTTCATATCTGCTACTTTTGACAAGATGGTCCCATAATATAGATGCTCTATTGATTTATTAGAGCTCCAATGATGAGGCGAATGGAGAAGCGCAAGTAATAAAAATTTGTTACAGTGTCCGGTTCAACCATTCGACCTTCAGATCATCTTAATTAACCTGTCTCATTATCTCATGCGTTGCCCCACGTTCGCCACTGTGATATGCCCATGTACGAAGCAACTAATCAGATTATATATATCAAAGTGTTTCGTCAGTAGTTAGTTTTATAATATTGTGTTTGAGGCAGGCTTAACTCATTATGACCAAAACAAATTTCCGATTTGAAGATTAAGAAAATTGGATTCCTGCCCATAAACCTATGTGGAATTGGCCCAACCGGACACGTCAACCTTTTATTCTAGTTTTTGTCTATTTTTCTATGTTAATTAGTTGTGTGCTTGCGCACAAACACGTAACTAATTAGCGTAGATCTCATTGCAACAGTCCTTTCAGATGACGATAAATTGAAAATCAAATGCTACATAGGCCTAAAATTATGTCTAATTCTAGTCGCATGATTACATTCATCCATGAGCTCTAGAAAATGACTAACTTCTGCCACTACAAACTAAGTGACAATTGGTGACTGATACATTTATTGACTGAATTTAAAGGAGTGACTAAATCTATTTTGATATGGATTTCGTGACCGAAAGAAGAGTCTGTATAACCAATTAGAAAATAGATTAAATTAAACCCGCGCAAGCCGCTAGCTAGATGAAAATAGAACCAAAATCAGGGAAAATCTGAAACCCTAGTTCTCTGGGCGATATGCATCCTCTCTGGCGATCAGATCTGCTTTGTCTGCGGCGATCAGATCTGCTCCGTCTCTGGCGATTTGCTCCGTCGCCTTTCCCCCGACCATACACCTCATCTCCGGCCATTCTAACTTTCTCTGGATCTTCGATTTCCTGTTATTAGAGGTACGTCTTGTTCTTTAATTACATCAATTCGGTAAATGTTACAACTGATTGTTGCTCTATGCTCTCAGTTAACCGGAATTCATAAAGTTTAAGTATCTCTATTTTGAACAAGCTGGTTTATACTTGAAAGGAAGTAATATTGATTGAATCATCTACATTTCCAGATCTGAAACCAAATTAATTGAAAATAAGAAGCTTGTGACAGGTTTTATCTGATTCATATTGATTTAAATTAGAATTGCATGCCAGGTGTTTGAGGAAATGCCTAGCAGAGAATTGGACATATTTAGCTTCCTATGAGTGTAAAGTAATATCATTGCCGATTTGCCGGTCTAAGTGAACAGGAACAACTACTACAATCAATCTCTGGAATATTAGGATGCGGATGCTAGTCGTGTCATCTAATTTCCACCTTGTGCACAATTTGACTTTCACCTAAGTATGTATATGTTATGCTTTAGTCTAAACTCATAATTTAAACGTTAAATCGCAAAGAAAAAGTTGGACCTAATTGACTTGTGATTTGATGTTTGACATGCAGAAATTATGCCTTCAGTGGAGAGCCTATTAGGTAGTGGTGACCTACAGGTATTTGATTAGTTTTTAAGATTTACGACACATTCATTTTATGGTTTGTTTATGATATGATCATTTATGTAACTATCCAGTATCCAGAAAATATTTCCTAACCTCTGGACAACGTAATCTCACTACTAAACGCCATCTGTTTGTATTTAAATATTTAATTATCGCCCTTTTTACTGTAGGAAGTTGAAGACCTGAATACTTGTTCTACATTCAAGGAACTACTGACGTCGTACAGGTATACTTTGTCATCGACTAATGTTAATATGCTTGGTTGTGTAGCATTCTTATCCGTTTTCTTAAATTCAAAGAATGGAAGCACATTATATCCCGTTTCACATGTTTAGAGTATATTACTAGTTGTAATGCTTTTCATTTAGAAATGTGTCTATTCAGGGTTGTTTTTTTCAACTTCTTTTGTTTAAAATGAGAATAGGTAGAACAAGTAAAAAGTAGCGCAAAGTGTATGTTTAATACATTAAATCTCTTAAACCATGAAAAGGAATTTCCTTAATTAACATGTCATTCTTGTAATGCATGTGCAGAGCTACATTTGGAGAACAATATTTGCTAAAAGGAATGTCGAAGAAGGAAGAGAAGACACGGTTATAAATGAAAACGTCATAGATAGACAATGATTGATTTACGAAGGTAATGAGAGTGTCATGTTCATTTTTATTTGTTTTTTATATATTGCTTTTGGAGGTTTTATATGAGTAAGATTTGATGTTTTAACCGGTATGATATGGTATTACTATCAAGTGTATGAGATGGTGTTAAGTTATAACAAAGAAGTTTAGTGCATTGTGTAAAACGTTCCAATGCATAAAATCATAACTTGATGACCACTTTGAAAGCTACTAACAAAAAACATGTAACATATTTCAGGTATACTTAAGGAAGGTTACGAGAGGTCTCTGATGGCTGCAATCCCACAGTGGGTGAAATTAAGGGTGAGCTGGTTCGTGTTTATAATGAGAGGACCTCCAGTTAAAGTAATTGTATGTCAAATAAGTTTTGTAAACCTTACCGATTATTATCTCCCGTCACTTTTTTATTCACGTGAAACAGAAGACCCCTCCTCTGTTTTTAGTGAAAATTGCATATCAAGTAAGTTTAGTTAACCTTACTGATTAATATCTCCCTTTACTATTTTAACATATTATCTTCATATCTAAATGTTGTTTTTGTAACAATGTTGATGGGTAGAAATGGTTCATGCAACAGGGTACTCTGCTAGACATGTATGATGCTATTCCATGTGCTTATTTAACTTGCTATTACAAGGTTAGTGATGCTACAATTGTGTTTTCAATTTTGTTTTAGAGCTTTATGTGTTAAAAAAGATAATTTTGTTGAGAACAAGTCGGCTTTACTTGGTTCTTATTTGAGATTGTTTTTGTGTTTCACAATTGTTGACGCCAAGAAGGGTTGAAGTCAAAATGGGTAGAGCCAAATGAAGTAAGCTGTGGAGATAAATATTTGTTCTTTTCTATAATTAGCTTTTAAATTAACTGATAATGTATTTCAATCATTCTAAAATTCTGTTCTTAATATTCTATATGTTATTATTTTTCAATAAAGTTAATTTTTGTGTTTATTTTGATTTATCTATTTTAAATATATTTACATTTACAGATTAGAAAAAAAAAAAAATCCACCCAAACTTTTTGACTTTTTGTTACTGAAGGTTAAGTCAGTAATGATATTATTGATAAAACATTTGAAGACCCTTTGCTGACTGAAGAAACACGAGTCATCAAATCTACACACCTTTGCTGACTGAAATATGTGTCAAAATAGACTTTTAGTGATGGTGGCGTTAGTGACTCTTTTTTCTTCAGAAGGAGTAGCTCAAATGGTCTTTTGTGACTGTTTTTAGACTTTTTCTGACACTTTTTTTCAGTCAGTAAATGACATTTATCTTGTAGTGTGCTCATATCATGCATTAGACATATGTATCATTTGTGATATTCATATTTGGGGATAAGTATGTGAAAATATATCGTCAATCGATGTAAATCAAATGGCATTAGAGTCTAGTCTTCTATAAAAATGGAATCAAACAAATGTTCGAAAGTGTTGTGAATCAGCACTTGAATGTGGATTCCATGTAAATATGCCATAAAAGTAAAGTTACTAAGAAAGAAAATCAAAATAAAAAATGCTTATTCAACGAATATGCTATATATAGAGAGAGGCATATCCAATTTCATTGACCTCCTCCACGCTCAATGGTGTCACCAACTTAATGTAAGCAACGTTGACATATTTTTTGTTACCATACATGATTATTCATATTACATATATGGTTTCAAACTAAATTATTATTTTTAAATTTAAAGGACAAAATTTGTTATCTTGATAAAATCACAAGGACAATCCGTATAATTTACTCTTTTAATTTTTTGATTTCAATATCAACCGAAAAATAAATAAATATAAAACATTTAAAATTTCGTTTTACCATATTAAAATTAAAATTAAAATAGTGTATGTTTAACAAAACAAGGACCATAGTCCGGTTTGGTTCATATTATTTATTTTGTTTTTAGTCATATAATTTTTGCTTAAATTTTATAGTTTCCTTTTTCAGCAAGAAGAGGGTCGTCGACGGTCGGTCTGTCTTTTAGGTTAAATCGATAGCTTATTTGTTTATGCATGCTAAACCCAACTTGATTTTTTCTTCTCTTTTTTGCTTGTCCTTTTAAGGAAATTATGACTGGTCATCATTTCTCTCAAGACACTTGGGTCAGAATTAAAGTTGGTACATACAAAGGAGATCTTGCAAAGGTTGTGTATGTCGATATATAATGCGAGGCAGAGAGTTGGAGTTAAGTTGATCCCGAGGATCGACTTACAAGCCTTGGCAAACAAACATGTAAAACCATCCTTAAATACGTACTTTACCATGCATGTTCACAGATTATCATGTGTTCGATTAGTAAATTATTCTCTAAAAGTACGTGTGCCTTGTTATTTATGTATGTGCTGATCAGCAAGGTAAGCAAGTTGAGAAGGAGAAGTCTCGACCACAGCAGCGCCTTATGGATCTTAATGAAGCTTTGTGAGTTTACCTTGTCTTCCATCTGTTTTTATTATATTTTTTTCGCTAATAACTCTTTGAACCGGTATATGTCTCCAACATGATTCAAATTTGGTACCTCACACTTTTGGTGTGAGTTTTATCCAATTTGAGAGAGGGGGAGATGGTTTCAAATGAGAACAATCTAAATATTTAGGAACCATAGAACAACTTTTTAACCATTCATTTAAAAAAACTCAATTCATTTTCAAAAGTAAATATCTTTTAAATTGTAATTTTACGAAGAAAAAAATATACCGTTAGAAAGGGTATATAATCTCCTTTGAAAAAATATAAACTTTTTAAATTTTGACGACATTTTTTTTTTATTCACTAGTGTATATACTACATATTTTGAATTTTTCAAAAACTACCGCTTAAAAATTGGCTATGCTGAAAATATCCGCAATGTAAGGGTTAATATAATTGAAGTACGAGATACGTACATATTTCATGTAATGAATAAGATGTACATGTGTACACACAAGGCTATTGATAGAAGGTGCCATGCTCTCTTCTGATCCTATCAAGAGATATATATCCAAACTAGAAAAACAATAATGTCTACTAGCTAAAAAAATCCCTAACATATATGGAGAATAATGCACCACGGTTGGCTTGGATTTGAGGACTATATATCTGATCGAGTAGTAGCTCATTGCAGGATGCATCATAAACGGAAGAGATATAGAATTGCAGGGCAATTCTCCTTTGGCAGAAATAAGTAACATGCTCCAAAATCATGGAAATGCTTTGATTTTCAGCCCAAGGAGAATTGCACTGTTATTCTTCTCTACCATATGCTTGATCACTATTTTGCTTGTGCTCTATTGGTGTCTCCAATGGGCCTTTTATAAAGCGTAAACGAGTTTACTTTGCAAATATTCCGTTGAAATGATTTGGTTTATTCTAGGTATGATGCCATTGAGCTTTTGGCTCACCTCTTGGTGTTTTTGATCATATGGTCCCCAATACCATATATGCCTCTTGATTTTTGAAGGAGTTATATTAAATACTTGCAGCAGATTGACTTATTACACTTGCTAGTCCCATCATATTCTCAAAAGAAGCCACGCTAATCTATTGTTTTCGAATTCCTTCATACAGAAGTTTTGAAATTCTTTGCTTTTCTTAGCTAGTGACCAGATTTTCCAAGGGAAATATGTCTCTTTAGTTTCTATTCCTCCGAAAATTGTCAGAGAACTTTTGCATTTATCGGCTTTAGCAAATTCAGAAATAGTATACTTTCCATTTTCAAATTATAGATGCTCTAAATTTCTTAAAAGAGAAACTATGAGGTTGCCTTCGTCAAGTTGATTGCTATCATCGTCTTCCACATGACCTTGGAATTGCCAATTTACTAATGCATATCGTTACTATTTTGTTCATCGTAAAATTTGTATTGCAAGTGGCCAAGTGTTTCGATATAAGATTCTATAAATTTTTTTCAAGACTTGTAACTTGTTGTATCTGTGCAAATTTTAACATTGGCTTCCATATGTTTACAAAAAGTAGTGATAAAGGGCAACGAGATTTTAATATTTAATAAAACACATGTATATGAAATTTTAAAATAGGAAAAGATGAAATGATTACTTAGACAATGACAATTTGACCAATACAAATTTATACTACAAGTCGTTAATGGGCTAGAAAATTTACTCGTGAATATTTAAACAATGAATAACTTATTTGCTAAATATATATATATCATACAATCTAAATAAGAAATTATAAAATGTATATTATTAAAACAAGCTTGTCGAGATTTTCAAAATATGATCTTCATATATTTTTCACTTATAAAAGTATTATTTATTTATAACAATTTTTTGAAAAAAATACTAGTTAATATAAAATTTAATTTTGTTTATAATTTCATTATAGAAAATAATTATATTGAATCATTTTATTATGAGAATCTATTTTGTTAAGTTAAAAAATAGTTTGATGTATACATTTGAGTAAAACTCAATTTGATGTATTCAAGATTTCATACTTATATTAAAATGGTGTTATAGTTTGATGAGTATATCGGAGATACACTTAGACACATGTCATACATATTTATTGAACTATAAATTTTCTTATAAGTTTTTCAAGTTGAATTTACGATTTTAAGTAAGTCATTAGCCGAGCTAAGCTTACAAATCCGGGAAAAGGAAATTATGATATTTTCAGAAGTTATATAACTTCATAAAATAAAGAGTAAATTACACCGTTGGTCCCTATATTTGTACCCAAATCACTAGTTCGAGGCTTTTTTTGAAATAATTACGCCATTAGTCCCCATTGTTGTAAATCCATTACACCGGTGATCCATTTTTAAAACGTCCGTCTATAATTGACGGAAGCCATGTCATGTGCCCTCCACACGAGGGCATTATTGTCTTTTACCACCCTCACTCACCTTATTAACACCAACAGTCCTCAAATTAAACCCAAAAATTCATAAATGCAGAAATTCATCCCCAAATCTATTTGCTGCAAATATCATAAAAGGAAAATGGTATAAATGACTCGAACCTTATACTTGCAGTTTTTAGCGAATAACATTTATCTTCAATTCAACCTGCTTAGGATGTTATCCCACGTGCATACGTTAAGATTGTCCTTTTTCTTTAATTGAATTCAAGTTTAAAAGGATTAATTAAAATTAATTTCGGGTTAATTGAAAATATATATCATTTTCTTTAATTACAAGATATCTTGTTGAATATCGTTTCTTTTTGTCATGATTGCTTGTTTAGTCATAATTTAACTAGTCAAATTTTATTTGCAGGATGATGGAGTATGGGTTGCTCGCAAAGGAAGTGGCCAAGAAGATATTCGAGACGAAACGTAAAAAAGCTCAACAACAAAAACTCGCTTCACCTATGAAAACAGTCGTCACTGTGAAGAAACAAAGTAATTCATCTGTTTCAATCAAGAAAACGACTACCATTGTAACAGAAAAAAAGAAAACGCCCACATCTAAACCTCCATCTGCACAACCAAAGAAGAAAAAGATTGCGGATGATGACGATGATTTTATTGCGTAACAAGATTGATTTGGACCTGGATTCCAAAGGTTTTTGGTTATTTGTCTAACAAGATTGATTTGGGGATAAATTTCTTGGTTTAATTTGGGGATGAATTTAGAGATTGAATTTCTAGGTTTATGATATTTGCAGCAAATAGATTTGAGGATGAATTTATGGATTTATGAATTTCTGGATTTTTAGAGAGAGAAAGGTGAGTGAGGGTGGTTAAAGACAATAATGTCCTCGTGTGGAGGGCATGTGACATGACTTCCGTCAATTATAGACGGACGTTTGAAAAATGGACCACCGGTGTAACGGATTTACAACAATGGGGACTAATGACGTAATTATTTTAAAAAAATCCTCGAACTAGTGATTTTGGTACAAATATAGGGACCAACGGTGTAATTTACTCTAAAATAAACATAAACATAAACAAACACGCTAAATAAGAAATAAGCTAGTATCTTGAATATTAATTTAAGATAAAAATTGGGGTTAGAGTATATGTGAAGAAGAAAGAAGAATTTGGTGAAAATGGCGGAAACGAGTGTGAAGCCACGACGGTTGAAAGGTCATAAATCCACGGCAACCTGTTGCATCGCCTCCAGTGACCGCCCTTCCCTCATCGCCTCTTCCGACGAAGTAATTTCTGTAAACCAAACATTCAACTTCAATTATTGAATTCCTGTCAAAATGATGAATGATGTTACAGGATGGGAGTGTTTGTTGGTTTGATTTAAGGTGTAAAGATATGTTGTTTTCCATGGATGTTTCGCAAACTCCTATTTCGTCTTTATGCTTTAAACCAGGTCCATTTTTATCATTCTTTTCGTTATATATCAAACACACAATTGTTAACTAGCTTCTCGTCATACAGGGAACGAAGATATTCTTTTCGTGTCTTCAGAAAACGAAGTGAAGCTACTTGATGTACATAAGGTAATGTTTATTGATTTTTACATATTTGGTTTACTCATGTAATTTGTTATTTACAGCTTGACTCATGGAAGCCGATGGAGAGTTATAATTACAATAAAGACGAGATTAACCAGGTTCACTTTTTCTTTTCTTAGTTATCTATTTTCCTTTATCTGAACTCGCAAGTTAATCAATTGTTTGCAGATCACATGCAACTCAAAGTCGTCTTTTCTTGCAGCTGCTGATGACGCCGGTGATATAAAGGTTTAGTTAATTTATTGATTTCTAAATATTAGCATATGCCAATAACTAGTGATTATTGTCTTGCAGATTATTGACATACGCCAAAAGTGTCTTTATAAGACATTAAGAGCTGCCCATGAAAGTGTATCCTTATATTAAACAACCACCTGATGTGATATCTTTCTAATTGAATGTGGACCGATCAACAAATTGTTTACTTCTTGACGAAAACAACACTTCATCATCAACGTCTTTCTCATTTCTTTTTAGAATATTTCTGATAATCATTACCTTTTATTAAAAGGAGTCAATTTCAACCCATTTGTATATGAATGGGTTGAAACGTGTCAAATAGGTTAAATGTCAAAAGAGTCAAAGATGCAAAAAACCGCCTAAATCATTTAATCCAAAGAAAGGAAATTATATCTTTATAAGCATATTTGACATGCTAATTATTTATCAAATATAAAATAATTGTACCGATACCAAACATTTACCTGGTTTGACCCGTTACCCAACCCACCCATTTTGCACCTCTGCCTTTGTCTCCTAAACAGGATTTGACAAGTATACATGATTAATCAGATGGAAATTTATGTAGATTTTTCTTGATATCCCTTCCTTCTTCTTCTTCTTCTTAACGTATTTTCAGATATGTAGCAGTGTGCAGTTTCTTCCTTGGAGACCTTGGGAAGGTTTTCGTTTTCATATTCTTCGATACTTATATGTAATTTTGTATCTTTAGATGCATACGCAACTAATTTAATTAGTTGACATGACTCATGGAGATATATTCTTTTGCAGTCATTACTGGCGGGCTTGATTCAAAGCTTATAATGTGGGACTTCTCAAAAGGACGACCACTAAAAGTTATGGATTTGAGTACGAAAAATGCCAAATTGCTATGTCAATCATGCTATTCGTATACTTAATATGAATTAGTTTATGTAGGTAATATAATGTTCTCTATATTGTTTAGGCAAGTCTGATGCAGAAAGCGGTAATACTGGAGCACAGTGCTTCAATCCTGCTTTTGTCCATGCAATTGCAGTTCCTGAAGTTGATATGTTAGATAAAACCGACAAGATATGTGCTGTGGCTAGAGGTGATGGTGTTGTTGATGTAATTAATATAGAATCAGAATTTAAAGCTGCCAAATCCGAGAGCTCTTCTAAACCAAGAAAAGGTGGTCAATCAAGATCAAATGGAAGTGTTCCATCTCAAAATTCGGAGAACCAAGATCAAAATCGAAGAACGAGACTGCGTTTAGATTATACCTCTGGAGGGCATACTGCTGCTGTATCTTGTGTGTAAGTCATCACTCATCAGTTTCATTTTTAGTTTTGGCGTTTAATAGTGGTTACTTTGACACAGAAAGTCAAATTGTATGTCATTTGACTTTTTGTTATGGTTGTGGCTCGCGTATTTTCATCTTCTCTCATTCAGGTTGTTTAAAATTGTGATATAGGGCATTTTCTATGTTTGGAGAGAAAGGAAAGTACATAATATCGGGGGGAAACGATAAAGCTGTGAAGGCTTGGAACTGGTCTAGATTCTTTGAACCCGATCAAAATTGCAGCAACAGCGACTATCTACATTTAAACATAAATTTGAGCAAAAAAGTAAGTCCATCTTTCATTTTCTTTCTTTATACGCCTTACGGCCTTCTGAAAATTGCGAAAAAATTCATTTTGGGGATCTCCTTCAAGCTAAAATGACATATTTTCCCATTCTAACGTTAACTATTCCACCATAATTCCTATTTCCATTCCATAAATGTTTTCATTGACCTATGATTATCAAATGTGGCTAGGTAAATTGGCTCTGCACAACTCCGAGTGATTCAGAAAATCTTGTTGTGTGTGATACTTCTAAAGTAGTGAAGGTTTATACAGTTGCATAATCAACTATAAGCTGAGAGATGCATGAAGTCAAAGGGCTGTATTTGCATGCATGATTTTGGTCAAACGTGCCGTGGTTTTTGAATTAGGAAACTGTTCTTGACGAAGAATAGAACTTGTCGATTAGAAGCAGATAGGAGTTTATGTTACATAGGAGTTTATGTTATCGAGACTTGAGCTTCTAGTTTTGTTTGAAGGACTTTATTAATGTAATAACTTCTCATTGTTGGTAGCTTTGTGTGTTTATGTTGACATTACTGTTTCTCTCTTCTTATTTTTGCTTTAAGTTGCCATGATTTATCCTTCTACATTACCAGCTCTTTAACATATTTGGAAAATAATTTATCGTTCTACATTTCCGGCTCTTTAACCTTTCTTAAACCTTTATTTGGGATATGTTTGGGTCGTTTGGTTCAATTAAAAACCGAAATATTCATTTTTTTCTTAATTTAGTAACCAGTTTGTTTCGGTTATCAATGGTTTGGTTAATCGTTTAAATGGAAATCATGGTTCGACCTACTGTTATTTAGAGGTGTATATAATTAAAAAACACTTTAAAAAATAGTCGGTTATGGTTATGTTTCGATGATATGGTTTGGTTTTATGTCCATAACCAAAATAAAACCGAACCATCTTTTATTATTTTGATCATTTCAGTTAACATTTACTTATTTGGTTTATCTGATTACCTCTAGCTTTAATGGATAGTTGAAAGTATATAAAAGTGTTGTAAAAATCGACTTACTCGACCGCTTAATCAGTGAGTAATCGAAATCAAACAATGGTTAAGTCGATTAGGTTAGAACCATACTCATTAATCGATCAACAGGAAGAACTCACTCAAGATCGATCAAATTGAAAATATCAGTCAAAACCATTCAAAATGAATTACTTTATTTATTTAATTAATTAAAAACCTTTTTTTTTAAACAATAGGGAATAAGATGAGGATTTGAATATAAGTAAACAAATGATGATGAAACATGAACCTAACAAATGTCTATTCTATTTCTAAAGAATTATATTTATATTTATAGCTTATTTTTATACATATAACTTCATATGTTTTTATATATAAATTCTGATCCGAGTACTCGTATCAACAGTTAGGTAAAAGGTAACCACATTGCCTCGACAAACAAAATTAGTGAATATATGATACTCAATATAACTTTTGGGAATACGGTGTATACAAAAGAATATCATGTTCACTGTGTTCCCGAGTTTAATGAGGGGAGAAAAGAATAGAAGGGAAAATAAAACAGTAGAAAGGAAGAATGGAGAAAAGAGGTTTTTTTTTTTTCGTGTTCCCGAGATGGGAAGAGTTGCAAAGAAAAGAAAGGAACTTTTTTTTTACTGTGTGTTCCAGAGTCAGAAAGAAAGGAAATAAAAATTATTATTTTACAATTATACCCTTTATTATATATCACTTAAATAAAACATAAAACACAAGTATAATGTTCAAATGTAAGATGTAAGATAATATCGACAATGATACGTATTTTATTAAGGAAAAAATAGAAGTGCAAACAGCAAATATCTTGATTAAAAACAAACAGCAACATCCAAAAAATTCCAAAAAATATAAAAATTCAAACCAAGATAATCATAACGAAGAACACATATATATTAATCATTTCAATTTTGCTAAGATCAATATTTACACAAAAAAAATTTAAACTACGTCTTCATTTTCTATAATAAAGTATTAATTAATATGTTATTTAGTCAAACCAAGATAACTTTTATCTTTTTTTTATATAGAAAATCACATGATTATTACTACGTATATAAAGCAAGTATATAGAATATAGATGTAAAAATTGAATACTTACCTGATGTAAGCTGCAGACTGCAGAATTTTGTAAAACACAAAAAAGAATTATATGCAGAATTTTGTAAAACATAAAAAAGATTTTATAATAAAAGAGACATCTGATATAGTTCAATTTCTTGGAAATATATTCGAAAAATTATAGGCCAGAGTATAATTTATATTTATATAATAATAAACAATTTATAAAATAATGATAAATAATGTTTATTATTCTAATTTAAATAATGTTGCAGACGTGGTTAGATATATATGCTGCAATTTTTATAATTTAAATAATATTTATTATTATAAAAATATTATATATCAATTAAATAAATAATATAAATATTAAAATAATGAAGAAAATTCAAGCAAGATATATTTGAAATCAATAACGTCTTTTGGGAAAAAAATATTTTACCCATGTCTTGGATTTGATTTCTATTCAAATTTTTTCAATTTTGAGAGGAAGTGTAGGAGAGAAAATAGGTAATATATTTCTTTCCAATTCGTTTCTCTTCTCTCCCTCCAGAAACTGTGGAACACGATTATTATTTTTTAATCTATCCACTTCTTTCCATTTCTTTTCTTTTCTTTAAAAAAAAACCCTCGGGAACACAGTGGTTGTTAAGTTGAAGATATACACAAAATATTATCACTTATTAAAACATGTACATTAATTAGTTAATCTGTCAATAAAACCGATGCGGTGTACAAATCCAGCAGCAACTCCTAACCGCTTTCCTTCAAATTCCCGCAAAATTTCAAAATCTTTGCTTACAACACCAACATCCCACCAACCAACTCTTCCCTTTCACAATGACCAAAATGCCCTCTCACCATCTTACACACTCTACCCTTTCTCATTTCCATATAAAGAAAATCTCAAGCAACAAGTTTAATCAAGTTGAACACACATTCGGAAGCAAAGATGATGCAGCCGGAGATGCCGATTTGTAATACGTGTGGTGAACAAGTTGGGGTTGGTTCTGATGGGAATGGAGGAGTGTTTGTGGGGTGTCATGAATGTAACTTTCCGATTTGTAAATCGTGTTTGGAGTATGAGATTAAGGAAGGACATAATGCTTGCATACAATGTGGTTCCCCTTATCATCATGGTATTATTCTTAATCCCTTTTTCTTTGGATTTTTTATTTTCATTTACATACGAGTTTAGGTGTCTAGGACGGCATATATTACAAGTGCGTTTAAAATAAGTACCAAAACACCTCTTACAACATTTTACGTTTTAAAATATGCAATATGCAATATGTAGTTCAATATGCCATCTCAAATATTTCATTCGGATTTATTTATTTGTATAACTTGTTAGATATGATCATCGATTTCCATTTATAATAAAATCCGGCCAAAAATATGAAATGACGAAATTGCCCTTGATATTTTCAAAAGAATCACATATTTTCTAAAGAATCATTACTCATTTTCTGACTGTATAGGGAACTTGACAAATGATGAGATTGCAGCAACGAAGCCCGTAACCCACACTACTATGGGTAGTCACCTTAATAACAATCAGGTAAAATTTATAAACGTAACGAGTTAATAATCTTTACCAAAGTTTGATCAAGTTTGAATAAATGATATGTGTAAAAGAATGTTTAAGTATTGATATTGTGTTATATTTTCTTTGGTGAAGGATTCGGGACTTCATGCAAGGAACATAAGCACCGTATCAACAGTGGATAGCGGTAAGCATATTGAATATTTTCTCATAGAGAAAGATTTATATCAAATAATCCGTGTTTGCTAATATTTGGGTATCTGTTTTCTATTTTATGAAGAAATGATTACTGAAGATGGGAACCCGATATGGAAAAACAGGGTTGAAAGTTGGAAGGACAAGAAGGACAAGAACAAGAAAAAAGGCGGTAAAGTTGCTAAAGAAGTTCAAGTTCCTTCGGATCAACAAATGGACGAAAGCAAACAGTAAGTATATGACATTTTAGTTTCTTTTCGTTTGTTAAACGATCTTTTAGTTTTAGTTGGAATTTGATAGTTGTTTTTTTTGTAGGTCAATAGAGCCAAATGCGGTGCAACCACTTTCGAAAATAGTTCCAATTCCAAAGAGCCAAATCACACCATATAGAGTTGTGATTATTATTCGGTTGGTCATTTTGGGACTATTTTTCCATTACAGAATCACAAATCCAGTTGAAAGTTCTTACGGTTTGTGGCTCACTTCTGTTATTTGTGAGATTTGGTTTGCTATTTCTTGGGTGTTGGATCAGTTTCCGAAATGGTATCCTATTAACAGGGTTACATTTACCGATGAGCTATCTGCAAGGTAGTACACTCGCCAATAAGCTATTTGTTGATATTGAATAAACGTGCGGTTTATGTGCTTATGTACTAATGATTTTTTTTTTCCGAAATTTTACTTAAAGATATGAAAAAGAGGGTGAACCTTCACAACTTGCAGCGGTTGATTTTTTTGTGAGCACAGTCGATCCTTTGAAAGAACCTCCTCTAATTACTGCAAATACCGTTCTGTCAATCTTGGCTGTTGATTACCCTGTTGATAAGGTCTCTTGTTACGTATCCGATGATGGTGCTGCCATGCTGTCATTTGAATCCCTTGTTGAAACAGCTGAGTTTGCAAGAAAGTGGGTTCCGTTTTGTAAGAAGTTCTCAATAGAACCACGAGCACCAGAATTCTACTTCTCACAGAAGATTGATTACTTGAAAGATAAAGTGCAACCATCGTTTGTTAAAGAACGTAGAGCAATGAAAGTAAGTTTCAAAACATGTAAATATTACTAACTTTTTATATTTATACAAAATGTTCACTCGGAAATATTAATCAACTTTTAAAACACGTAAGTAACTCACAGTTGATAAATGGTAATGCATAACTTTAATGGTCAATTTTTGTTTGCAGAGAGATTACGAGGAGTATAAGGTGCGAGTAAACGCTTTAGTCGCAAAAGCACTAAAAACTCCAGAAGAAGGATGGACCATGCAAGATGGAACACCGTGGCCAGGAAATAATACGCGTGATCATCCTGGAATGATTCAGGTAAATTACCCATTTACCCTTTCCATTTTTATCACTTCTCACTTTTTATAAAAAAAGTAACCCGGATGTATTTGAACGTGTGTAGGTTTTTCTAGGAAACAGTGGGGCTCATGACATGGAAGGAAACGAGCTTCCTCGATTAGTTTATGTCTCGAGAGAGAAGAGACCGGGATATCAACACCATAAAAAAGCCGGTGCTGAAAATGCTTTGGTAAGTATAACATTAAAAAAA
Source organism: Senecio squalidus (assembly GCA_910822075.1). Taxonomy (NCBI): domain Eukaryota; kingdom Viridiplantae; phylum Streptophyta; class Magnoliopsida; order Asterales; family Asteraceae; genus Senecio; species Senecio squalidus. Next base: position 8,390,330 of record CAJVGC010000591.1, on the reverse strand, counting down.
ATACAAACTAAATAAATGGTACTTCATTAGGATTCGACTTACTAAATTTCACATTTTTTATGTTTTTTAGGTACGGGTGTCTGCAGTTCTCACAAATGCACCTTATATTCTTAATTTGGATTGTGATCACTATCTAAATAATAGTAAGGCTGTTCGAGAAGCAATGTGTTTCATGATGGATCCTCAAGTTGGCCGTGACGTGTGTTATGTCCAGTTCCCTCAGAGGTTTGATGGTATTGATCGCAGTGACAGATACGCTAATCGTAACACTGTTTTTTTTGACGTAAGCCTCTATTACATATTGCATAAGTAGTTGTTTCACTATAAGTCAAAACGGCCGGGTTGACTAAACAGTTTTAATGTTCAATACTAAAATTGTCGGTACTTTGTTAATTTCAGGTTAATATGAAAGGGCTTGATGGAATTCAAGGACCGGTTTATGTAGGAACAGGTTGTGTTTTCTATAGGCAAGCTTTATACGGTTATGGACCTCAATCTTTACCGGCACTACCAAAACCTTCTTCTTCATCTTCTTGTTGTTGTGGGCCAAAGAAGCCGAAGAAAGATCTAGAAGAGTTTCAACGTGATTCAAGAAGAGACGATTTAAATTCCGCAATTTTTAACCTTAAGGAAATTGAAAGTAAGTTTACTTTGATGCAACACTCGGTTGCAGCTAACATATTGGAAACACTTTGCAAATTTTGAACAATTTATGGAATATTCATGCAGGTTACGACGAATATGAACGGTCGTTACTTATATCTCAAATGAGCTTTGAGAAAACATTTGGCATGTCGTCTGTGTTTATCGAGTCTACGTTGATGGAAAATGGAGGATTAGCTGAGTCTGCCAACCCAGCCACGATGATTAATGAAGCAATTCATGTCATCAGTTGTGGGTATGAAGAAAAAACCTCATGGGGTAAAGAGGTAAATTCATGATCTTTTGATTTGCTTTATGTTTTTCTTTAACGGGTCAAATTGGTAAAACTCAAGTTATTTAGAAGAAAAAAAAAGGAAAAGGGTTAAATGGATCAAACAGGTCGACTGTTACCCGACCCGCCCATTTTGCCACTTCAACTATCTGATTAAGAACTCAATAGGAGCAAGAGTTGATTTAAATCCGAGTACTATTCTTTGGAGAATGAAAACTTCTTTCGCTGATATATTTTAGACACCTTGATACTTTTGGTCAGTATCATTTAGATTGAGACGGTCAAAACCTGATGTGTTTGACTTGTTTGCGATAATCAACAGATTGGGTGGATATATGGATCAGTTACAGAAGATATCTTAACGGGATTCAAGATGCATTGTAGAGGATGGAGGTCAATATACTGCATGCCAGTGAGACCTGCATTTAAAGGGTCGGCTCCTATTAACTTGTCAGATCGGTTGCACCAAGTTTTACGATGGGCTCTTGGTTCTGTTGAGATCTTTTTGAGTAGACATTGCCCGTTATGGTATGGTTGGGGTGGTGGCCGCCTTAAATTGCTCCAAAGACTTGCATATATTAACACCATTGTGTATCCATTCACATCTCTCCCTCTCGTTGCATACTGCACATTGCCTGCTATCTGTCTTCTAACCGGAAAATTCATCATCCCCACGGTAAGGCCAAATTACCTTTTTACCCTCTTTTATCCCAATTTGCAAAACATCTACTAATTGGTAAACGGTAAAACTGATATTTTGTTTATATGATAAAATTGTTCTTGAATCCAGCTTTCGAACATAGCAGCTGTATGGTTTCTTGGTCTCTTTTTATCCATCATTACAACCAGTGTCTTAGAAATCCGATGGAGTGGTGTCAGCATTGAAGAACTGTGGCGTAACGAGCAGTTTTGGGTCATTGGTGGTGTGTCAGCTCATCTTTTCGCCGTTTTCCAAGGATTCCTTAAAATGTTAGCTGGTGTAGATACAAATTTCACAGTCACATCCAAATCAGCTGATGATCTTGAGTTCGGAGAACTCTACATGATCAAATGGACAACAGTTCTAATCCCTCCCACCACCCTTCTCGTTCTCAACTTAGTAGGTGTAGTGGCAGGGTTCTCTGATGCACTTAACAAAGGATACGAAGCTTGGGGCCCGCTTTTCGGAAAAGTATTCTTTGCGTTTTGGGTGGTTCTTCATTTGTACCCGTTTCTTAAAGGTCTCATGGGTCGCCAAAACAGGACTCCAACTATTGTTATCTTGTGGTCGGTTTTGTTGGCGTCTGTTTTCTCACTTGTGTGGGTGAAGATTGATCCGTTCGTTAGCAAGAATGATTCAAGTCTTACGCAAGGATGCATTGCTATCGATTGTTGATCACAATTTCCCTAGTTTTGAAATATAGCTCTTTTTGGTTCATTTATGTTTTGTTTTGAGAAATGTACTTTGCAATTTGTATAATTGGGAAAACTCGAATGTAAAAGAAGAATTTATTACATGATTATAAAAGGATAACTGATGTTTATTATTTGTCAAAGTGATGGAAGAAACTTTTTTGGTACCAGAATAATATGTTGGTCGACCCGCTTTGCACACTTAGCCTGGTGGCGAGTCTCTTGAAGAGGTAACTGCATACGCAAGGTCTCAGAATCCGAGACCATTATTTAAGCGGAACGAAGCTGCTTACCACTTGAACCACAGTGGGTGGATTGAAAGATTTACTGCCATATACTCTAGTGACTTTTCTACACTATGAAATAAAGAAAACTAAGTATGCAAATTATGATTACTTATAAAAGAGTAGATTGGAATCCAAGATTTTTTCGAATAGTAGGGATAAATTAGTAATTTCATCCATTTTATTTGCTTAATCTATACTCCTTACATACTTTAAAACATTCATCTTCAAAATCATACACTTAACCAAAAGAAACTTAACAATGAGAGCTTCCACCACTACCTTCTTTTTCTTAATCATCCTCCTCTTATACCCCACGGCCGCCACCGTCCCAACTACGCCACCGGCCATCACAACCACCGTCCCCGCCCAATCTCCATTGCCTTCTTCCACCACACTTGATCCAAACCAACTAAGATCTCTTCAATACCTTCACATCCCAACCACTCCAAATCCATGTACACATTCCACATGCGACGACGCCACCCCATACCGTCATCTCCTCTCCCTCCGCCTCACCGACTGCTCAACCAACCACCGCCTCACCACCAGCATTCTCACCACCTTATCCACACTCACTTCCCTCACTTTTGTCGACTGTCATATCCAAGTCATCCACTTTCCCACCACCTTGTCAAGCAACCTCCACTCTTTCACCTCCATTAACTCCCTCCAACGCCTCACCGGAGTTTTCCTAAGCCGGTTCCATAACCTTACTCATCTATACATCTTCGGTGACCCCATCAAAGCCTCGGGCATCCACATCATCACCACCAACATGAAATCTTTAAAGACTATTACACTCACCAACACACATTTAACAGGTTTTCTCCCACAAGATTGGAATCCAAAGCTAACCCATATCGATTTCTCGAGAAATAAGCTAAAAGGAACCATACCCATATCATTAACTCTCTTAAAAAACCTTAAAGTTTTAAACTTTTCATCAAATAACATAATTGGAGTTATACCCAGTTCACTTGGTGACTTGGTTTCTTTGAAAAATCTATCTTTATCATCAAATTCTTTATCCGGGCCAATACCCGGATCCATGTCAAACATTCTCGGGTTAGTACATTTGGATCTTAGTTCAAATCAACTCAACGGTGTAATCCCGGAGTTTATATCAGAAATGAAGGATTTGAAGTATTTAAATCTCGAAAACAATAAATTCCATGGTGTTTTGCCTTTTAAACCATCTTTTATTAAAAAGTTAGATGTGTTCAAGATTAATGGAAATAATGATTTGTGTTATAATCATTCTGTTTTTCCAACGGAGGTAAAGTTTGGAATAGCTCCTTGTGATAAACAAGGAATTCCCATTTTGCCCCCGCGGGCGAATAATGAGCCACCGTCATCGGTGGAGGGTATAGGCCTTGGTGGTGGTGATGATGACAATGATGGTGGTGGTGTTGCTGAAAAGAAGAATCAAGTGCATGTTCATAGAGGGCCAAATAAGGTTGTTCTTGGGGTGTCAATTGGCCTTTCTTCTATGGTTTTCCTTGTTATTTTTTCAGTTTTGTTATTTATATGTTAGATTCAGTTTTAGATGTTTGGGTTCGTTGAATTATCTAATCATTGTAATGAAATTATCAGTTTTGTTTGATTTTAAACAGAAAAATACTGCTAATTTGAATTTGGTACAAACCTATGAATAACACAATGATGGAAGGGATATAAAAGTTGCAACTTACGAGCGACATAAATCATTCAGAGTTTTATACTTTTAATCGATGCTTTTACTCGATTACTAAGCAACAAGCCTAGCCACGAAAAAGTATCATACAAATGATATTTAGAGATAAAAGTTGCAACCTACGAGCGACATAAATCATTCAGAGTTTTATCCTTTTAATCAAAAATGATTACCCTGGATGCTTTTACTCGATTACTAAGCAACAAGCCTAGCCACAGAAAAGTATCATACAAATGATATTTAGAGATAATAGGGCAGGGCGCAATGTTCAAAATGCCAACATAATAAGATGAACAAAATCATAAAAAGTATGTAAAACATACCAATAAAATATCTGAGTGAAAACAAACCGAAATCCATAGAACTCATTCTAAAAACAACTACTATAACAAGATAAGACGCGACCATAACTAGTTTGATTCAAAGATATCAAAAGACAGGTGCATAACAAAACTCTGCTGACCCAAGAAAAGCTTTATGTCAAGATGTTTAACCTCCAATTTGTTGAGACTTGTTCAAAATGACTCCTTCATACTTCACTTGAAACCACTTCATGGCATCGTCCTTGGTAACTCTGTGTTGAATACCAACACGAGCCTTGCAACGACGACGACGACCAACACGGTATCCTGGGCGTTCTAGTACCACAAAGAAGTCCATACCGTAGATACCAGTAGATGGATCATACCTATGAAAGGATAATAGACATCTAATCAGATACTTATGGGATAAATAAAACTCTAAACCAATGAACAGAACATGAATAGATGTTCGAAACAAATTATCGTTTCAATTTTTACTTATTCGCTATGTAAAATGGTCCAAACTAAAACACATAAACACCACTTGTTATATAATATAAACTTTCGATAACTGTTGATAAACATAAGCATAAAAAACACAAGACCAGTGACTTACTTGATTCCAAGATCGATGTGCTCCTGAATACCGAAACCAAAGCAACCAGTGTCACTGAAGTTACGTCTCAAAAGCTCGTATTCCTTAACCTTCAAGCCACTTTCCAAAAGCTGCATTGCTTTGTCTCCCCTAACAGTAACGTAACATGCAATCTTCTCATTACGCCTGATACCAAAAGATCTCACAGTGTACCTTGCTGTTAACAAAAAAACCAAAATCAGTAATACATCATAAACGAAACACAGACAAATAAATAAAAAGAGTTATAATGATACCCTTGGAAAAGACAGGTGATTGACCACTCAATTGCTCCAAAACCTAAAAAAAAAATATATGAAACCCTAAATTAGTAAAAAATGAAAAAGGAGAATAAATGAAGAAAATAAAAAACGAACCTTGGCAGCACGAGTAAGACGATCGCCGGATTCACCGACGGAGATGTTGAGAACGAGTTTCTGAACCTTGATTTCCCTCATTGGGTTCGCTTGTTTCCTTTCCGAAGCCTGTAAACAAATTCAATTAAAAACTAAATCATGAAAAACAAAACAGCAAACGGTGGTTGATTACTTGATATTACCATTGGTGGCGGTGTTGTGGAGGAGGACGGCGGAGGTAGGTTTTCAGAGGAAAGGGAGGCAGAAATGAGTGAGTCTGGAGATGTAAGCCTTTTATTAAGGCCTCCTAGGGTTTCCTTTGAGGTTTGTGGAAAGACTTTTTTACCCTTTTTGATTGAAAAATAAGAAAAAAAAACCTTTTATTCCGTTGCCGGGACTTGAACCCGGGTCTCTCGGGTGAGAGCCGAGTATCCTAACCAACTAGACTACAACGGAATTTACGTCCAATAAAATAACAAGATTTTAATTATAGTCAATTAAAACTACAATAGATATAAGCTAACCAGGCTTTATTTCACGCGAGGGTACGATAGTTCTTTTCCCCATTAAAAAACATGACCTAAGACACCAAATAAGCAACCAATTGTCTTAGGATTCATTAAAAAATAATACAAGGCTTTCATCATCTCTATTTCAAGCATACACATCACCACTTAAAATGACCTAAGACACCAAATAAGCAACCAGTTGTGGGTGTGGGAGGTGGGAAGGGTTAGAGGGTTGTCATTTAAGGTATCGATTTTGCGTCATGTTCGAATTTTAATTCAAAAGTTAAAAAGTATGTTAACTAGGTCATAAAATTTGCATTTTAAAGTTGCTTTAAACTTCGTGTCATATTTCTTCCTCTGTTATAATAATAGTACAATTACTTACATATGAATAGTAGCATAGTCCCTCTTTGTTTGACGTTTTTACATCCAAAACTTAATATTTTCCACTTAAATTATTGGTCATTTTGAAAGATTAGTTATAATAAAAGTTAACTATGTATAAGGCTATTTGATTTTTTCTTCATGGATAATCCTCTGTTCACCTGTGCTTTATCGATAAAAATGTCTCGCCTCCTAAGTAACAAAAGGCAACGCAAAATAAAGCAACTCTTATTGTTTCAACAAATAACAACCGATATATTGGTCCAAGTATTTTGTTTAGACTATTTTCTCATTTGTGTCAACTTTCAACCTAAAATTCATCTAATCGAAAAAAAGGGTGGAACATGACAAATGAATGCTTTAGATTGACAATGGAAAGCAATGTTGTATGTATTAGGAAGCTTCTTATGGATAGAGCTAACTTTCACGATTCTAGATATATATGTTACAGACATAAGTTGATTAAAGTCTACTAGAAACATGTCCATCGAAGATATAGTGGCAATGTGTTTATACACTTTAGCACATCACAAAAAGTAGGACAACTAGCCATCTCTTTTTTCGTATTAGATAAACGGTAAGTCGTTAGTTCCATCACGTTAGTATTTGTGTTATAAGAATCGAACCACACGATAAAGTGTATAGAATATAGAAGTTAGATATGATCTAAACAAAAATGTAAAATGTGGTTTATCATTCAAAATTTATCCTAATCGTCCTTGGTTTACTTCATCGGAATAGAAAATATTACCGCCTAGTTGACATAATTCATTGTTGCATCCAACTCCCTCTCACCACCGTTGCCAATTGCCACCCTCCCTCTCTTCGTCGTCGTTAACATGTCCTCAATTGTGATTTCTAGGATTTAAAAATATAAACAAAATTCAATTAATTCTTATGATTTTTGTTTGATTTGTTTAGAGCTAAAATGCTTGTGTGTATGTATTATTATCCATTATTCATATTTAAAATTGTGTTTGTGTTTATTCAGTATTGATATCAATCTAGGGTGAATTTGGGATGAACGATGAGACCGACTATTGCCAATGAGAACCTCGGTTAGGCCACCGCGTCATCGATTGCTTTCGGTCGGTTTGGTGACGAAATGAGGGACGAAGGTGGTGGGCCCAATGTATTAGAAAAAGAATGTTTGTGTTATGTTTAGTAAATAATGTGTGAGGCTAAAAATATTAAGTGACGAATTATTGTTGACAATAATAGTCGATTTTAATCAATTTTAGTGTCTATAGATGTGGGGTTGAGTTGGAAGTAACTGATTAGTCGGTTTTAACTTTTAACAAACCATTAGAAGTGGATTAACATGGTGATTAGTGATGGTTGTGTTAAATGAAAATTCAGTTAATACATTCATATTTCATATATATAAGTTTGAAAATAGTGTCACATCCATATTTATATATATACTATATCGAACGAACACATGTAACAAAGGAAGCTGTTAGCGGAGTGGTAAAAAACATGACGGCTCCTATGTGAAAGAATTTTTTTTTAAGTTTTGAAAATGACATAATAGTCCTTGGACTTTGACTTTGAAATATTACAAATTAGACCTTACATTTTATTTTTTATTATTTCGCTTATCTTTTGGTTTAATTTTAAATTTTATCTTTTTTTTTCTTGCGCTATTAAAGAAGCATTTAGTTACATAGTTTTCTTTAATTTCTTTTACTGAAATCTATAATATATACATATAAATAAGTAATGTTATTTGAATAACTTTATTCGTCTTTTGGGTTACGATATTAAATAAGGTACCACGTTTTCATCTAGAGGTTTTTTTTTTTAACAGAAATAATTGCATAAAATTAGTAGACCTATTCTTCTTTAAAAGGAAAACTATTACCAAATAGAATATTATTATAAGGTTGAAGTACATTGTTAATACGTGGGAAATCAATGTTCTACTTCCTCAACCACCATATATCTATTTTAATAAATAAAACTAATTAGCACATACAAAATTTGTAACTTATTAGGACTAAAGAGCAAGTTCGTATGAGTTAGTGCATCACATTTTTTTGAGAAACTCGGGTTTAACTCTCTTTCTTGGTCAATATACGTTTTCTAATATCCGCCGCAACGCGCGGATCAAACCTTCTCGTTTAATAAGAAGTTGAAACAAGAAGTAAAATAAAAAGTTTATCAAGTAAGAAAATATTTTAAAAAATCACAACTTACTCTTTTAGAACAAGCATATGCTCGGATTCAAGGAAGTTCACGATGTACGAAGAATCGTTGGTGATTGACAAGAATTGCAAATCACCATGACGGTTTTTTTTTTCTCTCGATTGTTATGCTTTCAATTTTGACAATGATAAGTTAACGTGATTATAAATAGGAGAGTAAAACATGTACCGCTCACGAGAGAGTAATGTTGGTGTTTAACGGACCTTTTAAACGTAATCAAGTGATAGGGACTTGATTTGTAACAAAAAACAAACCCTAGGGACAAAGATCCGCAATTCAAGAGAAAAAAAAATCTATAAAACCCGTGAAAGCATAGGGTTAATTCCATCAACTTATTGTGCGCGTAAAAAAAGTTTTTTGCACAAAAACAATCTAATCGGGCATGTTGCTGTTGACATTCTTATAGCCTCACAAACGATAGGCATAAGCATATTGATGACGTACCATCGGTTGCCGATAGAAGTCTATCGGTCAAACCAATGGTACGACGAAAGATCTACTACCTGGGCACAATCTCTAAGAAAGGGAATCTAAGCAACATCTATTATCCGAAGCACATCCTATGGACCATGAGGCCGAAGGATGATTTCTCGACAGAAAGTACAATACTTCGGAATATCTCCAGGATAAACAAGGTATTGTACTTAGAGCATGTTATTATCCGAAACTCAAGATCTATAAATACCAAGCTCACTCTTCACTTCAAGGGTAACGTTCACAAATACTCTACACTATTACTTTAATTATTTACCCTTACTCTTCGTAATCTTACTCTTACGCCCGAGGTAAACCAGGGGATCATCCCCGCTCCGTTTACTCGTGTGTTTGCCTGCTTGTGCAGATAGTTCGAGATCGAAGATAAGAACCAGGCTGAAGGTCTTCTTCGGATCAGCTCTTTCGGATCCGAACCTTCTACCCAGTTGTACTTGTGATATTCCGGTGTCGCAACATTTGGCGCCATCCGTGGGACGTACATGGCTTCTACAGGACCATATACGCCTTTTATCGGTAGTACCTCAGGAAATAATATGGAACCGATAATTGAAGACGAAACTCCGGGGAATGATCAAACTAACGTAGAGAAAAGTATGGGGATCTCTGAGAAGTTCCTCGAACAGAACTATGACGCACTTAAGGCCATGTTGGAAGAACATGAGCGAAAGAAGAAGAAAGATCATTCCCGAAAGACTCCTCCGGTTGCCCGAAAGATTCACTACATGAGTGAATCGGAGCGAGAAGATAGTGATGACGAGGAGGATCTGAGCCTCCCTTATCAGTCAGACTTCGCTTCTAAGTTCACCCGGAGGATCTCCACATTCAAGATGCCTCGAAAAGTGAAGATGCCTAGCATCGTGCGCACCTATGACGGAAGTGGTGACCCTGATGATCATTTGGTCATTTTCTCCGGCGCAGCAGATACTGAGGGCTGGCCTATGCCGATTTGGTGCCGGATGTTCGCCCAAACTTTTGTTGGGCCGGCGAGAATATGGTTCGGTGAGTTGCCGGAAGAAGGCATCGATAGTTTTAAAGATCTGAAGAAGAAGTTTGAACTCTATTTCATGCAACAACGTAGGTACACTCGGGGCCCTACAGATATTGCTAAAATCAAACAAAGGGAGAACGAGAGTCTCCAAGACTTTGTAGAAAGGTGGAAGCGGGAACTCCTGCAGATTAAAGGAGGAGACGATATAAAAGTCTCGGGATTCATGGAAGGGATCCGGATACCGGCTCTCATAGCGAAACTCAATGCCAGGGTACCCGAGACGGTGGATGAAATGATGGAACGCGTGAAGAGGTTTCTCAATGGGAAAGAAGCCTCGAGACAATACTTGGAAGCTAGTACAGCTGCATCCCGAAAAGGGTCAAAAACAGTATTCCCGCCAACAAGTCCTCCATGGAGACCTTCCCCAAGCCGAAAAAGCTTTTCTCCCGGCAGTCATGAAAGAAGGTTCGGACGAGGACCTGTTCGAACATCTCCTTTCGTTTCTTCCGGAGAATCTCGGAGGCAAGTCAGCTTCACAGAACTAAGCAAGACCCCTAGCGAAGTTTTCGCCACGGAAAAAGGGAGAGTACACTTTACTGCTCCGGCCCCCTTAGTAGGAACTCCAGATAAGAGGTTCCTTGACCGATGGTGTGAATTCCATCAGGACAAGGGACACTACACGAACGACTGCTTTCAGTTAAAGAAGCAGATTGAGGAGGCCGTAAGAATTGGTCAGCTGAACCATCTGATGGAAGGAATCAAGCTAGGAGGCCAAAAGAAGCAAGGACCGTAATACCCCGGAAAAGGGAAAAGGGAAAGGGAAGGAGATACAGATGGTCTTCTGTGAAGGAGAAGGTAGTGGGCTCCAGGATGAAAGAACGGAGCCCTGGATGATACAGGAGATGTCCTTTCCTCCGGTAAGCACCTCTAAAAGAACCACAGACCCGATGGTTGTGGTAGGTGATGATCGAAATCGAGTATATATTAAAACAAGAATTACTTACGACTCGACTACACAATCTTAGGCAGTGGACCTAATCAAATATAGTATAGTTTTAGGTAAATCAGGTTCGTTCGCAGGGACTGATGGTTGAAAAATAATTAATGATTAATAAAACAAAAAGTGGGTTTTGTGACCGAATTGTCACGGTGCTTAAACTACTAAATTAAAGAAACTAATTGATTCAGATGAATCGCTGAAAAGATTTTGTTTGTAAACAATTAATGAAAATACATTCACTTGGACTTGATCACAATTACTACGGTTATCACTTAATTACTAACAACGTTGAACTACTTAAAAGGTATTTAACTTGAACTCTCGTTTCACATTAAAACTTTAATCATCTCATTTATAGTTACCACTCTCGTGAATAATTTCTACGTTTGACAACTAAGCAATAAGTACCTAAGCCGATTTTATGATTTAATCTTATAAAGCTTCCTCTCGAATAGCTTCTTAATTAACTAAACCGATCTCTCTTAATCTAGTTAACTAACAACCACAATCATGTTTTTATTGCTTAAATCTTTAATACTAGTTCATCTCGAATACTAATATCTTTAAACTAATTATAGACCGATTAGTTATTTCATAAACTATTTTGTAATGTCACAAGTTCCTCTCGAATACCTATGATGAATTACTAACAGTTTATATAAAAGATTAAACAAGATTCAAAAACTGATTACAATTGGTTTTTCGATTAAACATAAAATCCAATTCAACATATTCGTAATTAAACAATAACCTACATAATTGATCACATCATCCAAGTGAATGTTAAGAAATTTAGCTACTCATAATAATAAAAACGCAACACAATAGAATTGAATGAAACATCTTTATATTAAAAGTAATAACGAAAAGGATTAAAGTACCAATGATCCGAATGCTTAAAACAACGAAATTAACGAGTCTGACAATACCAAAATACTCCAAAAATTCGTGGTCCAAAGCTAGGGTTTCAATACTCCAATACTATGCGTATGATAATGATGATCAAAAAATAAACCCTAAACATTGTTTTATAAAACGTCAAACAACAGCAGCTGCCCAACCCGCGAAGGACGGGCGTCCCACGGGAATTTTCCAGCTGAATCGTTTTGCTGCTCGATATTGCTTCATCTCGTGACCAATTGCTTCTAGCCTTCTAATCTCAAAACATAACGGGAATACACATCGACCCGTTTTCTTCATTTTCAGCTCCAATTATGTTACTTCCTCTCCAGAACTTCGGCTAATACCTGTATAACATTTTAGTACCAAAATAGCCCGAAATTCCCAACATCCGTTATGAATTAAACTTTAAAAAGACAAATATCGCATATAATAATATGATTAAAATATGCGATATCAAATCCCCCCATACTTAACCTTTGCTTGCCCTCAAGCAAATCCAGTTCAATTCAATTTAATTACCAAACCATGATTTAAAAAGCATAACCAAACACCTCACGAATTATTGGGAGTAATTCACACAAATCTCTCGAACTAGTCTAAAGGGTATGTAAAATATTCTGTAAATCCGCTCAATTGCTCAGTCATGGTGAGTTTTCTATCATAGGCTTGATAAAGTATCGTTTCTCCACCACTAGAGTCTAGGTACAACTAAACGGGGACTTTTATTTGGGTTGTAATGTACAGGTAAAGGCATGTGAATAAATATATAGAGGTTAAATGGGTAAATAAGTAAAAGTATACAAATAAACGTAGTATACATCTAAACTTAGAATGAATCCGAACTCCTAAACTTTAATGAACCAATTGGTCCATATAACTTCAATTTCCTCCGAATTACATAACTCATAATACAACTACTTCTACTTTATTTCTTCAAAGACTCAAAATACATAAAACTACATACTTTACAACTTTTTTCTTTTCTTGTTTTCTCTTTTTTTTTTTTTTTTTTTTTTTTTTTTTTTTTGCTAACAAATAAATATATGATACAAAGGCTAACGATATTCGATAATTTCAATGCCTTAACATTTCTAACTTCAATCTTCATGTACACACTCAATAGCAACCTCAAAACTAAGTTCGGATTCATCTAAAAATGAAAAGAAAAGGCTAAAGTACAAAATATTTAGTGGATTTAAATGAAACGAAAAAGTTAGGCGCAAAGTGGTTAACTAGAGTATCTAACACTAAAAGTAAGTGTTACAAAAGGGTTACATGGAAATTAGCTAACCAATGTGATCAAGCTATAATTATTTAACAAGAAACGAATAGGCTAAATCAAATGGTTTATTCCTAAATTGCCCCTAAAGTTGTACCAAATTACACTAGGTTACCCTAATGCAATGCTCATCTATGGTCTCGAAACGTATGACTATGTCAAGTTCTAAAGTCATCAACCATCGGCACACTCATACAAAAGAAAAAGTAGCATTTAAAATGAATGCTTTCAAGGCTCAAAATCTCACTTTTCTTTGAGTAGGGTATAAAATGTGCTAGGTTATGCAACAAATTAAAAATTCTCAAGACATGTCATCATATATTTTTTTGTTTTTTTTTTTTTTTTTTTTTTTTTTTTTTATTTAAAAATACAATACACTGACCAAACTAAACACAACGAATGTTTTTCCCCAAACCCCCCCATACTAGAGTTGGACAGTGCCCTCATTGTACAAGACGATTCAAAACACAGGAAAAACAAGACAAACAAGTAAGACAAGGTACGTTAACATTAGTTATCACAAATAAATAACGAAAAACAAAAATAAACTAAGAAATAAAAAAAAATTAAGAAAAATAAACTAAGAAATAAAGAAATAAGAAAATTTAATGTTTTTGGTTAAGAATAAAAAGGAAAAGATGTGGAATACTAACGTGCAGCAAGCAAACAACACAAGAAACGAGAAACAGGCCCAGGGAACGCGGGACGGGCGTCCCAAGGGGTGGTGACGGGTGTTCTAATGTGGGGGACGGGGGTTCCAGTACGCTCGTTTTTGGTGCAAAACTCGGAACGGGAGTCCCATTTATGGGACGGGCGTCCCATGTAGCTGACCATTTTTTTTTTTTTTTTTTTATTTTTTTTTTTTTTTTGAATGAATGAATGAATGGAAATGAATACTAAAGCAAAGAAAAACTTAAAACTGAAAACATAAAACATAAAACGGAAGACGTACCTTAATAGTAACACGTGTACTTCCAAAATAAAAATAAAAATATACAAGTTACCTCGGGTTGCCTCCCGCAAGCGCTAAGTTTATCAGTTGAGTCCTTAGCTAGACTCGTGTTCCCGTTTCTTACTTGTCAATGGCATCAAAGCCATCCTCAGCTAACTCCACATGCTCCTCGTCTTCCTCATGGTCGCCAAAAGCCAATGCTTCCTCCATGACATCGAACATCTTGGTTCGCTTCACCCAAGCGTCATGCCACTCTCGAGCCTCAATAAGCAGTGATAAAACATCTCCAATCTCCCAAACATCGTCACTTTTGCTTACGTTGAATTTTGTCCTCTTAAATTCCTCCCATGCTGTATCATCTCCAATATCCTCAAATTCCTGCAAAAATTTTTCCTTTTCTCGACAAGTAAAAGAAAATAATTCAAAAGGGTCGGAAGACATACCGTGACAAGTTTCCCCCAAACTTGAGTTTGACTGCTCGGCCTCTTCCTTAAATGGAATCCTTTCCTTCAACAACGTTGCACCCGGATTGTTGATTAAATATTCAATCTCTAATAAATCTAAATCCGGGTCGGATTTCTCCAGTTTCATGCTCGTAGAATTCTTCTCAAAATTCTCCAGCTCCATTTTCAATATGGGATCAAAATCCTCGAGCTCTTGATCTTCCTCCTCTTCAAACGCAATTTGTCCCCCACGTATTTCCTGCACATCTAGGTCAAGCATTTCATCAACAACATCAATACGAAAACATGTATCATCACAAGAATAAGAATGCTTTAAAGCTTGATCTACAGTAAAAACAATCCTTTCCTCCTTAACTCCCAAAGAGATTTTCCCTTCCTGAACACGAATGATAGCATCCGCAGTATGTAGAAATGGTCTACCTAAAATCAAAGGTACCTTGCTATCCTCCTCCATTTCTAATATGACAAAATCAACGGGAAACACAAATTTACCTACTTGCACTCGCATATTTTCGACTATACCTAAAGGGTATTGGTATGAACGGTCGGCGAGTCTAATTTTCATACGAGTAGGTTTTAATGCCCCTAAATCCAATTTAACATACAATGAATAAGGCATAAGATTAATACTAGCTCCTAAATCAGCTAATGCCTCACAAGTTATTGCTTTACTCAAAGTACATGAAATTAGAAAACTACCTGGGTCTCCTAACTTTGGTGGAAGCTGATTTTGAATAAGTGCTGAACACTCTGCATTTAAAAACGTCGCTTGAGCTTCCTCCAACTTCCCTTTTCCAGTTACAAGCTCCTTGATAAATTTTGTGTAATTTGGCATTCCTGAAATCAAGTCAACCAAAGGAACATTAATATGCACAGATTTAATCATATCAACAAATTTACCGTACTGTTCTTGCATTTTCTCCTTCCTCAAACGTTTAGGGAAGGGAACTTCCGTCTTGTATTCTTTCACTTTAGGTGACACCGTTGGTTTTGGCTGAACAGCTGGCGTAACTTCCGGTCCCTCTTCTTCCTCATTCTCCCTCACTTCAACATTAGATTCCTGCACAACTGGATTAGTAACACCTGCAGAATCATTAACATTACCAAAAACTCTACCAGACCTTGTAAACACCGCATTCACATGCTCGTTTCGAGTGTTAGGAGGTTAAGATTTTTGCCCTCCAGTTTGCCAAAATGGTTGTTGCCTTGGGTTCTGTTGTGTGTTACTTGGCAACTGCCCATTAGGTCTAGCAGCATGTTGATCACTTAGTCTATCCAATCTCTTCTCTAAATCACTAAGTGCTGCTTGTTGATTCCTTTGTCCTTGCTCCAATTTCTCATGAAGGACCTTAAACTGCTTGTCTGTCGCTTCATTCTTCGCTGACTGAGTTTGAATGAAGTTTTTCATTATGTCCATCAAACCCGATTCCTCTTCTTCCTGCTGTTGATTCTGGTTACTCCTTGGGTACCTGTTTTGAGAATTTCCAGAATTGTTAGCATTAAAATTATTATTACCAGAGTTATAATTACCCGAATTACGGTTATGAAAGCCGGTTCTCTGAAATGCTCCCTGGTACTGATTTTGCGCGAACTTCACATCTTCACTTTCTGCTTCTCTTCTAACATCGCAATCTTCAGTGTAGTGAAGTCCCCCACAGTGGTCACAACCATTTGCCATCACATTCATATCCTTCCCAACTCTACTAAACTGATTATCTATCCTCGAAAAATTACTATCCATTTTACTAGATAACGCTTTAATCTCAGCCATCACCTCTTCATTCCCACTACTACTCTCAGCACTAGCAACTACCTTCTTTTCTCCTCTTTCTCTACCAAACTGATTCTGTTCTCTAGATAAATCCATTAATAACTGATCATCCAACATCTTGGTCGCATCGTTGATGGATTTGTACTCAAAACTTCCTCCTCCAGCTAAATTTAACTCTCCCTGCGACTGCCTATTCAATCCAAAGAAAAAGATATCAATAATCTGCCCTTTATCCAATCCATGCCCATGACAACCCCTGAGCATATCCTTAAGCCTACTCCAAGCTTCAACAATGGTTTCTCCGTTTCCTTGCCTAAATCCACGTATATTATTCAATAAACTCCTTGCCAGAGATGTTGGAAAAAATCTTGAAACAAATTCTTCCCTCATTTTTGCCCATGTACCAATGGAGTTCTCCTCTAACTCATCAAACCAAGTAAGTGCCTCTCCCGTGAGAGACGATGGAAAAAGGGTTAACTTCACATTATCATCCATTCCTGCCCCGTATTTGAACATCTCACACAATTTAACATACTTAGCCACGTGCGCATGTGGATCTTTTCTCACCCTTCCGTCAAAATAATTATCCTGGATCATCTTCAGATGATGACCCTTCACTGAAAAATCATCTCCCATATTTGGAGTACGAATCGCCGAACCCGGTGTTGGCGGTACTACCCTAGCTCTCTGATGCATCGGTGCATCATTCGGATCAGCCATCTCAGTTATTATCTCTACTTCTGAATCTAAACTGATTGAATCCTCAAAATTCTCTTCCAGATCCTCCGTTTCTAGCTTAACTGGTGATGGTGGTGTAGTGTTTGGTTTCTTGTTGCGCCTTTTCTTTGAAAATCCTGGATTAGACTGTGGACTTTTAAGCGGTAACCCAGAAGCCCTTGTGTTCATCCACTACCTGAAATCTCTGAAAAATCACAACTAAAAACCGTCAAAAGCACCTGATAAACAATTAAAATAACTTTCAAGTAATTAATACCTAAAAGGATCGAATCAAAAATTATTAATTAAAAATCAAAAACTACAGTCCCCGGCAGCGGCGCCAAAAACTTGATGATCGAAATCGAGTATATATTAAAACAAGAATTACTTACGACTCGACTACACAATCTTAGGCAGTGGACCTAATCAAATATAGTATAGTTTTAGGTAAATCAGGTTCGTTCGCAGGGACTGATGGTTGAAAAATAATTAATAATTAATAAAACAAAAAGTGGGTTTTGTGACCGAATTGTCACGGTGCTTAAACTACTAAATTAAAGAAACTAATTGATTCAGATGAATCGCTGAAAAGATTTTGTTTGTAAACAATTAATGAAAATACATTCACTTGGACTTGATCACAATTACTACGGTTATCACTTAATTACTAACAACGTTGAACTACTTAAAAGGTATTTAACTTGAACTCTCGTTTCACATTAAAACTTTAATCATCTCATGTATAGTTACCACTCTCGTGAATAATTTCTACGTTTGACAACTAAGCAATAAGTACCTAAGCCGATTTTATGATTTAATCTTATAAAGCTTCCTCTCGAATAGCTTCTTAATTAACTAAACCGATCTCTCTTAATCTAGTTAACTAACAACCACAATCATGTTTTTATTGTAGTTCCTCTCGAATACTAATATCTTTAAACTAATTATAGACCGATTAGTTATTTCATAAACTATTTTGTAATGTCACAAGTTCCTCTCGAATACCTATGATGAATTACTAACAGTTTATATAAAAGATTAAACAAGATTCAAAAACTGATTACAATTGGTTTTTCGATTAAACATAAAATCCAATTCAACATATTCGTAATTAAACAATAACCTACATAATTGATCACATCATCCAAGTGAACGTTAAGAAATTTAGCTACTCATAATAATAAAAACGCAACACAATAGAATTGAATGAAACATCTTTATATTAAAAGTAATAACGAAAAGGATTAAAGTACCAATGATCCGAATGCTTAAAACAACGAAATTAACGAGTCTGACAATACCAAAATACTCCAAAAATTCGTGGTCCAAAGCTAGGGTTTCAATACTCCAATACTATGCGTATGATAATGATGATCAAAAAATAAACCCTAAACATTGTTTTATAAAACGTCAAACAACAGCAGCTGCCCAACCCGCGAAGGACGGGCGTCCCCTCCCTAGGACGGGCGTCCCACGGGAATTTTCCAGCTGAATCGTTTTGCTGCTCGATATTGCTTCATCTCGTGACCAATTGCTTCTAGCCTTCTAATCTCAAAA
The DNA here is from genome assembly GCA_910822075.1 of Senecio squalidus. Classification (NCBI taxonomy): domain Eukaryota; kingdom Viridiplantae; phylum Streptophyta; class Magnoliopsida; order Asterales; family Asteraceae; genus Senecio; species Senecio squalidus. Next base: position 8,371,505 of record CAJVGC010000591.1, on the reverse strand, counting down.
CATAACGGGAATACACATCGACCCGTTTTCTTCATTTTCAGCTCCAATTATGTTACTTCCTCTCCAGAACTTCGGCTAATACCTGTATAACATTTTAGTACCAAAATAGCCCGAAATTCCCAACATCCGTTATGAATTAAACTTTAAAAAGACAAATATCGCATATAATAATATGATTAAAATATGCGATATCAGTAGGAGACATTGGAAACCAGACGGTACACAGGATATACATTGACAATGGGAGTGCCTCAGAAATACTTTTTGAGCAATGCTTTTTGAAGCTGGATCCCGAAATACAACAAAGGATGGAGAGATGCTCTCAGTACCTGGTTGGATTTTCCGGAGAAGCAGTGAGACCGATAGGGCAAATCCGCTTACCCCTCACCATCGGGGATGATGAAAAGTTCCGGACAGTTGAAATGGATTTCCTAATAGTTCGGGCCAGCTCTCCATACAATGTCATTATTGGAAGACCCGGAATCGCAAAGCTCGAAGCTATTGTATCAACAGCTCACTCACTCATGAAATTTCCTACCCCCGGAGGAATCGTCGAAATTCGTCCGGAGGCTCATAAAGTATTGGAATGTCAAAAAATTGAGAAGATATTGCGGAAGGAGGAAGAAGAGGTCAAGTTGGGAAAGGTTATCATTCATCCGGATTATCCGGAGCAAACCGTTACGATTGGAGACACCTTCACTCGAGAAGGCAAGGAAAAGCTCATCACGCTCCTCCGACAAAGCAGAGATGTCTTTGCTTGGAAACCCTCGGATATGACGGGGGTACCAAGGGGGCTAGCCGAACATAAGCTAACCATTCAGAAAGGAAAGAGCCCCATAGTACAGAAGAAACGAGGCCTAGCGCCTGATCGAAGCAGGGCAGCTTGTGAAGAGGTTAAACAGTTGACCGAGGCTGGAATTCTCCGCGAGGTTCGGTACCGAACCTGGGTGGCCAATCCAGTCATGATTCGGAAAAGTGATAATGCATGGAGAATGTGTGTTGATTTCAAAGACCTCAATGATGCTTGCCCGAAAGACGCGTATCCACTGCCGGAGGTGGATTTGAAAGTAGAAGCGCTGGTGGGTTTCAGATTCAAATGCTTTTTAGACGCATACAAAGGTTACCACCAGATACAAATGGCTAAAGAAGATGAGGACAAGACAGCTTTTCACACCGATATGGGAGTCTTCTGTTACCGAAAGATGCCCTTCGGTCTCAAGAACGCCGGAGCAACTTATAAGAGGTTAATAGACAAAGCTTTTTCGGAACAGATCGGAAGGAATCTAGAGGCGTACGTTGATGACCTAGTTATAAAATCCACATCGGAAGAAATGATGATTCAGGATATCCGGGAAACATTCGCTAATCTCCGGAGAATCAACATGAAGCTTAACCCGAAGAAATGTTCTTTCGGGATGGAAGAAGGAAAGTTCCTGGGTCACATCGTCACTCCAAATGGTATCAAAGTAAATCCGGAAAAGATTCGAGATTTGGAAGGACTATCGTCGCCCAAGACGATGAAGGAAGTTCAAAGCCTAAACGGCAAGGTTATAGCCCTGGGGCGATATCTCGCAAAATCTGCCGAAAGATCATTACCAATCTTTCGAACCTTGAAAAATTGTGTAAAAAAGGGTGATTTCCGGTGGACGTCAGAAGCTGAAGAAGCCCTACAGGGGATAAAGAAGTTCGTGCTGGCGCTTCCCACTCTCACAGCGCCAAAGGAAGGAGAAACCTTGATCCTATACTTATCAGCAACGACCGAAGTCATTAGTTCGGCTCTTCTGGCTGAAAGAAAAGGGGGACAAATGCCTATCTATTTCGTTAGTAAGGTGCTACAAGGTCCTGAAAACAACTATACCCAGATAGAAAAGATAGCGCTAGCTTTGGTCTATACATCTCGAAGGTTGAAGAGATACTTTCAAGCCCATAGCATCCGAGTGATCACCGACCAACCCTTAAAGCAAATCTTAAGGAATGTGGAAACGGCCGGAAGACTTACAAAGTGGGCCATTGAATTGGGAAGTTATGATATAGAATACGTCCCCAGGACGTCTATCAAAGGACAAGTGCTAGCAGATTTCTTAGCCGAAATTCCCGATCAGGTAGTACCCAAAGATACCACTCCGATAGAAACAAGTGATGAGCAACCCATAAACAACAAGAAGAGGAAAAGGCCGGAAGAATCCGGTGTCAAAAGAAAAAGCCCGAAGAAAGACCAAGTTGAAGTTTGGAGTCTGTTCACTGATGGTTCCTCTAGTTCGGAAGGTTCGGGAGCTGGGATCCTTCTTATTAGTCCAGAAGGGAAAGAGTTCTCATTTTCCATTCGTTTTGGTTTCGATAACACGAATAATGAATCTGAGTATGAAGCTCTGCTGGCCGGACTACAAAAAGCGAAAGAGAAAGGAGTGGAACACCTGAAGGTTAAGGTAGACTCAAAGTTGGTGGCCAATCAAATCAACGAAACTTACGAAGCAAAAGAAGACCGAATCAACAAGTATAAGGAGAAGGCGAAAAATTTGATGGCCACTTTCCGATCATGCACAATTGAGCAGGTCCCCAGAACAAAGAACAAGGTTGCTGACACCTTGAGTAAGTTGGCGTCCATAGCATTCGGACACACCGCGATGGAAGTAATGGTGGAAAAACAAGACCTACGGGCCATAGCGGGTCCAAAAGAAACGCTAATGATTGTGGAAGACGAAGGAGTCACCTGGATGACACCAATCATTAAGTTCTTACAAGAGGGAAGCTTGCCACAAGAACCGAACGAAGCTCGAAAGATTCGGATGAAAGCACCGAACTACATAATGAAAGGTACCACTCTTTACCGCAAAAACCCACTTTCACCCTTACTTCGTTGTTTGGGACCAGTGCAGGCCAATTATGTCATCCGGGAAATGCATGAGGGAGCATGTGGCATGCATGCCGGACCACGAAGCATGGTCTCAAAGATCACCGGATTGGGGTATTTCTGGCCCACTATGCACTTTGATGCCATTGAACTGATCCGAAGGTGCGATGCTTGCCAAATTCACGCACCCATTCCAAGACTCCCCAAACACAATTTAGTGTCCATACTATCGACATGGCCCTTCCAAAAATGGGGTATCGATATTGTGGGAAAATTTCCAACGGGAACCGGGGGAATGAAATTTCTGATCGTGGCAGTAGACTACTTCACAAAGTGGGTCGAGGCAAAACCAGTTATCCGGATCACAGGAAAGCAAGTACAGAAGTTTGTATGGGAAAACATCGTGTGCAGGTTCGGATTGCCGAATGAATTAATTTCAGATAATGGTAAGCAATTTTCGGACAACCCACTGCGACGATGGTGTAGCGAGATGAAAATCAAACAAACTTTTACATCGGTGGCACATCCACAAAGCAACGGCCAGGTTGAAAGGATCAACAGAAGCATTGGGGATGGAATAAAGGCAAGGTTAGGCAGAGAAGGAACGGATTGGGTGGACCAAATATCCCATGTACTATGGGCACATCGAACCACCCAGAAAACAAGCACCGGCGAAACCCCTTTTAGCCTAACTTACGGATCTTATCCCAGCCGAAATAGGAATGCCGAGCCACCGGGTAACATCCGGAAATAATCAAACCAACCAAGAAGAAATTCGGCTCAATCTGATATTGCTGGAAGAACGAAGAAACGCAGCGTCAGTCCAAGAAACCAAATACAAAGAAAAACTCGAAGAAGCTTACAACAGGAAGGTAAGAAAGCTGGTGCTGAAAGAAGGTGACTTGGTTCTCCGAAAGAACGAAGCAAGTCGGCAGGAAAACGAAGGCAAACTGGGGCCAAAATGGGAAGGTCCGTACAAAGTGGTCAAAGATATGGGCAATGGAGCATACAAACTGGAAGACATGACCGGCACACCCATACCCAGAACATGGAATGCCATGAACCTTCGAAAGTATTAAAGTTAGCCAATTATGAGTAATGTAATCTTTTTCATTTCTTATCAGTATGAATGAAAGGCCTTCGTAGCCAATTTTTCCCTTCATTTTACTATTAGCACTATTCGAATGAATGTTCATGGCGCTTGACGAAGTGTTTGAACATACAATTAATTCAGATAGTCTAAGAAAAAATAAGGATGAAACTTCACAATTATTGAGCCTAACCTCAATAAGTATCGGACCTAACTCCGAACAAAAAATTGAGCCTAACCTCAATAAGTGTCGGACCTAACTCCGAATGAAAATTGAGCCTAACCTCAATAAGTGTCGGACCTAACTCCGAATGAAAGTTGAGCCTAACCTCAATAAGTATCGGACCTAACTCCGAACAAAAAATTGAGCCTAACCTCAATAAATATCGGACCTAACTCCGAAGGATAAGTTGAGCCTAACCTCAATAAATTTCAGATCTAATTCTGAATAAGAAGTTCAAAGAGATTCACGCAAAGCATTTTAACAACATACAAAATTATAACAAGTAAAATAAAAAATGCAAATGAATCCGGAAATCAAACAAACAACAGAAAATTATATTGATAACTTGTTTTTGGAAACACATCTTCACAGGTCGAAGATATGTTTCGAGAATGCAGACATGAAAGTATCACTCCTCATCCGAAGGAGGACCTACAGCAGGCTCAACAGCCTGAAAGTCTTCTATCGGAGAACCATCTGTGGCTGACAAGGCTTCAAGGTATGGATAATTAAGCTCTGAAGCATCAGCTATGGCCTTCTCCAGCTCCGAAGCAGCGTCGGCATTAAAGAATGGAGAAGCGGAGGGCTTCTGTCTCAGACGTCCAAGGTTGACACCGGCAACCAAGCCATCATGGCACCCAAGTCTGTAATTAAGCATCTGAATGTTCGCCTGGGGACGGGAGTACTCCTGACTCGAGTGTAGCTTCTGAACGACGTGCTTCGGACCCATTGTTACCAACCAACTTCTGTCCGAACGAAGTACAGCTAACTCAGAATCCTGTTCCCTCAACCGTTCCTCCATGGACCGGAGCACATCACCCTTCATATCACATTGGGCCCGAGCCTCGGCCAGGGCAATTTCATGCTCCGCCTTCAAGCTGGCTATAGCGGTCTGATGTTGGGCATCCATTATGTCCTTCAATTTGTTCATCTCCATCTGATGCTCGCTCCCCAACTTGTGCCTAAGCTCTAAGACAGCGTCCTTAGTAAGACCGGAGGAAGAAGCTTTCAACTTGGTCACCTCTTTTGACAAGCGGTGACTTCTCTCCCGGTATTGCTTTTTCCGCTCAAGAGCTTCGGCCAGCTCTTTATTCGCCAAGGTAAGCTTACCATCAAGTTCTAGGGCTCGGAATCTATGCTCTGCCGTTTCCCGAGCCGATGATTCCATTCGGCGTCGGAGGTCAGGACCTATTACGTTTAAAGAGGCCAGAGCAAAGTCAAACTCACGTCCTACCTGGACGTTCCCAAGTTTCCCCAAACGAAGAGTTTCAGCCGGGGTTGCGAGATTATCAATCAGATCCCGATTGATCTCATAGGAGTCCGGTTGAAAGAGGTCCCCACACTTGATTTTACTTATCGCCGGAACAAAGGATGTTCCGGCCAGAGCGGTATCCAAACCTTCAGATTCTGTCTCCGAATTTTCCTCTTCCGAAGGCACATGGACATCCTCCATACGCTCATCCACCATTTGATTACCTGAAAGACAATAACGAAGGATCAGAAAGCCATCGAAAGGAAGTTCCTAAAGGAAACACATGTAAGCATCAGGTTCATACCTTTCACCCAGATCCGAGTCCGGGCACAAGACCCAGTCAACTCCGAAACAGGAGAAGGTTGAATGATTCCGGAAAAAAGAAAAATACCTTCCGGCTGATCCGCCGAAACTTGTGAAGTCTCAATCGCCAAGTCCTTATTCTGCTCCGGTTGAGAAATGGTGGAAAATGTTGGCTGATAAGTCACATTCTCCGGCGATAGACGCTGATACCCTAGATCATCATGCCCTTGCTCCAGCATAACCCCGACATAAGGCTCCTGTAGAGGTTCGTCAACCAATTTAGGAGCCACAAGCTCCTCATCCATTGGAATGGCCGAAGAAGTCTCTTCTAAGGACTTCTCACCCGTATTCCCAGCACCAACACTCGGTCCCTCAACAATTGGTTCCGGATTAGAAGTGACAGCTTCAGGTTCAGTATGAGGACCTGTCGAGAAATCATCATCAACTATCAGTTCGAGAGCTATCCTTGTTTCGGAAGAAGTCTCGTAAGAAGGGGGATCAGGATAGCACTCCGTACCATCTAGCGAGACACCTCCCTCCTCCGAACTTTCAAGGACGACAAACTTACCCCGGAAGACGGAAGTAGCAACTTCTGTATTTTTCTCCCCAGCTTTTGAAGTATCGGCCTCTTTCGCTGATGGAACCTCGGATTGTGGGTTTTTTCCTTTCTCCTTGATAGTCAAGCTGGTAGCAGAAACAGAAACCTTTTTCTTTTTCCTTGACACCTCAACCGTCGGTGCAGCCTCTTCCTCAGACTCCCCACCCTCAACATCATCAACTTTTTGACCCTCGGACGATTCCGGAGGAGCAAACCAGTCCGTAGCTTTTCTTTTCCTAGCAGCTGCATTTCCCACAGAGGGTGATGTTTTCGCAAACAAAGCACGGAAAAGCAAAGGGATAGTATTATTACCACTCTTGGCCGGATGAACACCACTACCCATGATAGTCCCTGAAGCTGGTTGAATAAAATCCTCATCTGAAGGATGTCTCGTGGTATAGCCCGCTGGAAAGACTGCATCAGCATCAGTATAAGGGGGAGGAAGTTCGTTAGTAGACATGTGTATCACTCTTGAGTTCATCCGAACCAGCCAGGTTTCCTCGCCTTCAGCAATATTGCGAGAAATATACTTAACCGAAGCCCAATCGCTCAGTTCTAGAAAATCTATCAGAGGCAAATCTACAAAAAGAAAGACAAGTTAAATTGATAATCATCACATAAACACCGGAGGAACAAACTTAAGCACTTAGCATACCTCGGTCATTCAACTGTAGACAGGGTTTGGTAATGTTTGACGTCCAAAATCGGCTTATACCGGCCATCACTAATACATGCTCCGGCAGCGTCCGACATTGTGAGTTGTAAAAGCCGAGACGGCATCATCCGAAACCTCTCCCTGCTTCACCTGCTCATCCGCAACAGACTCATCCTTATGTTTCCATCGGATCCGGATGGGAGCCACGCCGGCATTCACAAAAAAGAATTTGGTCTTCCAGTTCTTCCGGCCAGAAGGAGCCCCGGAGGAACAAACGGGATTAGGTTTCCTTCTCTTATCGAAGGTAAACCAATCACCAGCTTTCCCAAGTTTATAAAACACTCGGAAAAGAGTTACCGAAGGAGTATACCCAAGAGCCCAGCTCTGAACCTCGAAACACGTAAGTCTCAAAGCTCCGAGAGGATTCATCTGGGAAGGGTGAAATTTGAAATATTCGCAAACCTCCAAGAAAAGTCTGGAGAATGGAAGCCGGAGGTTTGAAAATTCAAACCACTCAGCGTAAACCCCTATCTTACCGGGGGGCGCATCCAGAATAGTGTCGTCTGGACCAGGAAGAGTAGCGCCATAGCCAACACCGATGGCATATTTATCGCAGAGGACGTCAAGGTCCTCCTGGGTCAAACTATTGAATGACCTCCGAAGGTTTTCTTTATCCTTCTTTGACATCGCGACAAAATGAGAAAACAAAAAAGCAACAAAAGAAAAAATTGAGGGAAGAAAGACACACACAGTTAAAAGTGTAATTGAGAAAACGGTGAGAAAAAAGTTACAAATGGGGTAAAATAAGCTATTTATAGGCAAGTGCATGTCAGACGATGGGACGTGCGTCTAATCCCACCGCCTCTCTCGGCCAATGGAATAGCGACAAGTGGCATAAGCATTAAATGCAGCAGTTTGAAAACCTTCCCGCCGAAACTAAAACCCAATTATCCCGCCTAAATAGTCAGACGGTTACTAATTTCCGAAGTAACTCAAGAGACACACCCCTGTCAACCGAAAGAACAAGCTGAAAGAGTCGAAACACTTTATTTTTTCTTCTAGTCAAGCATTACATAGTCTTAACTACGTAATACTGGACTAGGGGGGCTGATGACGTACCATCGGTTGCCGATAGAAGTCTATCGGCCAAACCAATGGTACGACGAAAGATCTACTACCTGGGCACAATCTCTAAGAAAGGGAATCTAAGCAACATCTATTATCCGAAGCACATCCTATGGACCATGAGGCCGAAGGATGACTTCTCGACAGAAAGTACAATACTTCGGAATATCTCCAGGATAAACAAGGTATTGTACTTAGAGCATGTTATTATCCGAAACTCAAGATCTATAAATACCAAGCTCACTCTTCACTTCAAGGGTAACGTTCACAAATACTCTACACTATTACTTTAATTATTTTCCCTTACTCTTCGTAATCTTACTCTTACGCCCGAGGTAAACCAGGGGATCATCCCCGCTCCGTTTACTCGTGTGTTTGCCTGCTTGTGCAGATAGTTCGAGATCGAAGATAAGAACCAGGCTGAAGGTCTTCTTCGGATCAGCTCTTTCGGATCCGAACCTTCTACCCAGTTGTACTTTTCACATATCGTAAGACACGAATTCCATCAACTTATAACTCTACAACAAAAGAATATACAAAATGGAGATCAATAAATAATTCGATAAGGCAAGTGACAAGGGTGACTTACTTGATACCAAGATCGATGTGCTCGTGAATACCAAAACCAAAGCAACCAGTGTCACTAAAGTTGCGTCTCAAAAGCTCATACTCCTTCACCTTCAAGCCACTCTCCAAAAGCTGCATTGCCTTGTCTCTCCTAACAGTAACGTAACATGCAATCTTCTCATTACGCCTAATGCCAAACGATCTCACAGTGTACCTTGCTGTAAAACAAAAACACCAAAATCCTAAAGACCGTGTAAAAACAACAAACTATTCATATCAGTAAAATAACTCTTTAACAATATTAAATAAGCCACTAAACAAAACCAGTTTTGCAATCAGAGTAAAAATAAACTACACATATATATCCCCTACTTTTAAAGCTAATGAGCAGTTTAAATACGCAATCGTAAACCTAACTTAGAAGCAGAAACAACATGACTAACAAAATAAACTACAGCGACTGTTCACCAACAGAGATGTTAAGAAAGAGTTTCTGAACCTTAATCTCCCTCATTGGATTCGCTTGTTTCCTATCGGAGGCCTGTTACAATAAATTCATAATTTGAACTTAAAAACAAACAATGCAAACGGCGGTCGATTACCATTCTTGGTGCAGAGTCGAGATTATGTGGCATTTTATTTGGGGGGATTATAAGGCCTTACTTGGCCTCACAAAATAAAAATAAAGAGATCAACCTATCGACCATAATTAACCAGGATTGGTTATCACTCAATCTTGGATTATATGTATTCTACATGACCATAGTTAATGAGTATGCGTAAGGTGGTTGACTACACATACAGACCATCTTTTAGGTCCTCCATCTTCGGCGTACTGCTTGATATATAAGACTGCCACCCTCCGAGTAAAATCAACTAATACTACATTCAAGTAGGTTTTAACTTTGAACCATGCTTAGTTGAGACATGAATTAACCACACATCGTATATGATCATTACATTCAACACATCCTACGCAACACGGCAAAATGTCATTAGTGAATTAACTCAACAACCATACACGATTACAACTTAAAACCAATCAACAAGTATAGACTAGTATTAGCAACAAGATGAGTTAAAGCATCTCCATGACATAAACATGACCGAAAAGGGTTAGCATCAAATTCTGAATAACTCCCAAGGACTTGATATAAACTCTAATATTTAAGCTAAGCCATTGTTGACTACAAAACTTATGGCTCCATCTGTCTATACATATCCAAGATAAAAACTTTCCAAAATTGGAAACCCAAATCTTTATATACTCGCAACTACAATAAAAACCCGTTACCGAGGTCCTGAAAGCTCCATTGCTTCGAGAATAAACGAATTCCCATCACGAGCATCGCTATAATTCCTAGAGAAACTAAATGTTCTTCCATCACATTGTTGGGAGGGGGGCGTTTGTGTTTCTTCTAGATTGCATGGTTGACCTGTGATACTTTCTAGAACCTTCATAACGTCTGACATCTTTGGTCTGGTAGTTGGGTGTGCTCGAGTGCAAAGGAGAGCGAGTTCTACAGCCTTTTCTAGTTCTTTTTCGTCATAACAACCTTTTAGATCCCTATCTATTAATACTTGCAGACGTTTTTCTTCATATAACGTTTTAACCTGTATATGTAAAATGAACAGAGTCATTTGATATCAGGTTATACTTTTTTTGGGTAAATTACTAGTTATTCCGAAATTAGTTTATCAAATTTGACATATTTTAAGGATCATTGCTTACCAAATCAAGGATCATTCCCTTTTGAACTTGACCATTGCCAGCATCTAACGCCTTCTGGCCTGTTATGAGTTCCAAAAGAAGAATGCCAAAACCAAAAACATCGGTTTTCTCAGAAGATTGACCAGTCGAGAGATACTCCGGGGCAATATGGCCCACAGTGCCACGAACTGCAGTTGTGACATGTGTATCCCGGGGGTCTAATAACTTAGCTAGACCAAAATCACCAACCACTGCTTCAAAATTCTCATCAAGTAAAATATTTGCAGCTTTAACGTCTCTATGGATTATTTTTGGGTTACATTGTTCATGCAAATATAGAAGTCCTCTCGCGGCTCCAAGTGCAATATGCATTCGTCTACTCCAATCCAAAAGTGGTGTTTCTCGACCACAGTCTGTTCATAATAATTAACATAAAAGTATATAAAAACTGCCTTTTGGAAACAGAAAAAGAAGGATTAGATTGGTTACCTCTCAATCGATCTGCAACACTTCCATTAGGCATATAAGGGTATATAAGTAATCTCTCCTCAGAAGTCAAACAAAACCCATAAAGACGTAAAAGATTACGGTGCAATGCCAAGCTTATCATCTCAAGTTCGGTTTGAAATTGCACTTCCCCTGACAAATTAGGGTCTTTTAGTCTTTTCACCGCCACTAAAGTCTTATTTACAAGACACCCTTTGTAAACCACTCCAAAACCGCCTTGTCCTAATATATTCTTTGAACTAAAATTTCCAGTTGCAACTTGTAGTTCACGAAACGTAAATCTCTTTAAATGGCCGACATTAAACTCATAATCTTGCTGCACTGTATATGTATACATTATTAATTTTTCACAAAAAATCCAACATGGAATATACAAAGATGCTTTGTTCATTGAATTATACCATAGGATGTACATATCAGGCGAGATCGGTACCAGTGGACCCCACAAACAAGAAGAATAATAGAAGCCACAAACGTGCAACTAACTCCTACCATAATGGACACGATCCAACGGTGATGGTTGTCGACTTTCTTGGATGAGCTCATTTCTAAGCAAGTAAAACACAATATTAGTCACATATATACATTTGAAAATAGAGGTGGAAAATGGGAGATAATATATAACCGAAATTGACCCATTTATAAGTTGATAGGTCGAATTCGCATCTATACTTAGAAGGTTTAAGTGCCTAAGAAGACAATAACTGATAGAAAAGTTTACCATTTTCTACTTTAGGGACGTTGATACAACTTAACGAGGATGGTGAAGTGCAAAGATAGTTGTTCCCGGTGATCCTGCAGTGATTCATGTAAAATGTTTGTTTTAACACCACTACACATACAAATCTTAGAAGTCATATTAATCTTATACTCTATGGTTATTAATGAAATTTGATAAAGACTAAACCTGTTTTATCTTTAGTATGTTTGAAAATGTTACCTGTAGTCTTTAGCTCGTATTTTTGGAGAGGCGCCACTCAGATTATTGAACGACACATCCCTGCAACAAATATTCCAAAATGATTATAGAAATAAAAATTGATTCATTTAGTTCGTTGTTTTAACATAAATCAAACAAACAAATGAGGAATGAGCAACGACATACAAGAATGAAAGACCTGTGAGGTTTGCCACAGATCCGGGAATATCGCCTGATAACTTGTTTTTGTTTAGTCTCCTGAAAAATGTTTTAAGAACAAAAATTATAAAATACATTCGCAATGTGAAAAATGTAAGAAAATAATGAACGGAGACTTGGATACAACTTACAGATAACTGAGACGAGTTAAAGCACCCAAAGAGCTAGGGATTTCGCCTATTAACTGATTACTTGATAAATCAAGAGTTTCTAGTTCTGTAAGTTTTCCGATCTCCTCTGGAATTAGACCCGATAATGCGTTGTTCTGTAGTAACCTACAAAAATTTAAGCCAAAAATATAAAAGAAAAGACTACAAGATTCAAAGATGGTACTATCATTATCCCAAACAGCAAATGCTGCACTTTTTTTTATGGAAAACTGCGAAATGGTAATCGATGCAGTTTTCAGGGGACAAAGGAGTACGAGGTTTCAAGTTTCAAAATCAGAAAAGTGAACTCAAAGGTATTAGACTATAAGAGTAATAGTGAAACTGTACAACATGAACGTCATTCAATAACTAATAAGTATACGTCTACAAACATAATCAAACATAGATAACCTCATAAAGGAGGAAATGCTAATATGAATACATAAAGAAGTTTAATAAACTCACAATGTGCGGAGATGTCCCAAGTTCCCAATACTTGACGATAACGTGCCTGCTAATCCAGTACTGGCCATTTCACTAAAAAGCATGAAAAATAAGTTAGACTACGCCAATACATATATGATTCCCTTCGTCCCATATTTAGAGTCATCTTTTGAATTTTTTGCATTGAAATGACTAAATTTCAACTTCAATATGTTAACATTTTACAAAAATAGCTGAATAAGTGATCTTGGACAAAACAGTGGAAATGTAACAACCAAGAAATTTGAACTTGACCCCTTCAAGGATGGTTGGATGTGCGTGCGTTTATTCCGTTTAAACGTAATTATTGAGATATGAACTCTCAATAATCATATTTGTACGCTCGACAAGTATAGTATGATTATAATTTTTAAACGGCAGAACTACATTTCTATCCCTAACTCTAAATAACTAACTACTTCAATCCGTTCAAACTACGGTTTTCTTGCAATGAAAAGCCAAAACATATCGAAATAAGGATTCAAACATACATAAAAAGAGAGAAAATTTCGATACTAACAGAGAAATTACGAAACCCTCGGAAGAACAAGCCACCATATTCCAAGTACAAGGATCAACTGAATTAATATCCCATCCATTTAGCACATGATACTCATCTATCATTTTTCCCTTCATAGACATCAATGCAGCCACTGTCACATAAAACATTTCACATTTTCAATCAAAATGTAATCTTTTTTTATAAAAATATAATCTTTTATATAAAAATGTAATCTTTTTTATAAAAATGTAATCTTTTTTCATAAAAATGTAAATCTTTATTATAAAAATGTAATATTTTTTATATATTTTACCTTCATAGTTGACACCCTTTGGAGAAAGAAGAGTATCAGAAGCATGCACCATTAAAACCAAAACTCTAAAAAAAACCACCCATAAAACCAAAACCAAAACCAAAACCTTCATATTAATATTATCCCAGATTAATTCCAACAAACAAAATTTTCCCAAAAAGACAACTTCTTTAGGATCTTTACAGCAAAAAAACAACACCCAGAAAAAATTCTTGCAAAAAAAACCTAAAAAAATCAAAACTTTAGTGAAAAAAAATGGGAATAATTTCTTGAGTTACTAAAATTTAGCTTCTTGCTGGTGTTTTTTAATGTTGTAATGAATAAAGAAATGAGGTTTTGAGTATTGGGAGTGATGTTGGAAAATTGGGGGAATCAAATTAATAATTATATTTAAAAAATAAATAAATAAATTAAAAATGAATTAAAATTTGGGAAAAGAAAAAAAAAAAAATATTGAGATTTGAAAAAATGACAAAGATGGTTCCCTTGTCTTTGAGTCATGAGTCAGCTGACAGATTACAGATTTGTTGATTATCAGTGCTCTTTTCTTGCTGACACTGATTAATTTTTTTATTTTTTTTTTATTAATTGTGTAATAGAATTTGAATAAAGTAAATAGAATCTAGAGTTGTAATAGGTCAATACCTTATACTCCTATCATTTGAAAATGATGTATAATGCTAAATATATTCTCGGAAATACAATTAATAATAACCGTTCTTCAATCAAATAATTGCTTTTATCATGTCATTATTATCCGTTGGAAAATATAAAATTAAGGACAAGATCGACTAATTGAAATTAAAATGCAAAAGTTAGGTTATAAAGCTCATTCAATGTATCATGCTATAAGGCATGAATCGCCATAAATACAGTGTTACATCTAGATGTAACCCTTTCAACTTGTTTACTTGCCAATTAAACCATTCATTTTATATTTTACCCCATCTAGATGAAAAAATATAACTAGTTAAAAGATAAAACATATTGCAAAAATGTGACAATTTGTATTTTCAATAGATACAACCTTCTATATAAATTTATTCATCAAAATAAATTATTTTTGAAAGACAGATGTTATAAAACTTAAACCAAAACATTTACCCGAAAAAAGGTTACCCGTCCGTTTTACCTGATCAAGTCAACAGCTGGTTAACAATTAAGGTAACACTGACACCAATAGAATTAAAAATCTAGACGGAAAGTTAAGAGAACGATAGACTAGGATTTCAAAGGGTATTTACATAACAAGTTAAACATAACATCTAACGGAAATACAGAACATTGTTGTATAACGCTACGGTCCAATAGCAACAAGAAACAACCAAAACTCCAAACCCTTCGGTTCTAGCTTCTCTTCTCTCCATATATTAAAATCTAGCTAATACATAAACTTGGATTTTGGAGAAACAAAAACATATACAGAACCAACTTCTCGTTTCTTTAAACATGCGATAGAGAGATAGATACATAAAACTTATATATATGTATATAAACCATCTCTATGATCCCACAGTCTGCGGAAATTGTAGATTCATTTGCCTCTTCACATGATCTGGGATTAACCTGTTTACAAGCTCCGGAGAAGCTCCTAGCAACTAAATCATTGCAAAAATATAATTCAATAAACAAACACAAAAAATATTAATTAACAAATACGTAAATTATTAAAACGTTTGGTACCTCTTGTCTGAAGTTGAAGAGAGGGGGTAGTGGTCGACCATTTGGTAAGTGAGCATTAGGGTGTCGTATCTCATCAAAGAACGGATGTGCTATGGCTTCAAGCTGAACATAGTTTAAAAATATTAATATAACATAATATTAGTGATCATATATCATGAATTTATAAGTTATAACAAAGTTACCGCATTGCAGCGAAGACTTGGGGAGTATTGTAGGAGACGAGAAGCAAGATCAATTGCCTCTGGTGGCATTCGCTTATGAAAAACCTAAAACAAAAAACGGTGAATTACAATTTTACCATCATTTAACAAACTATTACTTAACATGAAATATATTAACTATTATACCTTATGCCAAGGATGAGCCTTGATTTGAGGAAACCTGAAGTCGTTGTAGTTTGGATTCATGCAGCGAATTTCTTCACGAGTTGGTGTGCCTAAAACCTGATATAGACCAACCATAAGAAACTAATAGATAATAATATACAAGTTGAAAAAAAGGAAAGAAAGTGCACCTTGATGATCTCCACAAGCTGGTCAACTGCATTTTCTCCGGGAAATAGTGGCTGGATTATGTGTAAGACCAAAAAATTAATATGTTTACATGTACAATTAATGATTTGTAAACGGTTTTGAGTTACAAACCTGTCCTAATAGAAGTTCAGCAAGAATACAACCAGCAGACCAGATATCAATTGAAGTCGTATATTCTGTTGCACCAAATATGAGTTCTGGTGCACGGTAGAAACGTGAGCAAATGTATGATATATTTGCTTCTCCTCTCACCTAAACATGGTAAAATATATGGTCAAACTACGGAATAAAAACTAGGGAAAATATAGCCAACGAGAATTTATAAATGGTAAGGAAAAAAGTAACGTACTAGCATTTTCGCACTACCAAAATCACAAATCTTGACTTGGTGAGTATGTGGGTCAACCTGTGGAAATGTAAATAAATAAGCTCTAAAAAACAAATTAAATAATACCCGGAAAAATAGAATAAAGTGAAATGACACGAACCAAAACGTTCTGAGGTTTCAAGTCCCTGTGGCATACTCCAGCAACCGTATGCATGTAAGCCAACCCCCTAAAGATCTGAAATATTTTAACAAATTAAAACCCCGTAAAGAAACAAAAAAATGGGATGTTGAATGTAGTGATAAAGGAATAAACTTACTTGATAGGTGTAGAGTTTGACATAAATGAGCGGCATATTCTGGTGGGTATCATTATACTGCTTTAAAACACGATAGATAGTCTCTGGGACATACTCCATTACTAAATTCAGAAAAAGCTCATCTCTGCTTGTAGTTGAAAAGAAACAATGTTTTAAACAAACAACGTTTGGATGGTCCATTGTGCGCATTAATTGCAACTCGCGGTTCTTGTATCTTCTGTCTTGCAAAACCTTTTTTATAGCAACGGTTTCTCCAGTTTCTATGCATTTTGCCTAAAATGAAAAAAAAAATTAGAAGAAACAATAAAACAAGGAAACAAAAATTTAATAGGAGAAAAACTAATTGTATACCTGGAAAACGGTTCCAAATGATCCAGTTCCTACGATACGCTCTGCCATGTAACTAACAGTCTGCATGAAGTTACAATAATTAGTTAACATTGTTCTGTTTTCGGAAAAAATTTGATCACATTTTTTTACTTATTTAGGGTCATAAAACAAGATATGAAGAAGCAAAGAAGAAACTGTTGTAAGAAAACTGATTATAGACATCAATATAAATTACGTAACAAGACTAAACAATTAAGGGGTGTACTGGTTATGCGTTTTGAAAATAATTATGTGATATTGACTATTGATTGAAGATGTAATAGATATTTTGTGAAAAAGGAACAAATATTTTGTGAAATGGGAGTTATAGTCTCGAAATAGGTTGAAAAAAGAGGCTTCTTTGAACAAAAAAAACATCCAAACACAAGCATAGTCTTAACGCGTGTGTGCTATAAAAAGAAGCACCCACGTGCGGTATTATGCGTACACCACGAGAATGGTATCTTGTTCACTTAGTCATACGTTGACTTCAACAAATACAAACAAAGAAAATATTTATATTGATGCGGCGATTAGTAAGTTACAGACCGATACGCATTAAACACAGCTCCACGTGAATAACATCAATAACGTACAGAAATCTTGGATAAATTTTTTAAAGACTCATGATGACCAATCAAACAAGATCCCAATTGACTTAGGATTCGCCTTTATGAACCGAATCACAATGTAAAATTCAGATCACCTATATGACGTAACAAAACTTTATAAAAAAAACGTGGCATACCTGCTTTGGTTCTCCATTCTTGCCTCCAATTGTCGTTGATATGATGTGGCCAGCTTGTGCTTCACTCCCGTCAATAACAGGAGCAGACATTTCCTGCAATAACTTTTTTACGTCATTTATACAGAAGAAACAACCAATAATAAAACCTTCATTTCGTTACTTTATTAGTATTATAACAACCGTTAACGGTTCTTTCTTCACCCACGTAACGTTTTTATTATAGTTTCGACTTCCTTTTCTTAGTCCTACTCTCACTAAATCAATACTGAAGCATAATTCTCTTTTAAAAATTTCAAAATCCCCCAAAAAGATCAATTACATTCATTGTTTATGTAACAGATACATATCATACAAGCATTTTTCGCTCATACCGACAATTTCACACAAATTTCAAATACTATAAAATAAAACCTAAATAGCCCTGAAATGCAATTTTTTTTTAATTTCACCCGTAAATTAATTTAATTTCATAAAAGAATAAAATGAATTTTTTTTTACAAAATATTTTTTTTTCCAAAGAAAATCTGGGTATAATACCAGATCAGCTCATAAAAAAAATCTAAAAAAATTCTAAAAAATCACATAAAAATCAAAACCCTAAAATAAATCACTGATCTAGCAAAAAACAACTAAAAATGACATATAAAACTATGAAACCCTAATTAAAAAACCCTAAAATACACACAAATTTTACATTTACATCTAAAAACATTTCCAAGATTACTAATCTTGACCCAAATCAAAATTTTCAAAAATCACAAACCCTAATCCCAAATCTTTAAAGTTTCTTGATTTCTTCAAAAAGTACTCAAATTTTTTATTTTTTTATTTTTTAAAAATAAAAAATATATATATATACTAAAGATTCAAAGAAAGATTAGAAAATATACCTTGTCGTCACCGGGCATTTTGAGCTCCGGGAAGGTGAGGTGTGACAGCAGAAAAAAGAAAGAGAAAAATGTAAAGTTGGTTTGGTTTGGGGTTGGGTTTTTGTTAAAGAAATGAATATTTATATTATTATAATGAATAATAATAAGAAATAATGAAAATAAATAATAATAATAATAATAATAAAGTGAGCCCATCAACAAAACAATTACATGTGAATACAGCTACTCTTTCTTTTGGTATGTTGTGATGAGATGAGAGAGAAAACATAAAAGTTATTTTAGGACTACTACACTATTTCTAATTTTATTTCTCTTACTTTATCCCTTCAAATTACCCTCTTTTTATTTTTAATTTATATTTCGCTGAATTTTAACTGTATAGTGTCCTAAATATAATGGTGTTTTATAAGATTTTGTAATAAACAAAATTTATATTTATTTATTATGATGATTTATAAACTACTTATTTTGTCTCAATCAAATGTTTAAATTTATATTAGTAGTCTTTTTTTTTTTTTTTATCAATGACCGTTTTTAAAAATATTTATTTTTTACTATTTCACGTTTGATAGAGTGTTTCGTGAAATAGAAATTTAGAGTTGACGTAAAAGGTAAAGTCTCATTATATGAATTTTAATTAGACACGTATTACAATCATATCATTTAAAATTTATATTTTTTATTTTAATAAAACTTTAACTAATAACTTTTAGATTGATAGAACAACTCACACACAACTAGACTAAACTCACGTTTCATTGCAATGATCACATATTTTTAAACCTATACAGAGTATGATGTTTCAATATCGATTATCCACAATTTCAACACTTTAATTGAGATGGTTAATAGGAAATGTCATTTTTAAAACTTAAAAGTATCATAAGATTCATGGAAAGTTTTTTTTTTCTTTCTTATTCTTCACGATATAATTATAAATGTGACTCTTGCACATGTCTTATATGAATCGAAACATTCCACAAACACGTTTTTCCTTTAAAAACATGGAAGTGATCCTTTTATAGTAATGTTTCATAAAAGTAATAGTTTGTTAGGATCTACATGATTTATTTGTGTGTTCTTGAAACATGGCAATCTTTTTACTAAGCGAGAATTATGGTAGGCAAAAGCAAAACATGGTCCTTTTGGCCCTTAAAATGTCAAGCATGGTGGCTTTTGAAAGTAGCCTCAAAGAAAACCTTTGACAAATCTTCTTTTTGTAATAATTACTTGTCATTTTATTTCATCAAGGAAAAATGTTTTTTATTGTAGAATACACAATCCAAAAGTTAATGTTTACAAGAGATTAGTATTTAATAATATCCAATTTAATTTTAAAGTTTATTATATCTATTTTTAAACTCAAAACTAACATATTATGTGTATCTAATTTCAAATAATTCTATCAACTAAAAACCTTGTGACATCTTAGAAAAATCTCACATCAATCGTGGATAAGAGTGATGTTGGGTTTTGTCTTTAATAACACGGCGCGTTGTTGTGGCTATAAACACTGCAGGGCTTAAAAACTATATAGTTAAGTGTATTTGGCACTATTCACCAAGGGGAACTATATACTATCTTTACTAAGCCCATCGTCCCGTCCTCTATACTTGACTGCTTCTTGGTCCTTTATTTATAGTTCTTGCATTAACCGACCTGGAATTAGGTGTAGCTATATTACAAGCGGCCAGAGTAATTTTAGGATGAGTGACCTCGGGAAGCTCCATCAAAAATAAATCTGTAAGCCTTAATCGGAGATTGGGCAATATCATGGACTTGAAAAGGCGGGATGCTACAAAAAACTTATAAACCGTTGTTAACGTAATGCGCATGGACTTCATATAAATATAGATGTCATATATATTCAAATACTTCCAATAAAAACATTCAAAAATTTAATATATAAAATAAACTGATCTAAAATCATATATATTTAATAGATTTCATAATCATATTAAATATATTTCAAGACTTTTATTAGTCTCTAGTATAGGGGTAGTCTCGACTCTTAGACCAAGATGCAAATGAAATGACATGAAGATTTCTCTGAATGCAGTTTCAAGCAAGGTTGTAAATAACGTAAGGCGTGGCGTGGCGGCGAGGCCAAGCCTCAAGTTTTGTAAGACATGACGAGACATAACGTTTTTCAATGCGTGACAAGGCGGCAAAATTTTAATAATTTTTTAGAATTTTTATATATACCCAGGGCCGTCCCTGGGCCTAGGCCACCAGGGCAACCGCCCATGGTCCATCAAGGCTAGGGACCTATTTTCTTTGTCCAGTGTAGTTTGTGAAACAAATTTTTATGAGTTTTTTTTTTTTTATTATTGCGTGTAGTTACAAGAATGTTTTATAGGACAAATTTCTAAGATTTTACTTCTTTGTAAGTTCTTTATTTATTCGTAATCTTTATATAGGATTTTACTTCTTTGAAAAAAAATATTTTATAGGGCCCATTTCTAGGATTTCGTTCAGAGCCAAAATATTGTTTGGAACGGCCCTATATATACCTGTATATATATTTACTCTTATAAAGTCGTATCAATAAACAATAAATTAACAACACATCAATGTTTTTACATTTTAATATACATCTAATCTAAATATAGTAACCAATTAAATAAAAATCAATGTTTTCAAATTTTAATATAGATCTAATATAAGATAGAGTCACCAATTTATAATCAAAAAATATTTATAGCCATTTTCAAATTCTTTTAACAATTTTTAAGTTTTTTTTTTTTTTTTTTTTTTTTCATAACGCGTTACAAAAAACTTAGAAAATAACGCGTTAAAGCTCGCCATGACGCGCCTTTTCACATTTTGTGGACGTCACGCCTTACAACGACGTCTTGCATGTTTTCGTAACGTCGAGGTCATGCCTCACGTCATGATGCGTTATTTAGAACCTTGGTTTCATGTTTTGACCAAATACAAGATTAGCATGCAAAAGATTATAAATTATGAGATATAAATGATCACCTAAGTTACTTTAATAGTTTATTGTCAAGAATATAACTTACTTTTTTTAATAGTTAGTCATGCAGAAATACAACACAATATCTTTTTATATATAGTTTTGTTATTGTTTAAACAGTCTTTGTATGCTTTTACAATCTTTAATTATTCACAACTTCCATAATTGACAATGTAACCACGTAAATTTCAACTGATCATTGAAAATGTAGCCCTTAAATTAAGGGGGTGTTTGTTTCGGTTTAGTTACTCGTCTTATGGGTTTATTTAAATTTTGAAAAGTTCATAAGTTTATTTTTTTGGGGTTTACGAGCTTATTAAATTGAAATTATGGTTTATACAAGATTATAAGCTCAATTTGATAAACTTATAAATAAATAAAAGAGTGTTTGTGAAAATTTAAACATAAAACACTCCTAAATATAATAATAGTTAACTCGATTAGGTTAAACTGTTCCATAATACAAAACAAAACAAAATCAAATCAACAAATACTAAATAAACATCACAGGGCACCTACATAAAATAATCAACCATCATTTTCGTATTCGAACTATAATTAAAATACTGTGTTTGTTTGAATGGTTTTGGTAATAAGGAAAATGTATGACATCATAGACCAAAAGGTTCCAAATGTACAGCGGACCGAACCGAATATGTACAATAAATCTTATATCAAAACATTAAATTTATTAGGTATTTGTTTTTAGGTGAACATTTTGTATTACTCCATTTTGCATCATCTCACATTAATTTCCTAGCCCATTGAACAACATTCATTTCATGTTTATCGGTAATTCGGTGGTGCTTATCAACTGCGTTCACAATTTTTCTGAGACGGATGATGATGAGATGATAACATGTGACGCTACATCTAATAACAGATAAGAAAAAATGTAAGTATCAAAGAAAGTCTACAAAAAAAGTTGATTCTGATACTAATCTTAATATATAATAAAAAAGAGGCATAAAATGCCACTTGGCAAAATAGTAACTATTAAATGGAAATTCAACTTTAATTTGAACTATTAGATTATGTCATCACTAATAATTTCATTTTAACCTTTTAATTTAAATAATTTAACCCTTATTTTAAATAGTACTAATTAAATAAAACTAATTAACCTTTCTACTTTAAATATTCTAACACTTGTATTTTAAATTAATTCTAAAAAAATACAAAACATATTTTTTCTTCAAACATATACACATTTTTAGTATAAAAAGAAACTAAATTATTTTATTGTTTTACGAGTGTTTTTCATATAAACGGAAAACATATCATATAAAAAAATCTTCTGTTTTTTTTTCCGTCCTATTTACCCAATATTTTTAGTTTTTTTATATATTATAAAAAGAAAATAATTATTATTTTATTGTTTTATGAGTTTTTTGCATATAAATGGAAAACATATCATATGAAAAAAACTTTCTGTTTTTTTTCGTTCTATTTACGCAATTTTTTTAGTTTTTTTTATATATTATAATTATTTTATTTTTAATAAGGTTTTTTCCAAATTACACAGTAAATGTTTTATTTAACTTCACATTTGCTAACATAATCATTTTGTCTACATAACTAATAGATTTCTATTAATTTTTTTATATAAGTTATATGTTGTTTGTTAACATTATATATATTTTTTAATATAAGCGGACAATAAGCTAGTTAACAAACATAAGACGATTATTAATAAATTATATTCTTTTTTAAACTAATATTAGTTAAAACTTTTCCCATTTGACCTTATTAACCGAGTTTTAATAATGGATTAATGGTGATCAAGGCATGCTCTGGTAATGAACAACCTATTCATAACCGTTTATTAAATGGACGAAACTTACAAGCCGACAAGAGTTATTTTTATAATAACTTCAATACAATACGAAAGGTCTACTAAAAGTATATATATAAAAAACATTAGTTATGTTTACTACTATTGTTATTAGCCTAACTATAAAGGGAGTATTAAGGGTGTGTTTGGTTTGCTAATATGAATCACTATGGGTTTATAATTTTATGGGAATGGGTATGGGTTTCTAAACCCACCAAGTAAGATAGGTTTGATTTTTGCTTGAAATAGTGGGTGTGATTCCCATTTCTTAATTCAAAACCCATAAACCAAACAATTGACTTAGTTCTCAAACCCATACCCACATTCCAATAACCACCAACCAAACACACCCTAAATATCAAACTAAACAAACACATACACATAAGTACTAAACTCCGGCATTGCCTATATATTGGCTATCATAATCCCTCAAATCTTCTCAATCAACGAAAATTAAACAAACTTCAATATTTATTCACATACAAACATCAAAATTCCATGCTGCTTGGTGAGAAGAAGAGCATATGGAGCTGATAAACACAAGTCGAAAAAATAAACGAACCATTAGGAGTAATAAGTAATAAGTTTTTGAACAAATGAGAGTTTTTACAATTTACGAATATTTAACTTCATTGCGCTTAAAGCAGGCATAATTCAGGATCTGCTAAGACCTGATCACTTGCAATAACATAATTCTTGCAGTTAGCATGGACCAACAAAGTGAAGCTAACAATTAACCGCATCACCTTTAGTGTAAGAAAATATATTAGCAAGATCTGTCTAAACGTAACTTGTTTACATGTCCTTAATCCAGACAACTGATTACGAAACTGAATTATTTCAAGTTGAAATATCACTTTTAAAACGCACATCCAAACACCCCATAAGTACAACCTCTGCATTCAATTTAAACTATATTTGAAACACCCTACTATTAAAGTTAACAATCAACACTTCTTGCATAACTACCTGAAAAAATTATATTTACCTCGAAACAATTATCTATTTATCTCCAATTTTAAGCTTCCTGACATGGTGAAGGTCGAGTACTAATTCTTCAAGCATCACTTCTTAATTAAAAAGCCTCCAACTAAGTTTATAATCTAAGTTAGACTCAACTAAAGACGACACGTCTAGCAACAAAGCTTCCTCAAAAACAATTCACCTTCGATTGTTAGTGACAAAATATTAGGAGCATTGATTTCGATAATATCTTCAGCATAACTGGCTTTGTATCCAGACAACACCAAGTTTTTAACACTCTTTGAAGTAATATCAAGCCGACTATAACCATAACACTCTACCAATTTCAAAGTCTCCAATAGAGGACTCCCAGATAATATGTTTTCAACCAAATCTTCATCTAATTTCCCAGATGAAATACTCAAGCACTTAAGGTTTTTCCAACTAATCTTCCCGGTGGGATTCAATTCGCAGCCTAACAAACTCACATCCGTTAAACATGAACTGATGAAAAAAGTTTGATCTAACACAAAGGTATATGGAAAATACGCCTTTTGTAAGTTTAAGTGGAAGTTTTCAACATTACAACTAATAGCATAACGAACCCAATTGTCGACAAGATAATCAAACTGAGAACTGTAGAGGCTATTAAAACTGAATGTGTTAAGTTTCAGTTGACGACATTGCGTTAGGGTTTTGTCAACAACTACAAAGAAATCGTAGAGCGAATCTTTATCAAGACCATGTTCAAAAACGAGATTAGTAACGTAAGTCCAAAGATGTATCCATCGTTTAGAGAGTATACATGTCCTAATGGCGTCTTTCGTGGACGGTAAACGAGACAGTATGTCAATGATCAAGCAATCTGGTAACGAACTGATTCGATCTTCTTCTTTAAATTTCATCCGTTTACGAGCTTCTTTCATAATGGAAAAACTGCAACATCGTCGATTATAAGCTTTTTTCATAATGAAAAAACCGGAGCTTGTAGCTTTCTTCGATTTGCAGTAGGGTTTCGTTTTACATATATATATACAACATTAATTTATAAACGGAACGTGATCATTGATCAGGACATGTAGGACTGGGCTTAGTAATTGGGTTGGGCCAAGGTACTGCTCGGGGTTTTGCTTTATGAGTTAAATAAGCTTAGTGTACATAATTTGGTTTCAAACCGAAAAGCCCGTAAAACAAAACCGAAAAACCCGTAACTCAAAACCGAAAAAAACCAAACAGAGTTATAACTTGGTTATCAGTTAACTTTTTAACCAAATTGAATAAGATTTTTGGTTTTCGGTTTGGTTATGGTTTGACGTAACTCTAAACCGAGAAAACCGAGAAACCTAAAATAGGAATAAATATATATCAAAAACTTAACTATAATCAATCTAAATGAATAAATATTAATATATCTAAATCACAAATACTTAATTATAAACCATAAATCCATTATTACATGATATTGACGCATAATTTTATACTTTTTGATTATTACATGATATTGTTATGTGGTGAAACTAATGCATGATACATATTACAGTTTATTGAGGGAAGTTTTCGTTGATCGAACGAGTTTTTTGAGCGTGCTAATCTGATTCATTTTGTTGACTTTGTTTGATTACATTGAGATGAGTATTATGTTGACATTTGTGTTTAGAGCAGTTTATTGAACATTTGTTAAGATTTCGTAGCATCACTGGTGATATTTTTGATATTCGACTATTATAGTTAATAGTTTATGGAATTCGTTTGGTACTTCTTTCGAGTGAGATTTATATATCTTCACTTATTGTCATATACTCACAAGCTTAACTAGATAGGAGTTGCCATTGTGAACGAGGTGAATAGGTTGTATCATACAAAGATTTTGTTTCTTTTTCTAATTCACCATAATTCTATAGTTACTTATGTTGATAATGTCAATTTCTAGCATTACCACTTTATTATACAGTATTTGTGTGTCCTTCTGCATTTTGATCAATTTTGTTGCAAGGCTACTGTCCAAACCATAAATGGCATAGTATTCATTATTGGTTGTAGTTATTTCGACAAAGACGCAATCATGTCGTCAACTAGTGTCGAGAAACTTCCAAATTTATCATCAAGATTCTAGCTTTTAGTATTTAAGTTAAAAGAAAAAGGGTTTTGTC
This sequence comes from Senecio squalidus, assembly GCA_910822075.1. Lineage (NCBI taxonomy): Eukaryota > Viridiplantae > Streptophyta > Magnoliopsida > Asterales > Asteraceae > Senecio > Senecio squalidus. The sequence continues at coordinate 8,345,243 of CAJVGC010000591.1, read as the reverse complement.
AAATATTAAATGGGTCAACCCTTGGGTCGGATCAAGATCCAATAACAAGTTGGTCAGACCCGGACCCCAATATTTGGATCTTGGGTCAAGTCTGGATCCACAAGAGACCCGCCCATACCCGCCCATTGCCAGCCCTGCATCGGAGCCATCTCCCTAGTAACAGGAAACGTCAATCGGTTATCCGGAGATGACAAACATGGCTGAGGGTTCAGCACTGCACTGGATCCAACAACAATCTACCCATCATCATCACATGCCATTGAAGTTATCCGCGGGTGTGATATGGGTCAGACCTTAGCAACCTTCACAAGAAGAGGGCATCACAAATCTCATGTTATACCTGATATACCCATTTCCTTTTGTATTGCCACAACCAACCCCACATCCGCTTGCCATGTTTGTGGAGCAATTTCAGGGCATGTTTTCATCATAGCAGATTTCATGAATGAAACGTTTGATATATAAGAGTAAAGGAATCTGTCACTAGCGTCGATATCTAAAAAGTTTCACGTTAACAAAATATGTGGAGCGCATAAAGCTAGAAGCATTCAAACATATAGCAAGGAGTATAGAAGGGTTATAAGAGTGGAATTTGATATTCATAATTTATAAAACAAAATAAGAACGCAACCAATAAGAGAACATAAAAGATCAAACTCTAAATAATAAATCAGTGAATCACAGAACCATGGACTAGAGTATTAAAACACTAATATTGCAAAATATGAACAGGAACTGAAAGCTCAAATCATATTCACTTGAGGTAACAAATTTATATGCATTTGGAATGCACCAACAACGAGTAGCAAAACATGAATTTAAAGCGCCATCAATCATTCGTCACCGTAAGAACCATCATCAAGTTATAGTTCCTCCTAATCTCCAATTTTAAGTAACAACCAATCAACCTAACTTCAGCGAATCATTACCAGGAGTACACAGCTGTATCAACAACAGGAAACTTCAAGTACGATGGGAAAGTGAAACCCCTAGCTTCCAAACGAAAGAGAGCCTATCAACAAAAAAGCAAAAATGAGAACGCTAAAATCCTTGTATAAATTTTCTTATGCAATGGCCGGGATCATAGTTTCTTACGAGATGGCCGGGTTCATAGTTTCTCATGTGATGAACAGCGCATCCAATTCAAGTAAAATAACCATATAAATTAAGTACCACTAAAGCTGATGATTAAAGGTTTTTTAAGTTAACAAATTATCAAAAAAAAAAAAATTAATATATTTTACCTTAACACAGAATCTTCCAAGTTGAAGCTCCTTGACATGATGAAGGTTTTGTATAATTACTTTAAGCATATCTTCTTCCTCTTCTTCACGTGTTGACACGAAACGTCCAAACTTCTTATAATGTAAGTCCGCTTTGACCAAAGAAGACACATCTAGCAACAAAAGCTTCAATAACCGCATATGATTTTGGATTGTTAGTGACAAAATATTAGGAGCATTGATTTCGATAATATTTGGAAGACCATTGTAACCAGAGAACACCAAGTTCTTAACACTCTTGGAAGTAATATCAAGCCGTTTATACCCTTGGCAATATCCCAACACCAAAGTTTCCAATACAGGACTCCCCGATAATATATTTTCAATCAAATATTCCGTTAAATTCCCGTATAAAATAGTTAAAGTCCTAAGGTTTTTCCAACAAATGGCCTCAGTTGGATTCAAGTTGCAGCCATCCAATGCAAGACTAGTAAAACATGAACTGATGAAAAAAAACTGATCTAACAGAAACTCGTCATAAATATCCTTGCTCCATAATTTTAGATTAAGCACTTGGACGTTACAATTTACGGCACAACGGATCCAGTTGTTGACTTGTGATTTAGACCCAGTATCATAAGGTGCATGCAGTTTAAACTTTTTGAGCTTGAACTGAGAACTACGTTGAGTTATGGCTGTATTGACGATCGAAATAAAATTAGAGCCATGAGAATTTTGAAAGATGAGATTAGGAAGTAAAGTCCAAACATGTTTCCATCGTTTGGAAAGTGAACCTGTTGTTCTGATTGCCTCTTTTGTGGACCGTAATCGAGACAGGATTTCAAGAACTAAGCAATCTGGTAACGCACTGATTCGATCTTCTTCTTCTTCTTTTTTGGTTTCTTCAGTTGTGATCTCTTTCATGTATTTTCGAGCTTCTTTCATGGCAGAGAGGGTTTAAGGAGGATGATTAACTAATTACGTTTTTTTCCATTTAAGTAGAGTTAAGGCTCTCCATTATCGGGCTTAAAATTAAAAAGCCCGTTAAATCGGGTTTTATAGGTCAGAGTTGTTTTATATAAGATATGATTTTGCTAAACATAGTCATCGCGGTTGGTCTCAAGGAACCAACATTATTTAGAGAAAAGACCGAGCCAAAAAGCCAATCTAGAGTAATCACATATTTAGGACTAATTGCACATTTTGGGCTCAAAGAGTCAAAAGGGTTTTTTTTTTTCGGGATCTTTTATACCCGTATTTTGGGCTAAGCTTGTTTATGCACCTGTAGATCATCTTATTAAAGATTGTCGGGTGATAATCTTAGGAGCTGTAAATTGTTCATTTTATCTGTCAACAGATTATATGTAGTCCCTGATGATATATGCTGTGAAAATGAAATTTAAGATAAAGAGGCACGGTAATATGTGACTGTTTTTTCAGTTTACACAAGCAAGATTCATAAATTCAAATTTTTAAGCATTTGGAATGCAGAAACAATATCTAGCGAATCTAGAACCAAGTTCGATGGGATACTGAAACTTGTAGCGTCCAAACAAGTGAGAACCTACCCACCAAATTAACAGTCACAAGTAAACAAATTTAAATTTCTATGCATTTGGAATGCAGTAACAATGTAAGTGTCGCCAATTAATTAGCCTCATTACCATTAGGACCATCATCAAGTAACGGCATCTCCCAATCTCCACTTTCATCGGAATCACTACCCGACCAATCACTTACTGAGGAATCATTAGCACCATAATCAACCTCGCTGTCTTCACTATCAGCTGAATCACTATAGGAATAATCACTTAGTTTAGAAGAATCATTCTCAAGAATTTTTAAGTTCGATGGTAAAACGAAACCTTCAGCTTCCAAACGAGAGAGAACCTACCAAAAAGAAAGTTCAATGTGACGGGAACAACCATAAAAACGATGCAATGCTTGTTGAAATTATATATGATCGGGAAATAGTCTAAGTCTTAAGATTTTTCCAGCTAATCGGCCCAGTGGGATTAACTATGCAGCATGACAATCTTAAATGAGTAAAACATGAATTGATGTAAAAAGACTGTTGTTGATGATAATCAGCTTCCCAGGGCATCTTCCACAACATTAACGTAAGCTTTTCGACATTACAGTTAATAGCATAACGAATCCAATTGTTGAGTTGTGATTCGAACCGAATATCATAACAAGTCATCAGTTCAAATTTATTAATCTTTGATTGGCGGCATCTAGTTATAGCATTGTCTACGAACAAAAAAAATTCAGAGCGCGGCACACTTTGACTGAGATCTCGGAAAATAAGAATAGGAACGTAAGTCCAAAGATATTGCCATCGTTTAGAGAGAGTCCCTGTTCTAATGGCTTCTTCTGTGGCGGGTAAACGAGGCAGGATTTCAACAAGTAAACAATCCGGTAACAAACTGATTCGATCGACTTCTACCTTGGGGATTTCTCCACATTTAATTCGTTTTTGGGTAATTGTAGTTTGATATTGAGCTTCTTCCATGACGATAAAAGATCTCTAGTTGTTTCCCCCTAGATAAAAAGAAAATGTGAGAGAGGTTCACACCACAAACCAAATTATTAAACATGTTGGGTGTGGGTTCAACTTTTCGACACTGTTAACTAAACGGGTTGGGTTCGGTTTGTGTATGAACCCGCCAACCCGCAATACCCAAACACGAAACAATTGTCACCCTAAGCAATAATTTGGAGAAGATTGCCACCATTTCCCATCTAAATTACTGTCCATTGTATGGAATATATACCGATTTTAATTTTAACTTTTTTATACAGCTAACTGGAACCCTAAACTAACCAAATTATACTTTAAATAAAAAAAGAAAAAAATAATAAACTAGCGAAATCGGAGTAAAGCCTAAAGAACATTATAAATAAATAAATTAATTAAAAAACAGAGAAATATAATATAATTACCTCAAAGTAGAAATGGAACACGGGAATGTGACGACGGTGCTATTGGTGTGTGTGCGTGAGAAAGAGAAAACTGAACTTATGTCTCAGACTCTCCCACGATGTGAAAGTGTTACACTACTAAATAAGTCAAGGGATCAATTGTGACAAGTTTAGATATTCGTTTATGTTTTTTACTATAATTGTACTTTTCATATAGTAGAGGGACTAGAATGGTAAATATGTGCAGATGTTTGTTAGGACTGTTATTAGCTGTTATAAATGGTTAATCTGTGGATTAACATTCATTATTCATTTTTCTAATAAAAATCTCATTCTCTTCCAAATTATTTCTCTCTATTATTGTTCAATCATCAACAGTGGTATCAGAGCACCGATTTTGGTGACTCTATACGCTCGATTAACAGTAATTCGATCAATTTAGCAATCTGAATTCAATTCAATTTGGTCGATTGAATCCGTCATTGTTTTCGACAATGACTAGAGCTCAGGAAATTGATGCACTATTGAATCGTCACACGGAATCAATTGAAACGTTAAATGTTTCAGCAGAGGATCTGAAAGGTTCTATGGCTTTTGTGCAAACGCAATTAGCTGAATTACTAGCTATGCAAGCAAATCAACCACAAGGAGATAGAAACAACTTTGTTAATCGTTTCTGCAAACTCAATTTTCCTAAGTTTGATGGCGATGACGTAGATGGGTGGATTTATACCGGTGGAGCATTTTTTTACGATAGATGCTACTCCAGAACAAGAGAAGGTAAGAACGGCTATCATTCACTTGGAAGGTAGAGCGTTGCAATGGCATCAAAGTCATCTGAAATCAAGGAATGTGTACATGGAGAATGTAGCATGGTTGGATTATAAGAGCTGGATTGTGGATAGGTTCTCTGAGAATTCGAGTGACTGTGCTATTGAAGAGATTATTTCATTAAAACAATCTGGATCACTATCTGAATTTTGTGATAAGTTTGATGCTGCTTTGAATAAGGTACAAGTCACTGAAGCTTATGCTATTGGTATGTTCCTACATGGTCTTAATCCTGAAATTGGAAATGTGTTACGTTTATTCAAACCTAAAACTCTTAAAGAGGCTTATTCGTTAGCACGAATTCAATCTGTTAATGTACCTGGAAGAAATGTTGGCAACTATAGTGCTAAGACGACTTATCTGCCAAAAGTGAATACTCCATATAATGCTACTAAGCTACCTTTACTACCTACTCCATCTAATGTAGCCAGCTCAAAAGCTACTTCTTCACAAGTGAATGGTAGTGGTTATCCTAGGAAGCAATTTAGTAGCAGAGAAGCTAATGAAAGATTCGCTAGAGGTGAATGTATTAAGTGTGGAGATAAATATCATAGGAATCACATTTGTAAGACTAAACAAATGTATGTGATCGAGATATTACCAGATGAGGATGAAGGTGATCCAGCAACAGTTAATCATGAATGTGAATCAGATCAAGGATTTGTTTACACAACAGAACCTCAAATATCCTTGAATGCTATTATGGGAGTACCATCCTATTCTACAATGAGAATTGTGGGAGTCATTGGTAATAAACAGTTGCACATCCTCATTGACTCAGGCTCCACTCATAATTTTTTGGACCAAAAGTTAGCTGGTAAGTTGGATTGTCCTACAAAAGGGATTCAACCTATGAGTATTCTGATAGCTGATGGTAACAGATTACCTTGTAATCAAGTCTGTGAGAAATTCCAATGGAAGGTCAATGGAAACTGGTTTAATGCTGATGTTTTATTATTGCCACTTTCAAACTATGATATGGTGTTGGGAATACAATGGTTGCAGACATTGAACGATATTGTATGGAATTTTAAGAAACTCACTATGCAATTTAAAGTGGGGAGTGAAACTGTGAATCTTAAAGGTGTAGAGACTAACCAATTGTCTATGTGTACTGCCACTCAGCTCTACAGTTTGTTAGTCAAACCAGCTAACATCATCAGTACTCACTTGTGTAGTATGAGCAACAATGAAAAGATTCAAGTAACACAAAGTTATGATAAAAGACTGCAAATCCTTCTAGACCAGTTCAAAGACATATTTGTTCAGCCATCTGAGTTACCTCCAAAAAGGGAATGTGATCATAAGATTCCATTAAAGGATCCTCATGCTATTGTCAATCTCAAACCCTATAGGTATCCAGTTACTCAGAAAGATGTAATTGAGAAACTTCCAGAGGAAATGCTCAGTTCTGGAATTATTAAAGAAAGCCAAGGCTCTTTTGCATCTCCAGTGGTATTAGTTAAAAAGAAGGATGGTAATTGGAGGTTCTGTGTAGACTATAGGAAACTTAATGACCTTACAATTAAAAACAGGTTTCCTATTCCATTAATTGAGGAATTGTTTGACGAATTGGGCAATGCAAGAGTGTTTTCTAAACTGGATTTGATGTCTGGGTACCATCAGGTTAGAATGCATGAGGCTGACACCATGAAAACTGCTTTTAGAACTCATCAAGGCTTGTATGAGTTCTTAGTGATGCCCTTTGGACTTACAAACGCTCCTGCCACTTTTCAAGCACTAATGAACTCTGTGTTTAAGACACTACTCAGAAAAACTACCCTGGTGTTTTTTGATGACATTTTAGTCTATAGCAGTAACATGGATCAGCATCTACTTGATTTGGCAGAAGTATTCGGAGTACTAAGGAAACATTCATTGGTGGCGAAGAAATCGAAATGTTCATTTGGAGGTGAACAGGTGGAATATTTGGGGCATATCATTAAAATCGGGCAAGTACATACAGATCCAAAGAAGATTGCAGCAATTAAAGAATGGCCTATACCCAAGAATTTGAAAGAATTAAGAGGTTTTTTGGGTCTTTCTGGATATTACAGAAGGTTCATTAAAGGGTATGGAGTGTTGGCCAAACCATTAACCAATTTATTAAAGAAGGATGCTTTCGTATGGGGAGAAGAGGCAACACTATCATTTCAAAAAATTAAAGAAGCACTTCTATCCTACCCAGTTTTAGCTTTACCTAATGCAGATTTGGAATATGTGGTAGAAACAGATGCACTCGCTTTTGGAATTGGAGCTGTTTTAATGCAGGATAACCATCCTATTGCCTTCATCAGCAAAGCTCTATCAACTAGGCAACAGGCATTATCAGCTTATGAAAGGGAATTGTTGGCTATTATGTTTGCAGTTAAACAGTGGCATTACTATTTGATTACCAGGCATTTTGTTATCAAAACAGACCAAAAAAGTTTGAAGTTTCTTTTGGAACAGAAAATTACCACACCATTGCAGCAGTCTTGGTTATCAAAACTCATGGGTTATGACTATGAAATTCGGTATAAACAAGGGGTGGAAAATGTGGTAGCAGATGGATTATCCTGAGTACCAGGAATGGCAATCTTTAGTATGTATCTTAGTGCATTGGATCCTATTCTATTGAAAAGAATTCAAGATTCATGGGAGTATGATCCTGATTTGAGGAAAGTGTTGCAGAAAGTAAAAGCTAATGAAGTGGTTGTGGGTATTACTTGGAATGGAGAATTGTTGAAAAAGAAGGGAAAACTTATGATTGGAAATTACAATACTTTGAGAACTGACATTATTAAATTGTGTCATGATTCTCCATTAGGAGGTCATTCTGGATATTTACCTACACTTCTCAAGCTAAAGTCATTTTGCTATTGGAAAGGCTGTTCTTCTCAAGTTAGGGAGTTTATTAGGCTGTGTGGCATTTGTCAGAGAAGCAAGTATGAAGCTGTGGCTAATCCTGGACTGTTACAACCCTTACCTGTTCCAAAAGGTATTTTTCAAGATTTATCCATGGATTTCATTTCTGGATTGCCTAAATCTAAAGGGAAGGATGTTATTTGGGTAATTGTGGACAGATTTACCAAGTATGCCCATTTTATTCCATTAAATCATCCCTACTCTGCTGAACATTTGGCACAAGTTTTTCTAGATAACATCTATAAGCTTCATGGGTGCCCTTCCACTATAGTATCAGACAGAGATCCCATTTTCATCAGTAAGTTTTGGTCCGAATTCATGAGGCTTCAAGGCATAGAGTTGGCTTTATCATCTGCTTACCATCCACAATCAGATGGACAAACAGAAGTTCTTAATAGATGTTTGGAGTCCTATCTTAGGTGCATGACTATGGATGCTACCAATCAATGGCTTAAGTGGTTACCATTAGCTCAATGGTGGTACAATACTTCCTATCATTCAGCCATTCAAATGTCTCCATTTGAAGCCTTACATGCTTATCCACCTCCACTGCATATTCCTTATATTCCTAATGATACAGATTTGGAAGCAGTTGAGGTGTTGCATAGAGACAGGGAAGCAATGTTGCAGCAATTAAAAAAGAATTTGGATAAGGCAAGGAATAGAATGAAACAATATGCAGATAAACATAGATCGGAGCGTCATTTTAACCCTGGTGACTGGGTTTTTCTTAAACTCCAATCCTATGTACAAACAAGCCTAAGGTCAGCTAAGTACAATAAGCTTAGTGCCAGGTATTATGGACCATTTCTAATACTCAAGAAGATTGGTCAAGTGGCTTATCGGTTGGATTTACCAAAGAACTCTCAATTGCATCCGGTTTTTCATGTTTCACTTTTGAAGCTCGCAAAAGGTCACCATCAGCCAAATCTGTCCCTTCCAACGGATCCACGGTTTATTTTACAACCTAGGGCGATTGTCGATTCTAAGTTAGACAAGGTCGGTAATCAATGGAAAAGAGTACTTAAAGTTCACTGGGAAGGACTTAGCATTGATGAAGCTACTTGGGAAGTGGAAGATGATTTCAAGCTTAGGTTTCCTCAATTCGTCTCGTGAGGTCACGAACGTTTTCGGGGGGAATGCTATGTTACACTACTAAATAAGTCAAGGGATCAATTGTGACAAGTTTAGATATTCGTTTATGTTTTTTATTATAATTGTACTTTTCATATAGTAGAGGGACTAGAATGGTAAATATGTGCAGATGTTTGTTAGGACTGTTATTAGCTGTTATAAATGGTTAATCTGTGGATTAACATTCATTATTCATTTTTCTAATAAAAATCTCATTCTCTTCCAAATTATTTCTCTCTATTATTGTTCAATCATCAACAGAAAGTGGGCCAAATTTGTTGATAGGTATTTTATAAAATGTTAAAAATTTTAAAGTATTTTATAAAGGATTTGGATGATGGCATCCCTAGAATGATAAGTTTATCTTTTTATTTTTTTTATTTTTTTTTACGTTTTTTTTTATGTTTCTTTTAATTAAATAGTTGATTTTGTTAATTATTTTTACTAGTAGTGTATATTTGCAAGAAAAATTTGTTTAAATGTTAATAAATTTTACTAAAAACATAATTAATTTTATATAAATCTTGAAAAAAGTTCAACTTATTTTAAAAATAATTTAATTTATGAAAAGAAATATTAAAAAATAGATTGATTTGATTTAAAAGAATAAAGTTTAATAATATAAAAATAAAAAGATTAAAAAAGCTATTAAAATAATAGATTTAGGAGGGATAAAATTATCAAAAATGAGTTTTAGGGAGTCATCAACAACACCATTTTATAAAATGTCATAGAGTTCGCGTGATGTGAATATTCAAAGTTACGCGAACTTCCAAAAAATGGCAATATTCGAAATTATGTGAACCATGACATCATTTTTTGCATAAATAACGTCAATGTTTGCATAAATGACGTCATTGTTCGTAAATGATGACATATGTTGCATAATTTTGAACTTGTTGAAATATTTTTTTCTTTTTTTAAGCTTAAATTTTGAAAAATAATACTTATTGAAACTAAATTTATGTTTCCATTTTATTTTACTTTTCTGAAATTACATTAAATTGAATTTATTGTTTTCATTGATAATTGGATTATAATTAGTAGTGAATTAGATTGTTTTTTTCTATTAAAAATTGTATCATATCAATGGGTTTTTCTTTAATCTTTTTTAACAAAAAAAAATGTTAACAAACACAAAACACAAGTTATATTTGTTAAGAAAAATACACTTAGCATAATTTGTTTGCATTATACTAATCTTGTGACATTTTGTAAAATAGTTTCAAAATTGACATTTTATAAAATAACTTTCATTGAAATTGCTAGTTTGGTAATTTTTTCAATATTTTAAGAATACAAGTTTTATACGTTTATATTTTTGAGTTTGGATAAAATATATCATATAATAACTTATATTTTTGTTCTTACGTATATTTGTATTAGAGTTAATTACATAATTGGTCCCTGTGTTTGTTCCAAAACAACGGGTCCAGTCCCTGGGTCGCAATTCCTTCGGACCCAGTCCCTGGACCCTATCTTTGGTTGCACGTTTGGTCCCTCCCACTAACAATCGTTAAAAAATCCCGTTAAATACCCCATGTGACTGGCACATGATGGGTAAAAAAGACATTTTGCCTTTATTTTCCCCTTCTTCCCCAAATCATCTCCAATCCCCAAATCAAAAACCCTAATTCAACAAAACAACGAGATGTATAACACAAAACCAGCTGTTTCAAATCTTGATTCTTTCCACTTTGTTTGGTGGGTCCATCATCCACCTCAATTCTTTTCTTTTCCCAGCCTGGAATACCTACCTGTGTATTACTTCACTTCTCAAATACACCATTCAATCCAAACCCTAATCACCATTCTCAAAAACTTTTAATCTTTAGTATCATATTAAACTACCCATTACCCAGTTGTTTATATTCAAGAATCTTGATTCATTAATGTGTAATTAGCTTCTTTTTCTGTTAAAAATTCAATCTTTTTAAGTGGGTATCAATTAGTTTTTTTTTTACCCATTTGCTCAATTTTTTTAAATCTTGATTCATTAATGAGCAATTAGCTTTTTTTTTTGGGAAATTTAGGATTAGGGTTTTAATTAAAAATGAGTTTTTTGAATTGGGTATTTTTTGTTTATCAATCCCGTTAAATACGGTGCTTATTGTTTATGAGTTCATGGGAAAAATGTATAAATGGTGAATCGGTAACTAGGAGAACGGCTCCTTGAATGAAAGTAAGTTCGGGATCGACGACGACCTTTGAAAAATAACGAAAACGAGTTGAATAGGGAATCACAGATTTACAGAAACGAAAATGGGATATACAAAAAAGTTAGTTTTCACACATACCACGAACAGTTTTTAGTCCAAGGTATCTTCCTGGAGTGGGTGTCCGGCCTCTCCGCCTTCTGGCCTGTAAATTAGAAAAGAAAGCATGAGCTCAAGAAGCAATAATAATTCATTTGTGCAAGTAGGATTCCACACTGATAGCAAAAGCAGAAACATTTATCAAAGGTCGTATATAAAATACGACATGTAATTAAGCACAAAAGAAGAGAAATGATAGAAATTGGGAATATACAACCCTGTGGGTTGATAGTCTGATATTTGCTTGTGATGTGATTTGTTAGTTTCATATCAAGTTCGTTTTGTTGAATTAGGGTTTTTGATTTGGGGATTGGAGATGATTTGGGGAAGAAGGGGAAAGTAAAGGCAAAATGTCTTTTTTACCCATCATGTGCCAGTCACATGGGGTATTTAACGGGATTTTTTAACGATTGTTAGTGGGAGGGACCAAACGTGCAACCAAAGATAGGGTCCAGGGACTGGGTCCGAAGGAATTGCGACCCAGGGACTGGACCCGTTGTTTTGGAACAAACACAGGGACCAATTATGTAATTAACTCTTTGTATTATAATGTATAGGTTAGGTTAGCGAAAACTAATTTGCTCTGCTCGATTTTAGGAAGTTTGATAATAACATATGTTACTGTTTTATTGAACCCACAACTTGATTGATAAGTCATTGGTACATATTATCTAATTTCTTTTACATCGTGATAGCTTAGCCATTTTTGCTAGAATAAAGCAACGTGGGAATTGAATTCAAAGTGTCGTTGGCTTCATCACCAGCATTCCATGTGTTCTTGAACATGTCACTCTCCACGACCACTTCGAGACTTTGACATGGCCACCTAGTAGATGGATCAATTTCAGGGCATGTTACTTACATGAACACAACGTTCCATAGATTGCCAATCGACATAATTCCTCTATTTCAAATGGTTGGACAAATGAAAATTGCTCAAAGGAGAAGCATCCGAAAAGTTGCAATTAGATGACCAAAAGTTGATACAATTAGCTTCTTTGCAGTTAAAATCAAATTCACTTGAAAGTAATAATAACCAATAATTAAGGTGAAGCTAAACATAAAATTTGTTATTAAGCAACAATCTCTAGCTAAACATGAATTCAAAGTTCCATCAATCATCACTTTCAAACAAGTTTATCAAAAGATAGTCATATCAATAAAGTAGAACGAAAGCTAATTAATGATCAATAGTTTTACAAAGACACACATTGCCGAAAGAAAAGATTTTATACCTACAAAATTGAAGGCTTAGTATAGATATTTTAAGCACCTCGTCTTTCGCTTCTTTATTAGTTGTGCCAATCGAGCTTCCTCTAATCTACGACACCTTCTACATAAGATGGGACGATGAAAGGAAATATCCGGAAAACATCAAGTTCTTAATTAATACTCTTTGTAGCAACATAGTACCGGGTAAAATCATTCCCGTTCTGAAAAGTCAATCTCTCCGAAACAGGAGAACCTGATAATATGTTTTCAATCAAATCTTCGTCTAATTCCCTAGTTTGAATCCACAAACTCTTTAGGTTTTTCCAACTAACACTACCGGTGGGATTACATTTGAAGCCATACAAGCACAAATCAGTAAAACATGAATTGATGAAAAAAGACTGATCTAACATAAAGTAATCTTCCGGTTTCGTAATAGATAAAATTATAGTAAGCTTTTCGACATCACGACTTATAGCATAACGAATCCAGTTTCTGAGATGTGATTCAAACTGACTATCGTAATAAGTTTGCAGTTGGAATTCCTTAAGCTTGAATAAGGGACAACGTTGAGCCAAGGTTTTGTCGACAAACGAAATGAATTCGGAGTGTTTTCCATTGCTATTAATGAAACAAAGAGTAGGAAGGTGAGTCCACATATGTTTCCATCGTTTCGAGAGTGTACCTGTTCTAGTTGCTTCTTTTGTGGACGGCAAACGAGAAAGGAAATCTAGAATTAAACAATCTGGTAAAGAACTGATTCGATCTTTTTCTTCCAAAATTTCCATGCTGGCTTCACAGATTTTGTTATAAAAAAATTTGTTAACAAAGATTGTAACACGGGTAAATATAATACCCGTATGGCGAATTTTATGGTTTGGTTGTTATTGACGTTAGAAAACTACATTTCAGTCCCTATAAAATTTTGACTTTTGATAAATGATTAAAAAACGAAAACATTCTTTATACCATTTCAATAACAACCTCATACATTTATCAGTCCACTTTTAAGAAAAATAGGTAACGTACAAATTTTTCAAGCATGCAACACTCTAAGAATTGAATAGCTACTATTGTAAAACAATCTATTATGATTTACCCACTGCCGGGCACGCATCTAAATTTGTATGCCGAAAATCTCGAAAATAAAAACCCAAAATGTTGGAATAATTATTAATCGTGTACTACAAAATCAAGCAAATAATTTGAAACAATGAATTATACCAAATATATGTCATATATGTACACAATGGATTATACCAAATACATAATTCATAATCATTGTTCTAACACAATCTTATCAGTTGTAAGAGGTGTGTGTTGGGTTCGGTAACAGGTTATAGCCTGGTTCATGTCAAGACGGACGGAGTCGAAGAGGGTTGTTACTTTATAATTTGGTCAAATTGGTTAGGGTATAATATTATGCATGAATATAAGTCTTAAACATGCCTTATGAATTTTATTTACACGTGTTAACCAAGTTTAAATATTAAGTGATCAGTGATTTTTATATATTGCTAGCAATTATATTAATTATAAATTATATCAATATAATGAAAACCTATTATGGTAGGATCTTACAAGTTTAATTTGATTTTATGATTCCGATATTGTAAACACGAAAATGATCGTACTTAGGATTGATCTAGGAACAATAATAATATATATATACTTACATGAATCGTCCTTATAGTTTTCCTAAAATTACGGATTTCGTCCCTAAGTTTAAAACGTTGCATAAATCGTCCACTTTTGGAAACTAATTACGGATTTCGTCCCTAAAATGGATGTCCGTTAGAAATTAGGGACGAAAAGCATAATTAGTTTTCATAGCTGGACGATTTATGCAACGTTTTAAACTTAGGAACGAAATTCGTAATTTGATATAAACCATAGGAACGATTAATGTAATTAACTCTTATATTTTTAAAGAGTGGAATTATACTTAAAGAACTAATAATAAAATAATCACTCATAACACCACCTTCTCTTTTTCTTCGGCCCACACTTAGGCCCATTTCAGTTCGTTTCTAATTTAGTCTGCTTTTTCATTACTAGGCCCAAATTGATCGGCGTGTAAAAAAAATCAAACAACTCAACTGATCCATAAAAATATTTAAAGGCCCAAGCTGACCCAAACTCTATAGTTTGGGTCACTCGATATGATCAGTTGGTACTAGAATATTGATTCTCAATTCTCAAAACGACTTGCTTAATTTTCTTAGTGTCAATCCCGGGTCCTTAACGTTTTTACTTCAATACTATACCACTCTCATCATCCATCAACTATGGTTCTTACTATTGCATATATCGGAATATCTATTTACCTTCACTATTCCACGGAAATCTATTACGTGCCCAAGCAGCTCATCATCATCACCTTAGACATGACCAGCCAATAGAAGGAGCCATTTTAGAGAATGTTGTCGCCAAGGTAGCCACAATCATGAACCGAACATTTGATAGGTGGAGGGAAGAAAGCTAGGAGGATTCAAAGATGTGGAATTTGGTAAACGGAAAGCTTAATCATAATACAAGTGTAGCTAAAACATAATTACGTTAAAGATTTAACAACTTAATCATTGGAATACGGCCACAATGTGAAGCTAAGGAGGAATTCAAAGTCTTATTAATTAGGTAACCTCTTCATCTTTAGAACCGTCATCAAGCAATAGTTCCTCCAAATCTTCACTCTCGTTTGAATCAAAACTAGCGTATAACGATGAAATAACATGAAGATACTCCTTGTTCAATGGAAAAATGAAACCTTTAGCTTACAAACGAGAGAGAACCTGTCAACAAAATAAAGCAATGCAAGAAAGAAAAAAATAAAAATGAGAGTGATGCTATGCATTTATGAGGATTAAAATCTATGTTAAAATATATGCATCTAATTCTCTAATTCAGTTTCATCTTCACGATATATGAGAACACCAAAAATGTTCAATTATATTATTGAGCTTAAAGAAGGAAACATGTTAGGGTTAATATACAAAGAATTTACTATATTTTTCGAAAATGTTCAATTTAGTTACTATACCTTTTTTTTTTGTTCAATTGTATTACTATACTTTCAGAAATATTCAATTATATTATTGAACTTTAAAAAATGTTCAATTTTGTTACTATACTTTTTTTCTTAATATATTATTGTAATTTCATAAAATGTTTGATTATATTACTAAATTTTGCGAAAAAGTTTAATTATGTCACTCTCAAAACTGGTTTTCGGGTGTTAGCAGGTTTACATTATCCATTTATAAATTAATGTTCGATAATATTATAAATAAGTGTTAATATATAGACAAGTTACATTATTTTTCCAAAATGTTCAATATTTCAATAATGTTACTAAATTTGACAAAAATTTCGATTATTTTCCCGAACCTTCCACTAATAGAGTAACATAATCGAATATTTTTTCAAAGTTTAGTAGCATTTTCTGAAAATAAAGTACTTTATTTATATAGTAACACTTATTTGTAGCATTATCGAACATTAATTTATAACATTGATAATTTGGAACGAAAAACGTAATTAGTTTTTAACAATTGATGTTTAATATAACTTTTTAAATTTTAGCATGAAAACTATAATTTTGGATAAACTTTATGGATGATTGATGTAATTAACTCTTTTCTTTTTCTTTTTTATTTTATAAAAAATGGTTAATTCTAGACAAAATGAACGTGTGATAGTCATTTTTATCATATATCTTTTTTTTGGCCTAACTCGTCTATATTCAATTTTTCTCAAAAACAATGGTCATTTTCTTACATAGTATTGTGAGAATCACCTTTTTTGTTAGGTAAAAATCGTCATTTTTAGACGAATTCATAATCCCAAAGTATTGTGAAAATATTTTTTTACATGTTTGGATTTGTAAACATAACTTTTGGATTTGTAAACATAACTTTGGGATTATGTTTATCAATGTATAATATTTTTTTACATGTTTGGATTTGTAAACATAATCCCAAAGTTATGTTTATCAAAAGAGATTTTTTTTTTTTTTTTTAATATGCATATGTAATATGGACATTTTTTAAAACCCCTTACAAAAAAGTCATATGTGACGATTCAAAATAAAAACTAATATACAAATGGTCCAACTGCCTTTTATCAAAAACCAAAAGAAATGTCAACTTTTTAAAATATCCAAAAAAAATATAAACAATTCACAAAATTTGTTAAATTCTTAAACAGTTTGGTGTGATTCATAACAACAATCAACAGCAACCTCACTACAACCATTGATGTGATATTCCGAAAGCATAAATAAATATTAAGTTTTCAACTTTGTACATGCTGGTGAGAAGTAGGTGTTTTGCAGATGTGATATTTCTCCTGCATTTTACATTTTTTTATGTTTCATATACGTAATATGTATACCATATTACGTATATGTATATATATACGTATACGTATAGTTGTATACGAACACGTATAAAATATTCATGACTATGTCAGTTTAAGCAACCTTATGTTATGTATTTTTTTATTCATATGCTAAGTTTGTTTGTCTTTCATTTTCACCTAATATAGCTTCACTTCCAATTCACAGTATGATGCACTTTCCTTCTTTTATATATTTTTCGCAACTAACTATGACATTCTCATATTAACAATTTTAAATACATAGTATGTTCATTTATAAAATGAAATTTTTCGGAATGTTATATAGTTAAAATTTGTAAGTTGTTGAACGAAACATAATGGGGAAGCAAGGGATTAAACAAGGAGATGGATTTAGTTATCAGTTAAGATATCAGAAAATGGTGTTTCATGGGTTAAGAAGTAACGCTATGAAATTGGCTTCGTTTAAAGGTGGTGGTTATGTTGGTAAAAAGCATAGTTGGTTTCGTAAACAATTTTCAACGATTTTGTTTACTGTTGTGTTGATGGGGTTTCTTTTTTGTTTGGATTATCTTTTGGGTTCCATATTTGATCCTGCGGTTCCTCAAAGTAATCCTACACCGGAAAGTTTGCTTAGTGACATGGTACGTGTTTATGTTTTCTCTTATGTATCTTTTGTCATGCTTCGTCCAATAATTGTTTATTTGTTTTTAAGTCTTGTGATGTACACTCGGATCATGTACTGTATACATGATATGTCGTTCTTAGGTCTGTGGTCGTCTACATAGAAACTAGTTATATAAATATAAATCTTATAAGTTTACTCTCGAGATGTTGAATTGTTATTCGTATAAACTAATGCTTTATCAACTGACTTTGTCCTTGAAGTTTGAAAATGGCGATGGCAAAAACGTGGTGCAGATGTATGGTCGACTTGCAAACATGGCTTCTAGTGCTCTTGTAGAGGTTTGATTTCCTCGTCTGTTTTGTATAAAATGTGGCAAAATGGGTGGGTCAGACAAGCTGGGTACGGGTAAAAAAAAGTTGGGTTGACCCGACCCCTTAGACCCGTTTCTGTTAAAACTAGCTTGTTGTGTACTTGTTTGACTCGTTAGATAAAACATAACCCGATAGACCCATCATTGTAAGTAAATGGGTCGTAGTTAAAATAAGTTCATTTGGTATCTATTGTTGTGTGTTGATTAATGATTTCTATGCAGAGAGAGCTTAAACAAGACGAAACTAAATTCTGGAAGGAACCTTATCGTCAAGCGTCAGTTTGGAGTCCTTGTTCTGATAGAAAGGAATCTATAAATGCTGGTAAATAACTGTTTTTACTTCATTTTGATAAATTGTGCAGTCCATCTGAACTTGATATATATTAAGTTATCTTTTGCATGATATATATTTCATAATTTGTGAATGTGGTTAGGACAGGAAAACTTCAAAGCAACACCGGTTATATATTGGTTAGCGCAAACGGAGGTCTAAATCAACAACGGGTTGCTGTTAGTGAAAGTTTTTTCCTTCTTTTTTCGTTTTATTTCCATTTGAATATATTCATATTACAAAGGCTTTTATGGATTTCATTACGTATTAATTTACTTCGTTGATTCTAGGTTTGCAATGCGGTTGCTGTAGCATCGTTATTAAATGCAACATTAGTTATTCCAAAGTTTCTTTTCAGCAATGTATGGAAGGACCCCAGGTCTGTTCATCACTGATTAAAACTTTTTTTTTTCTATTTTACATGTTATGGCATTTAATCAATTATCCTCTTATATTTCCGCGTGTGTGTGAATCAGCCAGTTTGGAGATATTTATCAAGAAGAATTTTTTATGAAAACGTTGAAAGACGAAGTTAATATTGTAAAGGATCTCCCTCCTCATTTGCAATCATTGGACTTCAAAGAAATCGGTAGTTTGGTATGACAACCTTTTATCTTCTCTTTTGACCAATATAAGTCATGTAAATCGATAATAAGGCTTATAGTTTTTTTACTTTTTCAGATAACTGATGCGGATATCAGCAAGGAGGCAACACCAGCTGAATATATTGAGAAAATACTTCCTTTACTATTAAAAAACAAAGTTGTTCATTTTCTTGGATATGGAAATCGACTAGGATTCGACCCGTTACCTTCTGAACTGCAGGTTAGAACCACTACTTTCATTCATTCACATTACATTTTACGCATAATAAATCTTTATAATGATCTTGTTGCAGAGACTAAGATGCAAATGTAACTATCATGCTTTGAAGTTTGTGCCGAAAATTCAAGAAATTGGTTCATTGTTAGTTACAAGGATTAGAAAATATGATGGACCACGAAACAAATTAGATAAGCAACTGCTCGGAAACTTCATCACGGATGGTCAGTTAAACACTCACGATACAAATAGAGAACCATTAAAGTATCTTGCTTTGCACTTACGATTTGAAGTGGACATGGTTGCTTATTCTCTATGCGAGTTTGGTGGTGGACAAGTTGAGGAAAAGGAACTCCAAGCTTACCGGGGAGAACACTTTCCATTGCTCATGCAACGCTTAAAGAAGTCAAAGTGCGTACTTTAAAAGTCAAAACTAATTAGTAACTTTAATTTTCTTCTAATCAATTTCATATCATCTGCAACAACTATAATATATTCGAATTTTGAACTTTTGTGATCATGGATTCTATGGTTTATGTGATCGTAGGCCTGTTTCCGCGGAAGAATTAAGGAGCTCGGGAAGATGTCCGTTAACACCAGAAGAAGCTGCATTGGTTCTAGCTGGTCTTGGTTTTACAAGTGAAACGTATATATATCTTGCTGGATCCCAAATATACGGAGGAGAGTCGAGGATGCAACCGTTGACTAGTTTGTATCCTCATGTGATCACAAAAGAAGATCTCCTCTCCCAGAGTGAACTTGCACCATTTAAAAACTTTTCTTCTCAGGTAAATGATCATACATTGTGGTTTATAAGAAATTTTAGACGTTTATCAGTTAAATGGGTCGACTCGGGTTATGCTTTAGCTTTATCTCTAGCATGTAAAACGGTTAAATTAAGAGAAATTTGACTTTTTGTTGTTTCTTATACAGCTGGCTGCATTGGACTTCATTGCGTGCGCGACTGCAGATGTATTTGCAATAACAGATTCAGGCAGCCAGTTATCTTCATTGGTCTCTGGTTACCGAACTTATTATGGTGGCGGTCATTCTCCGACATTGAGACCTAGCAAGAAAAGTCTGGCGGAAATCATGTCAAATAATCATACGATAGATTGGAAGAATTTTGAAACTAGAGTAACGAAGATGATCACTGAAGCACAGACTGTACGGTTAAGAGGTTGGGGTAGAAGCATTTATAAACAGCCTAGATGCCCTGAATGTATGTGCAGGTTCCAGTAATCATTTTTTAAACCCGAATAATTTTTTTTTTTTTTCTTGTTTTTGAGATGTTCATTTCATGTTGAAATGCATCTAGAAGCATATAAGAACGTTCTTTTGCTGTATATATTTGAGAAATTAAACAAAGGATTATGAATAAATTCAAACTTTGATGTTCACGTTGCACAAAAGGAGGTGGTAAAATGGGCGGGTCAGGCTTGTTAGATAACGGGTTTTGCTAAAGGTAACATATATTTTGGACGACTTTTGACCGGTTCACATTTGATTTGTTTTCCCTTTTAGAAATTATTCTTTTTGTAATTTAACTGTCATAAGTCGTAACACAAACCAGATCGACTCGTTCACAAGTAAATGAGTTGAAATTATCATATTCACTTCTCATGTAAGATTCTGGGAGTTTATGTCAGAGACAAAGATGACGGGTTCAAAATAAGCAATTAACAAATGGAAAACTCTAAATTAATTTCAAAGAATTTGACTAAGCTTTTAAATAACCCGAGACAAAATTTACATGAATTTAGAACACTAAGCTAAGCTAAGCTATCATGCTCTCATGAAAAATAACTCATCATAAACTTCTCGGCTAAAAGGGATTGTGATCAGCACAATCTCAATCTTGCAAAATGACGAAACTACCCTGACCTAAGCCTGTTTGACAGTAAAAACTTTATGATGGTGGAAAGAAACGGTTAAGGTTAAAAGGGAGGGTGTAAAACTCCTCATTTCTACTATCGCCTTTGAACGATCTAAACTTGGCCCACCATGGCATCCCTCTGTCTTTTGCACTGTCTTTGAACTCGAGCGTGTTGTCAAGAAACACAGATACCATTAATGCCACCGTCGGTGAAGAGAAGAAGATGGTGTTGAGGAAATCATTAAACTACACCAAAATATAAAAACAAATCAGCTATGAAAGATTTGCATCAAAACACATGTGAAATGACCAAATTACACTTCCGGTTCTCGTACGTGAACGACCATGAACATAGATGAAAAAAATACTAACTTGTCCACACATGCCAAAAGCTAAAGAGACCAACTTACCCATTCTGCTTTTGTATGCGAAGGACCATGAAGAGCACCAGCTGTGTACTCCCTAAAGTACTCGGGAATAGACAAGCCAAGGAAGAAAGACATGCCAACGATGAACAAGTTTCTCATCGAGTTCATATTTGTGAACTGCAAGAACGATAACCCAACAGAAGCTGCCAACAAAACATAAATAAATATTTATTTACATTTTTCGCGGTGTTTAAAATCTTTAAAAAAAAAAAGGAAATCAGATGCTTACCGACAAGACCGAATAGCACGCAATATACTGCAGCAAAAATTGGGAAAGGTATCGATGCAAATAAAGCTCCAAATTTCCCTATGGAATAAAAAATAGATATTCAACAAACGTGAATGGGATAAAAGGCCATGTCATCTTTCAGCTTTGTTGTATGAGCAGTATGACTCACCTAGAATCGAGAAGAAGATCATGAAACCGGCTGATAATTGAATGACTCTTCGGCTACCTACACGAGTGCTTCCAAGAAGACCAACGTTTTCTCTGTTGTTTGTAAGAACTTATGTTAGTATTGTATCTTTTATTTATTTTGTTTCAAACAATATGAACCGTATCAGAAACACTTACACTGAAACCGTTGAACCAGTTGCTGTTCCAAAGAGGCCGCTCAAGAGAATCCCGATTCCCTGCATGATGAATATTGATTAACATTCTTTCATTGACGATTTAAATTTTAAAAACAATATTCTGAAGTTCTGAATAAAACGGACCTGCCACCCGATGCCACGACTGAGAACATGAGCAGGAGGCGGTGTAGCACTAGCTAGGCGGGCTGCTGCCTTATATGCACCTGTTGACTGTTATAAGACATATATCAATTCTGTGTGCTCAAGAAATGTGTCCCCCATTAACTACCTGGGGTTAAAGATTACGAAATAAATCACAAGAATTTTAACCTCAACAAGGGAGACTAGAACTGCAGCCATCATTCCGAAAGCATGCCCTGCTTGAAAAGTTGGTGCACCCCATTGAAGCGGATACGGGATCTTTATCCTGCATCATCAAAAAAAACTTATTATAATGGAAGGTGACAATTTGTACCCAAAATGAGTCGACTAGAAGATTTAGATTATGTTTCTCCCTAACGGGTGAAATGGGACAAAAGTGTTTCAAGTCAACCCATCCCGATCCATCCTGTAAATATAAAATGCATGTTGTGACACGTTTCCCAACCTACACATTTGCAATCTCTTCTTATGACATGACTTCAAGCTACTAACCATGGTGCAGCAGAGATAAGATCGGCTTTATCAGTTCTGCAGTGCATTTGAGTCTGTTCTGGATGATGTTTATATGCACCACTAGCGGTTAGTAAGTGTGCATATGCCCAGATCACGGCTATCGTCAAAAGAAGTGCAAATCGCTCCAGTATTGGTAGTTGTTTTGCCTGAAACTGTTTCAAGTACTGTTTTCCAACAGAAAATTAATAACACGAAGTTTATGTTTGACATTCATATTCATATAACGAAATGAATATTAATGAATTTTTAATGGACACTAGGAGTACCTGAGAGAACATGACGAAAAGAATTAGCATTGGTATGCCAAATTCCACGCACCGTCCAACCTATATAAATTGTGAGTAAGGGTTTAAGCCTCCTTGTAAAGAATAATACAGTTGACTTTTAAAGTCATATTTTTTCTTAGCCAGGTCAAAGTTGATGAGGTATTGGTTATTAAAACTTAAGTTAAAAATTATCGAAAAAATGTAGAGAAGAAATGCCTTGATTTATAATTTTACTTGACCTACAAGATTCTAAGTTTGAGCTATTGCACGTTGACTTTTGGGGTCATATATGTTACTTTGCAAAGCGAAAAATTGGTACAGTATTGAGCCATGCCTTTTACTGTATTGTATACTTGTTACCATTTCACTAGGCTTATCGAATTCTCTAAAAGAAATTAATGGATGGAATCATTTTAATGAATGAAGAAAAATCAGTTTGACCTCCAAAGTTAAACTAAGCCAAGTAAAGTATTCATACCACAGGAAATCCTCTGTCAAAAAGACCAAAACCGGTCAATGCAATGACTGGAACCATACCAACAGGGCTAAAGAATCTGAAATAAAATAAAACTTATAAGAATTTGATTACATTAGAATAGTCATCGCGAGAGCATTGTTGATTTATGAAAGATATTGAATTATCCACCTTGAACAAATAGCCCACAGCTGACTATAACCCAAGATTATTTGCACACTCGATGCTACTATAAGTGCACCTTGTATCGCTCTCATTGTAGCAAGAAATCTCTGCAAGTGCAAAGAAATATCATCATCAAAGACTGTAGTTATTTGACTTCTTATTGACAAAAAGATTGTGTTTTTTCGATTTCAATGATAAACAGATCTTAGCTTTAAGCAAAGGTAGTGTTATTTTTTCCCGAAGATTGTGTTATTCACTTCTATTTATAAAAAAAAAAATGTTTTTTTCGCCATGTTGACCATATAACATTGAATACCATGTAAATATGTAATCATGTCAATTTGAGATTCTTGATGCAATGTGTTTGACTTCATAAGTTCAAACTTAAAATACATTGTTTCGTGTTGACCAGTCGATTTTGTGTTCATATAGCACAGATTTGGCATTGGTAACAGTAAAGTTGTGATTTTTATAAGCCTCTTAAAATAGATGATATGTACTTATAATCTCTACATTATACAGACATAAAAATCTATATTACAATAAAGGTAAAAAGATTTAGTTTACCATATGATCATCCCCAATGGCGGCGAGAGCGGGGTCATGAATGATTGAGATAATAGGAACCATGAAAGCCCATGATCCTCCAATTACAGCCGGTAATCGAGTTCCAAAAAGCGTTTGCAAAAATGTATTAATCCCTTGAACAAAAAGCAATGTTTGCACTACTCTAACTTTATCACCCTGCGAAGTACATAAAGTACAACTATAGTCAGTACATATTTTTATTTTTATTTTCGTAATGATTCATTTTGAGCCGGTAAATAACATTAAGGAATGCAGCCGTTGAAAATCGAATAAAAAAACACTCACATAAGTACCACCCATCAAAGGAACAAGAAAAGATGGAATCATAACAGCAGTTCCTAATGACAGAATATAATGCTGAAACCCTAATGCTATAGCTTCCCCTGTTTTCCAAAAACACAAAAATTATCATAAAATGATTAATATAACCTCAAATTAGTAAAATTAGTATCATAAATTGTATAAATTTTATGAAAAAAGTTAAAAACTTTAAATACCCCATGAAGGATTTGAGTCAATACAATACTCTAAACCCTGAAGCTGGTCAGTTGGAAGATGAACAATCTCCTCTGTTTTTGGATTTTCTGCCATAATTTTCAAAACCCTTGAAAGATTTCACAAAATAAAAATAACCCAGAAATTATTCCTGTTAAAAACTGAATCTTGATAATAAAAACAAGATTTTGTATTGAATGAGCAAAAACAGAGTAAAGATTGAATCTTTTTAAGAAATTGAAAGTGGGTTTTAATTAGTGAATATGATGGAATAAAAACACAAAAGATTCTTGGATTCTTTTTTGTTCTAAATTGGATAAAAAGAAAGGGTCAAGAAAGCTTAAAAATGGTGAAAATTTGAAAAAGTAAAAGGTGATTGGAGAGAGTTGCAGGTTTTGTTTATTGAGTGAGTTGAATGTGTGTGCTTTAAGTAGTGAACCGTTAAGATTTGACAATGTGTTGACAGATATGCCCCTCGAAAATACTTCCAAACTTTATGTTACCGTTGGTCCCTTAGGTGTGTGTAATTAATTACTCCTCTCCCCATCGAAAACATATTATAATTATCTTTCTTTATGTATTTATTATACTAATACGAATACTTTAGAGCATACGTAGCCATAACATCCAAAAATTCGGTATTATGGTCACGTCAATCTAACACAACCCATAACATAAATACGCTTCAACCATAACACGAAACTCTGGACCTACCTATTTATAAAAATTTAATTTTTTTTTTTTTTGCTTTCTAATTAAGTTAACGTTTAAAAAAAAAATAAAAAAAATAAAGTTAGTTCGTAACGCGCAATACACACATAACGCGGCGGCCATGACGCGGTCTATAACGTAGCCGGTCAGCCATGACGACGTTATAGGGCTCCATAACGCGTTGGTTAACACCACCGTTGGGTACGCTCTTACTCCACTAAATAGTACCCTAGCGATATTAGTGTTGTTTAAAGACCTAAAAGTCATGTCTTCAATTCCCGTTTCAAAAAATAAATATCCTTTGCCATATATTAATTGTCTATATTTTCATTTTTGTTTGTCTGAAAATTATTATCTCGTTTACTTTTATCTAATCATAAAATATTTAGGGGTCGAAAAGAAAATTGATTTATTAAGAATGTAATTATTACTATTTAAAATTGTTGTAATTGTCTAGTGTACAATTAAATTGGAAAGAACGAAGAAATACTTTTTGCTCTTAAAACTAGTGATGTCATTCGCTTAGGTGTTAGATTATATGGGTTATTTGGCTTTGATTATTCTACTAATCCAAGCAAAAATCAAATCGGATATAGTGACGTTTAAACCAAACAATCTAAATAAAAGGTTTATAATTATTTAGTCGGGTTTCGGTAAATACTTTAAAATTTTGATTAGTTTTATTCGAATAATTATATTTACCTGATACAAATTTAAATCATTAGCAATTCATATTAAACTATTTAAATAATTATGTGTGTTTTAATTTGGAATTGGGATATTATTATACTATTTGTATTATTTGGATTAAGTAATTATAAAAGTATTCTTTTTGTCAATAAATATTTATTTGGTCTTTTAGATGGGTCGATTAAAGATGGCATCCAACTAAAACCAATTTATTATTTAGTTTTATCCAAAAAGTAAATCCAAATAGCTTAATTTAAATTATACAAATAACAATTAAACTTGACAAGAGTTACGCTAATTCAAATAAAAAACACCCCTACTCAAAATTTATGGGGTACGCAATGAGGTCGGGTCAGTCTTTTATAAGGGCTCAGGGTTGTGACAAGTCATTTACTGCTTAAAATTCATGGTAATTAATGTTTGTGCTAATGAAATGATTGATCACTATCGTTTTCATATTTATTTATCTAATTCATTATGTTTCTCTTAAAATATAGTATATGATCAGTGACGGAGGGAACAGGGGGGTTGGAGGGTGTTGGGCCCCCGAACAAGCCCAATTGCAATGTAAATTATGTGTAAAACTTAAGCCCAAACCTCAAGTATGACTACTTTGACCCCCCTAATATTTCAAGCGGCAAAAAGAAATTTAATGTTTTTTTTTAAATGTGAGACCCCTCCAACCGAAAATTCTAGCTCCGTCCCTGTATATGATCTTGCAACTAGAAGACACATCTCACATTGTATAAATATACATTTGTATTCAACTAAATTATTTGGTTATGTGTGTTACAGCAGGTGTACGATTATTTGTATCAATGCAAATATAATTAAAAATGTTGATTTGTTACAATTAGTTGAATAAAAAAAACAAAAACAAAAAAAAGCTAATAAAAAAAGAAAAGCTAAATACCGTATTCCAGAAAAAGAGGAAAAGAAAAGTAAAAAATACAGTAACAAATAATCGAAATGAATATTTAGTTACTTTTAATACCGTATTCAGAAAAGAAAAGATAAAGCCACATATTTTAAAAGGAAAAGGTAAACAAAAAAAGACTTAGACTTAAAATTAACGTTTAACGATTAATCGAAATTAATCACCTTATTTTATATCGTAGAATAAAATCTAAAATTCGATAGAAATAGCCCAAATATAAAAGTTAAAATGAAGAGGTAGTCACCTAATTTTATAACGTAAAATAAAAACATAAAATCTAAAATTTGATAGAATTAGTTTAAAAATAAAAGTTGAAAGAAAAAAAAAAGTGAAACGGACAGGCTAGCTGCTCAGAGCAGCTCTGATTCACTGTTCTTAAGGTTGGCAATTGTTATATATTTTACATAAAATCTAAAATTCGATATAAGTACTTTAAATATAAAAGTTAAAGAAAAAAAAAAAAAAAAAGCAGGCAGACTAGGTGTTGAGAGCATCATAGTTGTCTGATTTAATGTTCATAAGATTAAAAAAGGAAAAAAAATGAAAAAGGTAGGCTAACTGTCGAAAGAAGTATAACTGTCTGATTTACTGTTAATAAGATTGACAATTGTTATTTAAGTAACATACTTGAAGTCATTTGTACTCAAGATACTTGAAGCCTTGAACATAATGCTTATAAGTTGATAAGTAGTGATAGGAAGTAGACAAATTTGTGTTAGTAGAAAGCTAGACTAGTTATATTCATTTTAGGATTTTGCTAAAGGTAAAAATTTTCATATATATATTAAACCATTGAATTTTTAAAATTCTGAAAGTTATTATCCTAAATACAGGATATTGTTTCCTAAAAATATAATATTTTAAATTTGATATACTATATATTAAACATAATTCCGAAAAGTTTATCAAAACAAAATTCATTAATCTACTTTTTTTCATCTAGTTTACTTTATTTATACATTTTTACAAAAAGCACTGCTTTTTTCCATTCAAGGTGTTCTTTTTTCAGGTCCATGTGTGCTTTTTTCTAGATGATGTTTATTTTATTTGGCCATAAAAGAAGTTAACATAATTGTAAATGATCACAACTCGATATTTACTTTCGATACATGTTAAGCTTTCAGTCATAACATCAACATCACTGTTATGATCACATGAAAATAAAACTCATCATATAACAACGATACAAAACAATAATAAGCTTATTCATTTAAAACATCGTCATTTAACAACAGATAACATATATCTTTCTAACATCGTTAAGCTAAATAAAACAATAGTTACATTCTTAACGGCTTAACTTTCATACATATACATATTCATGCCCTCATTTACACGTGACTACATCAATCTAAAGCTTCATGTGCTAAGTGCGTATAACATGCATTTTCATAAAACAAAAACAGGGATGAAAAACAAACATGCCACAAGTAAAAGAAAACTTAATGTAGTATCCTTAATTTTAAATTAATTTTACTTAAATATTATTTCCGTACATCTACTATAGAATCTTATACACTTAAATATAAGTAATACTATATTTAATTTAATTATGCATTTAACAATATTTAATTGAAAATTAACATCGTAATATGATAGAGTAAGTATGGTAGCATGACGATTTATGTCACGCTTATACCAAATGGGGTCATTATCCCTCTGATTAAAACTATCAATGCCTATGGAATTGTGAATTTTATTATTATTATAATAACAATATTGTCTTTAAATACAATTTTTTTCATTTTGCTTACAAAACAGGTTGTTGCTGGAGTGGTTTAGGCGTTTCATTATATTTTTTTTACTGATTAATTTGATGGGTTTGGGCTTTGCTTGGTGGTTTTTGGGCTTTCATTGCGTTGGACTTTCATTTTTTTTTTTTTAATTAGTATTTATACTTTGCGTATCAAATAATCCCGTCTACATGAAAAATATACTTTGCGAATCAAATAATCCCGTCAACACGATCACAGATTTCGTTATAATTATTTAGTGAGTCCATTTTAATCATGTTCACTATAAGTTTTTCTGCTAAGGGTATTTTAGAAGGAATTTGTAAAAATAAAATAAATGGTAAATAACTTCATTATTATTAAAAGTATTAAGCAATTGTTGTTTTAGATTCTTTCTCCGTATATTACACGGGATATAACCTAGTATATAATTCGACTAAACAACGATGTAGAAAAACACAAATATTTATACATATTAAAAATTGTAACGATGTGGTATATCCACCATGCGTGTAGAAACCTCCTTCGGAACCATTCAAGCATGTGCAACTAGAGTCGCGAAACAAACTTGACGGGTCAAGTCAAAACCAGGGACGTGTCAACATTTTAAGGTAAAAGCTAATGTATATAAACACAATAAGTTAACTTTTTTGAATATCACGACATCAAGCTAGATAATTTCCTCACCACTAGGCCATGGTTCAAAGTGTTTACTAAGTTACTAATAAGATTTGATGATATAAACAAATATTTAATAAAAAAACAAATGTAAAACATTCCGTAAATAGAATAAAAAAGTAAAGGTGTAACGTCTATATTTTGTACCAACACAAAAAACAGGTCAGCGTATCAGGTGCTCTGCACTACAACTGCAACATGTACAATCACCACATTTGTTTTATACACATCACACATGCATTTATAATTAATTTTTCCACCAACCATATGTACACTTTAATAATTTAACATTTTCTTGTAAGAGCATACCTTATTAAATTGACATTTATTGGTTTAATTCGAAAATTAAGCAAAAATAAAAATAGGTTTACTTTCCAATTTTAAGTTATAATAAACTCGTAAACATAAAAGAATGGCCAAAATATAGGTCTAACTATAAAAACTAAATCGAATAAACAAACCCATAAATTTTAATATAAGCTAAAACAAAAACGTAAGATAGTTAGATAGAAAGTTAAAAAGAAAAGTATGAGAGATGGTTAGCCATCTTGAAAAAGTGGAAACTTAAAAAACAAACGAAGGATAAAGATTAAAACATAATTTGATTGAAATTAACTAGTCGGCTTTCTTTGACTAAAGTTATCTTTTTAATCTTTTCTTTCTTTGTTAACATTAAATAATTATGTTAACACGAACTCATTTCCTTTTTATGACAAATATCACATGAACTATATATATATGTCATTTACGAGTGTTGAATCTATAACATCTAGGTTATTGGTCGATACACATATCTTCAAACTATAAACTCTTGATAAATAGCATTTCTAATCAAATAAAATAAAATTAATCATTATCTTTAATATATAATAAAAGAGGGGCCTTAAATGCCATATGGCGAAATAAGGTCCATTGGATAGCTTCACTTCTTTGATGTCACCCGTTAGATCAAATTGATGATGTCATCAACAATTATTTTTATTTTACACCCTCTTACAATACATAATTACATTATCTCTTTTCATTCCATCTCCACTAAAATAAAAAATATCTCTTTTCATTACATCTCCACTAAAATAAAAAACATAGTTCTAATATACTTATAGAATCGTTCAATTTTGACCGTGATTTACGTTATTATTATTCTAAAATCTGCTAATACAAAACATCAAAACCTGAGTGCATATGTTATTATAATTATAAATATCAAGTATAAAATTATATTCTCATAATAACTTAAAATTTACGATTTTATTTTTATTTTTTTCCGCGTTATCGCGGGACAATAATCTAGTATGGTATATATGAGATATCATTTTATTTATTCTTCATTTTCGAATAAAAAAAATGTAAGCGTAATACACAAAACTTGACTTATCACCTAACATACCTAAATCACACATTTAATTAACTAGCGACACTTTTGTCTTCGTATTTCTCGTTGCGAGAACATAAATGTGTAGAGGGTTTACATAGGGAAATTGTTGATTATCTATATTTGTATAGAAATAGAAAAGTTTTTGATGGCTTTAAACAAATAACGCAATTCTAATGGGCTATGTCGTCGCAATGTATGAGGACAAAAGCCACTAAGTTAATCTTCACGACAATGATAGTGGTATGCAACAATACAAAGTGCCTAAAATCCAAGGACTATTTGAATTCATAACCACATGTACGTTTATATTCAATTTGTCTTCTTTTAAATTCTTTAAGCTCTCGGGAAGGCAATAAAACGTAAAATGTCATTAGAATTTTACCGCGAATCATGTGAGTAATTGAGTGGTATGTGAGATGATTATGTGAAGTGATCGATTGAATGTTTTGTTTTCTTATCTTATTTTATTATGAAATCATAACGATATCTAAAATGATGAATAAAACAAGATATAATTCATAAGAATCGAGCTTTTGAACTCTACAATGACAATGGTGGACCATATTATCATGTCAAACAATCACCTTTCCCTAAATACCTCCCAATCTATTTGTATAGTTCAATGCTAATTAGTTGACTCAACAGGTTTATTAAACTTTAAATGTGAAGTCTAAAATTGCAACTTTTACTTTATCATACACAAGAATTAAACCATAGAAATGATCATCCAATAAATGACATTCAGAGACCACGATAAACAATAACAATCGTTTTTACCCTTGTCAAAGTTGTCTGTAGAACCACTCTCACCTCAGTATCTCGTTACCCTAGATAGATGTATGACTGTCTACATCTTACTTTTTCATACATGTTTTGGAAAGATTTGTTGTTGTTATTATAATCGCTTAAGATAATGATAATAATTGAAAAAATAAGCTATTCAATCTTAGAAAAAAAATCTTCATCAAGGTGTTTCGACAAAGTTGTTTTGTAGTCAACAAGTCCAATATGAACAATTGCGATCTATAATAATGAAATACTTTATGAAGTGTTGATTAATTGTGATTTATAAGATTAATGTATTTTATCGTTGTTCTGGATATCTTAGTAATTTAACTACTTGTTAAACACCCGGTCTATGTAAAAGAACGTTTTCGAGCAACTATTAGAAGTGAATGTGAATCACAGTTTTATGAACGTTGGATATATATGTTTCATTTATTGTGAATACACATACACAGATCCATGAACATTTTAATTGCTTACAAAAAAGACATTAAAAGTGTTTGAATTCGTAAACGAGAAAGTTTCTATTTAAAACCAAGTCATACTATGTAGGTAGTCGAAAAGTGTCACATGCTTGTGATAAAAAGAGACGGAATGTATTTGAAGTTACTACATATATGCCCGTGCATTGTCTTTACTTGAAGGATAAACTTTGGAAACGCCTTTCTTTTCACTAGAATGAAACTCATGCTTTTCGGTTTTCTTTTTTTCTTGCTCTTTCTTTTTATCCCGTTCGTGCTTCACATAAGTATTTGTCAAATACAAATTAGGGGAAATTAGGGGTGTTTTGAGATTGCGTTTGATCAACTTACTAAAAATAACTTATTTCATCCTATAAATAAACTTATAATTCTGAATGCACCACAATGAGTATGAAATAAGCAATCTCAAATTGCTTGTTAAAAACAACTCGTTTCACCCCAAAACGATTAATTTCCAATTCCTAGTTAATTGTTTCCGAGGAATTGTTTAACCTTATTTGGTTCGAATTATTTTTCAACTATTTTAAGAACTTATTATGTGAGTTTTAAATCATTATAAGGTCATATAAAATATAACATAGGAATGAAAATATGGTTTACAAAAAAAAATAAGCCCAACTAATTAAAGCTCAAAGCCCAAAATAAGCTAAAATAAACACTCATTTTGTGAAAGAAAAAAAGTAGTTTTAAGTAACATCAAGTAAAAGATCACAAGATGACCATTTTACAGAGCATGTGGTATTGGTCAGTTTAGCCTCTATATGGGGATACTCATCATCACTGCAAATCTTAAGACAATCATGTTACTAGTCAGGACTTGTGAACTTAACCATTGTATTGCTATTTTCCCCCCCAAAATAAATAGCCAATAAGAGTATAAAACAAGTTGTAAATTGAGAAATACGAGATATTATTTCCCCGTATTTGGTCGCGGAAATAACCTTTAAAAGCTCATTGGAAGGGAACGGAAATGTAATATAACAGGACGGGACGCTATTCATTAAAAACATAGTTTAGAAATTAATATTAAGAAATAATATTTTTTGAGGTATACAAAAAGTTTAATCTTTATTGACCAATAAAATGATTAAATTATAAATTATCATCTTAATTATAATAATAATTATCTATAAACATATTAAAAAATTGGTCAAAAAGTCTTTTGAAGTTTAGAGTTCCATATTTTACAAAAGCAACTAGAACTGAAATTTTCTAAAACAAATCTCTTTAGTTTTAGATCAGCCTAAAGTCAGTAGTGTTGCATTATTTTAGATGTAAATGACATTATTCCAGTATTCGTGGCATCATGGTTGCATATATCGATAAAGTTTAAGGCACAAATGAGAATGTACCATATGTTTTATACTTTTATATAGGCAATGTGCCTTTTATTATTCAATAAACAAAAAAAATAGTAGTAATACATTATTATTTTTGTCAATTTAATGATCATATTTCAAATTTATACATTATTGATGTTTTAAAAATTATCATATTGCGATCTCATTCGGTTAAATGACCATTTTGTAGTTCGTTAATACTTTCTAAAAAATAATTTCAATAATACTTTTTAATAATTCAACTTGAAAAGTTGTATTCATCAAAGGTTCAAAACTTTATTTATGTTAATTTTAAAACAATCATACTATTTTAACAAATTAGAGTTTTTTTTTTTATCATAGAATCCCACCGTCATATAATTTTAGCTTAAAAATAAGCATAATATATTCATTTCCTTCACTAAATTAGTAAAAGATTTTATATACACTTAAAAAAAATCTTTATATTTCATTTTAAAATCATAATACCTATACCAAAATTAAAATATTTTGTTAAAAAAGACAACATATTATATTATTATTTAATTATCTAATATTATACAGAGCAACAACCTACTATATAATATACACCCAAATATTAATATATTTTGTGTTAATTTTACACGATTTTTTTTCAATCACTACAAACAAAGAGACTTTTTTTTACTGAGCTTTATACCTACGAAAATAGAAAACGGTCAGTAAATGTATTTTTGTTTTCTATTTTGACGGAAGAAAAGGTAGGAAATTTTTTGGTAAAACGAAAATAAAATTAAAAACGAATAATAAAGCTTTATTTCATAAAAAATGCACGCTTACCACACACATAGCTATTCTCTATCTCTATCTCTCTAGAGGGTAAATTGGTCATTGTGATATAACTAACAGAATTGAGTTAACCCTAACGGACCAAAGGACTATCAATATGCAGAAATTCAAAATAAAGGTCTACCAATGTAACTTTTCAGAAAATAAGACGAAAAGTGACACATTGGTAAGAGAAAAAGAACCATCCGTGTAATTAACTCTTAAATATATTGTTTAAGTTTATAATTCTTGCGGTCCTAATTTGTGGTTTTATTTGCAAATGTTTATCAGATTCCGTCCAAAGCTAGCCAATCTTGAGAAAGATGGGACATTAGCAGACTTTTAAGCTAACTTTCGACACTCTGATTCGTTTTGTGAGATAACATGTTCCTTAAATGTTTTTTATAAATTCTCAATGTCACTCTTTCATATAACCGACACTATGAATTTGGGATTTTTTTTTTCCAGTTTTGGGTTATGTTATTGTTTTATATATTAACATTTAATTATGTTTTTAGTGTATTTAATTCATATTGGATTCTGGTTAAATTGAACACAATTGAATATCTGAATGCTTTTATATTCTAATAAAGTAATAAATCTGGAAAAATGACTTTTTAGTGACTGAAAGTTGTGTCAGTAAAAGGCTGAGAATGGTTAGCTCTTTTGAACTTTTTTAACGGAAAACTTAGTGTAATTATAGATTTTGACCTTTCCCGACATAGCTTATGCGTAACAGAAGATCTATACCTATGGCTTTATTACTAACGCTTTTTTATTCAGAGGGTGAAAGTTTGAAGACCTTTACTGACGGATTATTGACTTTTAGTGACGCATTTTCTCAGTCAGTAAATGTCATATATCTTGAAGTGAATATTGCTCGTAATCATATTTTCCAGTATTATCCTCCCATTTAAATTAGATAGAAACCTATGGATTTGTGCAAAATAAGAATTTTTAATATTTTGACATTTTTCATTTTAGTCCCTCGACTTTAAAGATTTAGCGGTTTCCCCCCTCAACTTTAAAAACTTTAACGCTTTTTTCACCTTCAACTTTAAAAACTTTAACGCTTTTTCACCCTTAACTTTAAAAAATTTAACGGTTTTTCACCCTAAACTTTAAACGACTTTTAGCTTTTCCTGTCTGCACTTTATATGTTTTTGCGTTTTCCCCCCCCTCAGCTTTAAATAATACTTTTACGCTTTCTACCCCTCAGAATTTTTTTTGGATTCAACTAATACGAACATCTACTCAGATTAATAATAAATAACGACATCGTTTTAGCAAATAGCTACATTTATATTTCGATAAAAAAGTAAAAAAACAAAAAATCGAGTCGTTTTATCCGGAGTAGGATAAACGACATCCTCTCCTCTTCTCGGTTCGATCAATGACTTGATCCGGAGCTGATGGGATGGAAGGTCGTAAAAGTATTATTTAACGTAAAAAAAAGGTTACGATAAGTAAGAAATAAAAAAGACGTGGAAGCCCAACAATAATAGGCCCAAACGAAGCCCAAAAAAACACCCTCGTACGAAATACCGCAAAAAAAAGGAACCCGTGCAGCGCACGGGAAACCTCTAGTTATGGTTAAATTGTATAATTTAGTCTGGCTTCTAATATTTCTAATTAATAATTTGATTAGAAATATTATTTATAAATTTTTTGAAATGATTTAAATGAAAAGAAAATACAAACTTCTACAACAAAATAAACATCGGAAATTATCATTTTCATTATTATTTTGTAATAAAATAAATCTTACAGAAATTAAAAAAAAAAAAGAAGAAAAAGAAAAAACTAAAAACCAAAGTAAGTAATATTGCATTATTATAGATGGAAATGGTATTAATTCAATATTCTTAGCATCACAGGTGGGTGCATATATAGAAAAGTTTATATTCTATATGTTTTTTTTTCCTTTTTATTCTATTTAGAAATAATAGAATATTTATTTTATATAAATCCAATTTTAACCTTCTTATATACGATTTTACTTTTAGTCCATTTTAGAAATGCTGATCACATCACGATTTAGGTTGGACCTCATCAACCGATTACCATCTTTTATATGGAGTACACGAAACGTCTAAATCATACAGACAAATTAAATGTTAATGGTTCCGGGACATAATTAGTTATAAACATTGGTGTGACAAAACTTATATTTTTGATAACAAGTATTACAATACTTAAAACAATATCATATGAAATTTTATATATTAATATTCATTTTAGATATAAGATTATTTTTTCCATTTTATAAAATAAAACGTATATAATTCGTCATTTCAGAAAAACATATATAATTCATCACATAATATTTCATATATGTGTTATTAAGGGATTTGAACGGAAAACATATTAAATAGTGATATAATTATATTGTTGAGCTATAATTTTTTTTATATAAAGTACGACATAAATCATTATTGAATTTAAACATTTTATAATAAAAAGAATACAATCATTTCCTACACTAATTTAGCATAAGATTTTGATATGTTTTTTTTTTATAAGAAAAGTACTCCAAAATCATTTTTGTATAAAAGTATTAGATAATATATTTTTTTACAAAAAAAAAAAATATCTTGATAAAAATATTTTAAATTTTGGAGTATATATATATAAAAACCCTTGGGCCCATAACCTACCAACCAAACCTCCTTCATCGGCTGTAACTCACTCTCAGTTTCCCCACAAACAAAAACATCATATTCAAAACTCAAAATTCTCATTTCCAATCAAACCCTAGATTTCCAACTATTTACCATCATGCCACCACCACCAACAACCTCCAGAAAACAACTCCTCCTCCGCCGGTACGAGATCGGCCACGTCCTCGGGCACGGCAGCTTCGGCAAAGTCTACGTGGCACGCAACATCACAACAAACCAACTAGTGGCCATTAAAGTAATCGACAAGGAGAAGATCTTAAAAGGCGGATTAATCTCACACATTAAACGTGAAATCTCAATCCTAAGACGTGTCCGACATCCCAACATAGTACAGCTGTACGAGGTAATGGCGACAAAAACTAAGATATTCTTTGTCATGGAATATGTGAAAGGTGGTGAGTTGTTTAGTAAGGTTTCTAAAGGGAGATTAAAAGAAGAAATTGCAAGGAAATACTTTCAGCAGTTGATATCCGCGGTAGGGTTTTGTCATGCACGCGGTGTTTTTCATCGTGATTTGAAACCTGAGAATATATTGTTGGATGAAGATGGCGATTTGAAAGTGTCGGATTTCGGGCTTAGCGCGATTTCGGAACAAATATGTGGTGATGGTTTGTTTTATACGTTTTGTGGGACTCCGGCTTATGTTGCGCCGGAGGTGCTATGTCAGAAAGGTTATGAGGCTGCAAAGGTTGATATTTGGTCTTGTGGGGTGATTTTGTTTGTGTTGATGGCGGGTTATTTACCGTTTCGGGATCAGAATGTTATGGTTATGTATAAGAAGATTTATAAAGGGGAGTTTCGTCGGCCTAGGTGGTTTTCGAGTGAGTTGACTAGGTTGTTGAAGAGGCTGCTTGATACCAATCCGGAGACTAGGATTACTATACCCGAGATTATGGAGGATAAGTGGTTTAAGAAAGGGTTTAAACATATTAAGTTTTATTTCGAAGATGATAAGATTTGTAGTGTGAAAGACGCGGATGTGGAGGGTGAGGGGGAAGGGGAGGAGGATTGTATTGATTATTGTTCGGATCAGTCTTTGTATGAGTCGGAGAATGAAGTTGAAGGGAAAAGACGGTCTGTTAGTTTAGTTAGACCGTTGAGTTTGAATGCATTTGATTTGATATCATTTTCGCAAGGATTTAGTCTTTCGGGGTTGTTTGAAGATGGAAGTGAAGAGTTGAGATTTGTGTCGGGGGATTCTGTTTCTAGGATTGTTTTGAAATTGGAGGAGATAGCGAAAAGAGTTGGGTTTTCGGTTAGGAAGAAGGATTGTAGGATTAGTTTAGAAGGGACTAGAGAAGGTGTCAAAGGTCCATTGGGGATTACAGTTGAGGTATTTGAATTGACGCCGAGTTTGAGAGTTGTTGAAGTTAAGAAGAAAACAGGGGATAAAGATGAATATGAAGAGTTTTGTGAGGGTGAACTTATGCCGGGTTTACAATCTTTGATGTTGTCGGGGTCTGGTGAATCTTCTCCTAGGCTTTCTGTTACAAATGATGAAAGGAACGAGAGTTAGAACATAATAGGGTATGTTTTTATTGCATTTTCGTACTATTTAATCTTGTTTATGGGTTTCTTGATGCTAAACTGCTAATCATTAGAAGTAGAAGTTGTCTGATCTTTAATCTTTTTGCTGTTGCTTGCTCTTAACGCAAATCGGAATACATGGTTTTTATCTATACTTTCTTGTTATAAATTTGTTCGGTTTTTTGGCATTTCAGTATGTCAATTGATTACTTAGTTTCAGTCTATGTTGGAGTTTGTGGTTTGATTAGTGCCAAAGTTTGATTCTTTATGAGCATTTGCCGAATGTGGATTAATCGAATCTCTAGCATATTGCCTTGAAATGGATACTTTTGTTATTAATCTAACAGAACACGTGATTTTGGTACGAATTCTGTCAGCATTTATGTAGTTAGGCATATTTGCTAAATCAAGCATTTAATGTATCGTTTATTAGTTACCATCCATCCTAAATCTGAAAGAAATTAAGCGTTTTTAAATCGTTTGACAGAGTTCCTAACTTTGATTTCTGATGGATCTGTCTCACTTAGACTTTCGGTTTTCTTGATGTGCTCAACTTTTATTTATACAGTTAGCGAGTTAGAGTGTTAGAAATGATTAATGAAACTGTCATCAGAATAAAAATCTCGTTTGTTAAATAAATCTGTTTAGGAGGCTGTATGCATAAAATAATACACTTTGGGTGATTTTCTGACCCGTTGGAGATAAAACATAACCCAAATCTATTAGTTTATAAGTAAATGGGTTGAAATTATCACGTTTTGTTTTCTTGATGCATCTTGATTGTTTGATCCTATGATGCGCTTCTGACCACCACTTGGTACTACAAGTCTTTAGAAAACGATCAGAAATAGTTTTCCTTATGCGCTATTCAGTTGTAAGTTGCAGCAGAATAATATGCAGTGGGAAATTAGCAGGATTAGAATGAGTAGGTTTCTAGTAAACTAGGAAACTGATTAATTTATACGAGAATCTATAATGTAGAAGACTAATTTTATTTAAATCATAATGTTATTTTATTCTTAACCTCGTTATTGCATACCAAACACAAAAGATATAGTTATATCATAATGTTCTATTTTACGTTAGAAAAATTTCCAACGTTCATGTCTTTATGAAGATATACCAAATGTTGGATACGTTTTCAGTCGAATCTCATGGCTAGCGTGTTATATAGAAATGGACACTTTCGTTGATAATATAACAGAAGCTCGATTTCGGTAAGAATTCTATCAGCATTTATGGAGTTTGGCGTTATGATTGCCATGATCCATCCTAAAACTTATGGAAATAACGCGTTTTAAAACGTTTGACTGACTACATAACAAAGTTTCTGATGTATCTGTCTCACTTAGACGTCCGGATTTCTTTATTTGTGGAAATCCTGATGATCTTATCATCTTTTAAAAACATGGTGAAGATCACAAGTTTGAATCTTATTCCCTAAATTGAGAAAATAAAACAGAGTTGTGAAAGGATTGTTTTTGTTAGCTCATTTATTCAATTTCATTATATTTTTATTCACAATTCGTTTGTTAAGTATGATTTTAAGTGGCGGTAAATCAGTAATAATCTAGGTTGTTCAATAAAGCGATTGAGGAGGTTGTATGCCTTAAATAATTCAGTCTCCACAACTTTTGACCCTTTTTATAAGTTAAAATTTTGTTTTCTTGATGTATCTTGATTCCGTGATCTTAGTATGGGCTCGTGACTGGTGCTACAAGTCTTCAGTAAACGATTACTCGGACCTCATCGTTTGGGTTTTATGCTTCGTCGATTACGGGCTGACACCACGACTATAGGCAAAATCATCCATTGCTATAACAATTGTTGAAAATATGTACTAGCAGCATTATCTTTTAGCCTCCCTTTCGTGATGCTAATTAAGAAATCGTCTCCTTAAAGGGTTTCATTTCAAAATATAAATTGTTTTTCCTTGACATTACCTCATAAAGTTGGACCACATTCTGTAGTTTCAGGCACCTCATGAAGGGTGTTTAACCAGCAAGTTGAGTCCGAACTTGACTGAACTATATCCTAACTTATTTATTATGTTTAGAAAGTTCGAATTCGTGTTGTATTTTATACTAACTATTGCTCGATTCATTTATCATAAATAGCTTGGTTCATTTATATTTTAATAATAGTTCGGCTATATATAATTCTTTTCATATACCGTAAAATAATACAAGTACAACACATTATTCTTTTATATTTTTTTTCTTATACGTAGAAGTCACCTTGTTTATAGCGTAATCCAAAAGGTATATATATATATATATATAGGGAGAGGTTCTTATAAACCAAAACTTAAAGTAAAATAAGTAAAAAAATATGAAAAAATAATTTATTATATGTGTAATTTTGTATTATGTTTATTTATTTAATTATAACAAATTTTAAAAAAGCAAGTTTTGATATGCATCAAAATATATGTCGTTTAGGGACTGTGCATCAAATTCTTTGTTTTTGTACAGTAAATATCCAAATTTGATGCACAACGTTACAACTACCCATTTTATGATGTACAACAAAATTTCGTTTTTTAAAGTTTGAGATATGGTTAAAATGAACGATAATCCAAAATATCATATATATATAGAGGTTGGTTTTTGTAAAACAAACATTAAGGTAAAATAAGTAAAACAAAATTAAAAAATAATTTATAACGTTAGATATTTTGGATTATCGTTCATTTTAACCATATCTCAAACTTTAAAAAACGAAGTTTTGTTGTACATCATAAAATGGGTAGTTTTACCGTTGTGCATCAAATTTGAATATTTACTGCACAAAAACAAAGAATTTGATGCACAGTCCCTGAACAACATATATTTTGATGCATATCAAAACTTGCTTTTTTAAAGTTTGTTATAATTGAATAAATAAACATAATACAAAATTACGCATATAATAAATTATTTTTTCATATTTTTTTACTTATTTTACTTTAAGTTTTGGTTTATAAGAACCTCTCCCTATATATATATATATATATATATATATATATATATATATATATATATATATATATATATATATATATATATATATATATATATACTAGTCTAGTACCCGCGCGATGCGGCGGCGGCGATGAAGTTGATTTCGTAAAATGGTTTTGCGGCTACAGTTTTCAGTAGTTTTTAATCCGTCTCGTGATCAATATGTTAAGTATAACACTTTCAGTCGTCATGTGATATGAATATAGAAACATATATAATATAAAATTGTATTGGATTTATATTGAAAATGTAAAAAATAAAATTACAAAATCGAAACAAAAGAATAGCATTCAACCAACAATCTCTCTAATCTATTCAGACTAAACATGTACTTCATTCATCAAGTAAAACTTCTCGATACACAACATTTGAGGTGAATACTCCGTCTCATTTGAGGTGAATACACAACTTCTCGTTTAAACATATATAGTATAGAGCCCGCGCTAATGCGGCGGCGCCGATGAAGTTAAATTTTGTAAACTCTTTTACTTACATATTCAAGTTGTTGTGAAAGATATTGTGAAAGTTACTTTCATGTTATAAACTCTTTTCAGCAAACCGATAACCGTAGATATTCTGGCTTGAATAAGATTTGTCTATTTTTAGATATACGACATTTAGCTCATTTTGAAACAAACCAATAACTGTAGGAGCAAACCTAGAATTTACATTTTTACATTCCATATAAATTTTTTAAGCGATCAAATATATCTAAACAAACTAATAATACGTCATTTAATCGATGAACAAATTCAACAAATAAGTTAAAGCCGGTAAGAATAGAACGTAAGAAACCGTATGGATAATCGTGGGTATTAACCACTTAACTATCTCAACGGGGTATAAATGTATATCTTAGTAAGAAATTAGCTTATGTAACTTGTTGGAAAAAACTAAATAATGCAACATTGAAACAACTTATATTATAACCGGGAGTGAAGAGTGAAGAGTATCAATAGACAATTGAATTACTACTTTAAATACTATACTTAGAAAGCATGACGAAATGTATACAAATTACAAATGTTGGTTACTTGCACAAAACTTGCTCTAGTGTCCCTTGAAATGTATATAAAAAAAAAACTCTAACTACAACTCTTTGACTAATTAGGAGCTAATGCTCGAAAGGATATCACTCTCGTCAACATAGATCTCAGAATTTCTTCCGGATGTTGGTGAAGGAGACGTATCTGCTTTTCCTGCTGACAAGTTCAGCCGCAAAGACCTACCCTCAACCTCCTATACATCGAAAAATAGAGTAAAAAAAAATAAGAAAACATAGATTACAAAATAAGATATATGCACAGAATACAAGTGGCAAAATGGGCCGGTCAAACAGATTGATTAACATGTCAAAACAGGTTCAGGTGGTCGAAATGGGAAATTTAGTGCGATATAAAACAGGTGGGTTGATTTCACCCGTATACAGTTGTTGTCTGTTTTTCAAGAGTTTATAAGTATTATACGAAACGACTTACAAGTATAGAAATTAAATTGTATAATATTTTAAAAATAATTAAAGGTTTCAAAATTTTCACATTTTGAAATCCAAAATTTTAGAAATTAATCTGTATAATACTTTAAAAATAGTTGGCTCAGATTTATTTAATCATGGCTGCAAAACCGAGTTACATGTTGAATATGTCATCTCGTACATGGCTTATTCAGGCTAGAAAGAAGGGATAGTTTTATTAAACGTCTTGGTTGTAAGGACAACATTTAAAGTTGGAATTATCTTAGTTTTTCATTTGGGGGAAGTAGAATTTTATGCGAAAAAAATACCAAGTATAAAGAGCTGTGGAAATTCCCCAGGAGTGAGATGTGCTGCTGAGAATACTGCTGCACTTATAACTATTGCAATCGGAGTAGGTATCCTGCAAACACACATGATTTCAAAACATAACATCAATAGAGGAATAGATTTATATTATATGTAAGACTTATGAGTCAAGACATATAAAAGTGTGTGTGGCTAAAAACATATACTCAATCCGAATAAAGAGTATACCACTTGGTAAGGGCCACCATAAGAAAGCCACGAAACACATTCTCTTCGAGAACTGGAGCGAGGACACCTGTGATGCCTACCAAGCAGGCAGTGCTGCAACAGAGAGAGACAGCCATTTTATTACATCCAATTACAAACTATTCCAACGGTAGAATAATTAGCAACTATTGAACTAACATAAATTTAAAGACGCAAAGAGTGGTGTTTGAGAATGAACATGTCATCTGTACCTGAGTCCTGAGGATCCGATCAGAGGAAGCAAACGAACAAGAGCATCCGTCTAGAAAAAACATATGAAATTAAGTCAATACTCTTCTATATTAAGTTGTTTTATTATTATAAAAATAATAAGAAAAAAAAATTAAAATAGTGAAATTATAATTATATACGGGAAACAAATCTGACCTCTCTTTCAGGTGGCTCGTCATTGAATAAGGCCAAAGCAGCTCCCGAAAGCGAGACAGCAATCAAAACTCCAATAAAACCAATAAAACCTTATATTTGCCACCACGTTCTACGTTCCATTGCCTTTAGAAGCTCGTTTGCTAAAGATGCAAAGTCTTCGGCTTCGTTGCTTACATCTTGGGTCCTTTTGCAGGTTCTCTGACAGAAGAGAAGACGGGAAAATGTTATTCATATTATAATTTATTTAGGTTTTACAATGTTGCAACTGATAGGCTGAATTTTCGACCATTCACCTAAAATGGATCAATTTGGGTTATATTTCGTCTCTAACGGGTCAAATGGGTAATACCAAATACAATAGCAAAAAAGGGAAATTGGTTGAATGAGTCAAAAGGGTAAGTAAGCGAAGTATTCACAAACGCTTACAGTCACCTAATCAGTTTTGTTGGGTAAAAAAAGTTGGGACTTGTTTTAGTAATATAGATTTTTTAAGCCATCATTGCTTTAGCTATAAATAAAATTAAAAAAACGATAAGTGTTAAAAATAGAAGGATCATGTTTTGATGCAGACACATTTTGCTATATGATAGAAAAATCTTACATCAAGCTTTTCCTGGTGCCCTAAAAGCTTATTTCTTGCTTCTCCAGCTATCGAGGAAGCGTCCTGAAAAAAATCAGTATAACATGATTCGTATCAGATTCATACGAAGATGAAAACCTGAAGAAAAAAAACAGAGACCAAAAAATCAGATTCATACGATGGAACCGGATGAAACAGCGTATCAGATTCATACGAAGATGAAAACCTGAAAAAAAAAACAGATATTAACAAGGGTATAATAAACCACGATTGAAAGACACCAACCAAAAACACCAAGATCTAACAGAGACCAAGATATAATTTTAAAAACAGCCTACCCCCAACCACTAAC
This sequence comes from Senecio squalidus, assembly GCA_910822075.1. NCBI lineage: Eukaryota > Viridiplantae > Streptophyta > Magnoliopsida > Asterales > Asteraceae > Senecio > Senecio squalidus. The sequence continues at coordinate 8,300,572 of CAJVGC010000591.1, read as the reverse complement.
CAGATCAAACCATCAAGATCTCAAAAACCAAAAAAGCTATCAGATCCAAACCGCCGAGATCCAATCCAACCAAAGGGGTGGTGGAGGTTCAAGGTGGTGGTTCAAAGCGGAGATAAGGCTGCCGGTGAATAAAGATTGATGAAGGGAGAAAGTCGAGAGAGCTTTTAGAGAGAGAGAGAGAGAGAGATATGTGGTTTACCTACAACAGAGATCTCGGCTCCGACGGCTGCTCAAGAAGAGAGAAAGAGGGGACGGCTGCTCAAGAAGAGATAGAGAGAAACGTTTGTTGTGGTGTTATGTTTAGGGTTAGTTTTTAGGGTATTGTGTTATGTGTTATGTGTGTTGTATCTTATGCATAATATCTTGTATCTCTTAAAAAAAAACTCTTAAAGTCAAACTACTTAAAATTCAAAGTCAACAAAAAGCCAAATGCTTTATATAGTAGTAGAGATAGAGAGATATATATATATATATATATATATATATATATATATATATATATATATATATATATATATATATATATATATAGAGAGAGAGAGTTAATTACATGGTTCGTCCCTATGTTTTGCACCATTTTCACCCGTCATCCCTATTACTTTTTTATTACACCACTGGTACCTAAGTTTGAAATTTGTTGCCTCCAGAGTCCCTAAAATGGATGTGCCGTTAAAGGTGCCGTTAAGTGACCTCACGTGTGTCACACGTGATGGGTAATTTCGTCATTTTACCTTTCTCTTTCATTAAACTCATATTCAATTACAAATTAAACCCAGATTCATCCCAAAAAATCCCCAAATCCTAAATTAATTTCCCCAAAATTTATCAAATCCAATCAAAAACCCAAATTTATCAAATCCAAATCAAAAATCCAAATTAAAATCAAAAACCCAAATTTAGAGATGAACTTATTTCACATGTAATAAACTTTTGAGATTAGCTTAGGAGTTTACTGGGCCTAGAACAAAAACAAAGAATTATATTACTCTGTAACTGATATTATAATGGATATGAATTCATCACTGTACAATTTCAAGCAAACAATATATTCCGTATATTACTGGTGGACCTTCGATATCGATTTCAATATTGTATATCACACACACACACAATTACCTGATCGGAATCCAAATTCGCCGCCGTTAGCCGCCGTCACCTACTTCCGTAAGATCAATTCACCGTTAATTGCTCAGTTCAGATCCAATTGCTCTGTTTTTACTACTTGTAATTTACTACGAATTACAGTTTTGTAATTTGATTTGATTTTCTTGGATGAAGACGACTTCTTCTACATGTGTTACAGCAGCGAGAAAACCTTTGGTAGCATGGATGAATGAATTTTGATGTATTATAATATTTCATATGTGTTTTTAATTGACTTGTTTTGAAATAGGGATTGGAAAAATTAAGGTTTTTGGGAATATTAGGGTTCTTGTAAAGTAAATTTGGGGAGGAAGATGGTGGTAAAAGACAAATTTGCCCTCACATATTTCTCACATGATAATACTTAACGGCACCTTTAACGGCACATCCATTTTAGGGACTCTGGAGGCAACAAATTTCAAACTTAGGTACCAGTGGTGTAATAAAAAAGTAATAGGGATGACGGGTGAAAATGGTGCAAACCATAGGGACGACCCATGTAATTAACTCATATATATATATATATATATATATATATATATATATATATATATATATATATATATATATATATATATATGTGGAGATTCATTAAGGATCCTCAAAATATTAAATATTAAAGGTCTAGGGATTATCTTTAGAACCCTTAGATGAAAATTAATTAGCGGTGGACATTAGATTGAATTTTAATTGATTTCCTTAAGAGTATTGGGAGTGATAATGAGAGTTGTGGATGATTGTAATATTTTTTTGTTGATATGACATTCACAATGAGAGTTGTGAATTTTTTTGGTGTACTGATAATGAGAGTTGTGGACACCCAATTTTTTTTAATATTTAAATAAGATAGATATAAGATTTTATTAAAATAAAAACTAATAACATTTATTTAAATAGAAACTAGTACATAAAATTAAAATAAAAAACAATACAAATTATTAAAACTAAACAATACTAAAAACTACATCATCACATATTTCTCCCGTATTTTTTCGCTCCCGATCCACTCCGCTTCTTGTTGTGGCATCCGCTTCGTGTTCGTTTGAAGAAACAACATGTCGCTTTTTCTTGCACTTGCATAAGCCGCTTCTTATTTGGACTTTAAGTGTTTCTTTTTTCGTTTTTGCGACATCCTTTTTTTGGTTTGGTAAGTCTTTTGAATTGTGAAGCAATCGCTCTACACAACGTCGACGATGAAGATTGAGCCTTTTCGGATGCGTCAGATGATTCTTTTCTTTTATTTCCTCTTTGTTTTCCGCTTGGACGTTCATTTCGATCATCCGCGAAAATATCGTCGGATATATCAACGTCTTCAAGGTTGACAGTCGTAACTGGAGTTTCTATTTTCGCAAAAGCACGCCACTTGCTATGTTCTCTCCAAATCTCCCACACTGTCGCTTGCCTAAAAGGCACACCCTCCGTATCAAGGTACATATCATGTGCCCCCTCTAAAACCTTTGCATCGTCTTGCCCGCTTTTCCGAAGTCGTAAAGCCTCCGCATAGTGCCCAATAAAGTTCTTTACTGCGGCACTCATCGCGTGAACTTGCTATTCATCGACTCCTTGTTTCTCTCCACCAAACCTATCCCCCGAGCTTGTTCGTTGTAACCCAACACAATTAGTCTCCAAAATCGTCCGTCCGGTTGGTTGTTCGCGATGTTGGTATCTTCCGAATTGTGACACCACATCTTCGCCAAAAGTACATTATCGGTCGTACTCCATAGCACCTTTTTACACACCTTTTTCTTCTTATACTTAGATGATCCGGGTTGTTGTGTTTCTTCGATAACTTCTTGAGTTTCTTGGTATATATTTTTTTTAGATTTTCTTTGGGAGAATCCTTGATAAATAAGTTTAGTAACTTTTCATGAAAATAAAAATTACACACTTAGATGTATTTTTTTCAAGGAGATGCATTTTGATAAAAGTGATGTATTTTATCTAATTTAGATATATTTTAATCATAAATAAAAGAGAAATATATATAATATATTTAAAATAATATTTTTGTCCAAAATTTCAATAAACGTTAGATGCATTTTTAATCCATATTAGATGCATTTTTTACTAGAAAAAATCATCAAAAATATATTAAGTGGGTACTCGTTAGTTAATTTTTAGGTTCCACGGCCTTCGCAATCATCCATGTCCAAGTAATATCTTAAGATTTCTTTCGTTTAAAATATATAGATATTTTTAATTAAATATATAGTCAAAAGCCCAATTACATATATAAATAAAAGTAGAATACTTTTTATTTTTGCAACTAACAATATAAGTTGGCCACGTATGAAACTAAGGTACAGAAAACGGAAACATATAAATAGAACACAAAGAGTTCATGTCAGGTAAGTAGTGTGCTCTTCACTTCATTTATTTATTCTTTTTCTTTTCTTCTGCTGTAAATTATTATTCAATAATTATATGATTTCTAGAATTAAAAAAGTTGGGAATTTCCTATTTAATTTTGATAAATATAAAAATGTAATGTAAAACTCTCTTCTAACCTCAAGGGGCAATTATAATGATGACTGATTAATTTTTTTTCCTTTCTTTTTTGATAACTTTTAATTAAAAAAAGTTACTTTTTAGACTATGCGGAGTGGAGCGTTTTAACACCTCCATCACGCCTCCACATCATCAATAACGCCCCCCACCGCTCCGGTGGGGGCGTTATAGGGCCACGGCGTCTTCTGAATCACGGCGTCTTGAGCGAGAGAGAGAGAGAGAGGCAACGGTCTGATGACCGTTTGAGAAGGAGCAACAGGCAAAAAGAGAAGAAACACCCCACCACCCATCTATAAATTCTAACCATTTTTTATAAAATTCAACATCAAAACATACAACCCGTGGTTCAACAATCAAAACCCCAACCCATGGTTCAACCCTAACCAATTTCCAAACCCCAACCAATTTCAAAACCCCAACCAATTTCCAAACCTTAACCAATTTCCAAACCCTAACCAATATCCACAATTTTACCAACAAACTCCACCATCACAAAGACCTCACCAAGACCCGGTATACCAAGGAGGGTCGTTCCAACAATTGCTTAATTTTGGCGATTTTCCAAATGTGCCTCCATTTGACGTTGACCATAACCGCCAATTGCAAGATTCCGAAGACGATGACGTTGTTCCGGAAACTCAACCGGAAAATATGAGGACCCGAGGGAAGAAAGTTGCGGACCGGCGACATAGGAAGAAGGAAGCTGATTCGCAAAGAGGCAAAGGCGAAAAAAAGAAGTGGACCGAACGGGAAGAGGTGGCACTTTCCGCATCATGGTCGTCGACATCCGAAGACCCCGTTTATGGAAGAGATCGAGCTTCACCCCTTTTTTGGGGAAAGGTTCGGGAACAACTCTTCTTCAAGATGCAACAAGAAGATCCCGATTATCATCGTACCAAAGACATGATATCGAGCAAGTGGACCGACTTATCCCGAAAAGTTAAAAAATTCAACGGGATTATGCGACAAGCACAACAATCTAGAACAAGCGGTCAAAATGATCAAATGTTGGTCGAACAAGCTATGTTGACATACCGCACCAAAATGGGTACGGGTTTCCCACATTACGCGTGTTGGGAAATATTGAAACGTAGCCCGGTTTGTCAACCGATACCAATTGTTGGAGGGTCCTCAAAAAGGTCCAAAACATCGGATTCTAGTAGCCCCGCCACTCCAATATCGCCTTTTACTTCATTCGATCTCAACGATGATGATGATGATGATGATGATGAGCTTCGAGTGTTGGAGCAAGATCTTCCAAGACCGGTTGGTAGAGATCAAGCAAAAGCAAAAGCGCGCAAAGGAAAGGGCAAAACCGGATCTTCTTCGAGGGCCGAAGAACAACTCGAGTTGATGACACAAAAGTTCGGGGAATTTAATGAAAAAATCGACGAAAAAATGCGATCAAAAGCATTAAAGACGATCATGAAGGACATTAGTCATCTCGAGGAGCCTTATCGAAGAATAGCGGAGAGCGAAAAGAAAAGGCTCATCGCAAAATATTTTTCGGATATGTAGTTTTTTTTTTTATTGTAGTATGTTTTTTTTTTTTAATAAATTGTAGCATGTTTTTTTTTTAAATAAATTGTAGTATTTTTTCTTATTTTTAATAAAAATACAACTTTTTAAATTTCATTTATATAAAAACAATAATAAAAAACAAAATAATCTCTATCACTCCATATCATCACTCACCACTCCACCCATTTTCTATCACTCCACATCATCACAGCCTCTTTCCTAAAATCACACTCTCTTTCCTACAAATCACCTCTATCACTCCACATCATCATCACCCACCCTTAACCACTCCGCATAGTCTTAGAAGCTTATAAAATATTTTTAAATGGAGAAAATAAATTCATAAAAGTAGAAACTTATGGGTTGACATTTAACATAACATTACGAAGGAGGATATAGACAATAAACGGTTAGTATAAACAAATATACATTCATGGATGTTTGTTTGGGTTTAAAAAGAAGCTTATGGCTTATTGACATTTTGGTTTATGCGTTATAAGTTCGGATTATTTAACCGTTTATGGATTTATAATTATTTATTATGACGTAATAAACAATAATAATCTGTAATTAGTTACATAAACCGAAAAATTCGGACTTATAAAACATAAACGAAAATAATAATAAGCCATAAACCGCTTATATAAACTCAAACAATCATCCTTGATAAGAAAAGGAAACGAGGAAAATGTTAAAGAAGGAGGATAGATTTAACGACTCCTTGTGTATTTATAATAGTAGAAAATAGTAGAAATTCGATTTAAATTTATTTTTAGTAAAATGAATTTAAAGTAGAACATCTTCATTGAATATCCAAGGCTAATTGTGGAAGCGTGAAGAAAACACCACGTGGAACACTATATGATCCCTTGGCATGACACGTCTACACCTACCTGGCACTTTGGATGACACATCACATCCTATCATGACCACTCACTCACACTCAAACCCTTGGAAAACGCCTTTGCTTTTTTTCAAGATTAAAATTCTCAATTTCCAAGAATATAATTCAAACCTAACAAATAGGTAATCAAAAATATTCAACTTCAAACTACAAACCCTATTTCTTTCTAAAAAAAGTAGCCAACTCATTATAAACAAAAAAAAAATATTAGAGTTAAAGTTAGAAATTTAAAAAATTTAAATTTACGATAGTAATAATTCTAAGGTTGTGCTTAAAAATTAAAAACAACTATAATTTTATAGTCATGATTAATAACTACTTTCTTTATGTAGAGACATAATTTTTGAATGTAAAACAAGTTTTGATACATTATGTTTATATTTTAATTGTATCCTCATAAGTTGTGATGTGATTTTTAAAACTTATTTATTGATATTAAGTTAGAAACATATTTGGAAATTTAAACTTAGTGATCGATATTTTTATTTTTTTTGGATAAGTCCATACTTAAATAATAAATTTATGGCTAAAGCCTTAAAAAACTAAAAATCTAAATCATTAAAACCCTTTTTTCAAATATAACTCGGATCTTAAATGGAAAGAAATTAAAAAAAAATACTTCAATTTATTCAATTGACCGTAAAAAGCTTTTATTTCATACTAATATAATACTCACGCGATGTTGCGTGAATGAAATAATAATATAAAAAAATTATATTATGTTAATAATTTTATATAGTTTCCATTCGTTATAAGATAGATACATTGTATATAATATATCGACCCCACGGGTCATAAAATTGTAATTAGATTTTTGAACGTTTTCTAGTTCTGTTTTTGCAAAAAAGAAATTAAAAATTTATTGTATTTAGGATTTTATAATGTTTTTTTCATAAATGAATTAAAAAAAAAAGATAGAAATAAATTTCTAGAAAATTAATATAAAAAAATTGTTGATAATTAAATGAGGAGCGATTATGTTTTTCTTTTTTAAATTTCAAAATTAAGATTTATGTGTAAAATGATTTATAGATAATATAAATAATTTATTAAATCAATTTTTTTTTATTTTTCTTTAAAATATAACAAATTAGTCATTTCTTTTTTACCTATTCAACTAAAAAATTTATTAGGTTGATTTAACCTTAATTTTCAATAATTTAAATAATTTATGTATTTTTTTACAATCAATTACCAAAAAAAACTCAATTTTGTCCTTAAATTTTATCCAACTAAAGTATTAGACTAAATAATTTATAAAACCAATTTTGTATTTATTCTTCAACCATTTTGTGTAATTTAATACATCTTTTTCAACTAGCATCGCTTAATCCTAACACGATTTTATCATATTTTAGCAATTGTAGGAAAATTTATAAAAGCATTCATCTTTTTCTGTACACATGCTGATAAAAATTAACATATAAAATTAAACTTTATTAATAAAAAAATTTGCATGAAATTTTGAACTTCAACAAAACAAAAAATAACTTATAAATAACATTAATTTAAACTGTTTGTGTTTGTATTTTTATACGGATATATAAAATAACTAAACTTATAAATATAATTTTTTCACAACATATTATTAAAAAAATCATATAATAATTACAGTTAAGACTTATTAAAAACCATGTTTTGAATTTTGTTCACATATAAATATTATCTAAAATGTTTTTATTTATAGTGTAATTTACAAGTCTTAATATTTTTTTGACTTTATCATATTTTCGAGTATCCACTTTACTTTATATGTTTTTTACAATATATTAAAATAATATGTGTAGCTAACAATAAAAATTTATATATCAAAAGTCAACACAAATTAATGTAACACCGTAACAAAACATAAGTTCCATGTTGCTAAATATACAGATTATTTTTTAAACATAGCATGTTTGGCCTATGAGTTTGTGAGACCTGTTTAATGTTTATTACTTCTTATAAACTACTTTATAAGTCATGTTTCATTATGAAATTTATGTCGAGTTAATGTAAACCCCATAAAACCCCAACATAATAAGCTATTCGATCTAGTGGACTTGTGACTCTAATTTCGCTCTATCCACCCCAATGTAATGCATTTTGGTCTAGGTACTTGCTAGTCGTTTATTTTCATTGTTAAAAAAGAAAAATTACTTTAAATAGTTTATGATATAAACGCCTTAACACTAATTGCTAGTTGATAATTATCTTAGTGATTGTTTTATTTAAATCGTCATCTATACATTTAAATATAGTTTTATGTCTTTTTCATTTATGTCTTAATTTTAACTAATTTATCAAACATGTTTTTTAATTATCTTAATATATAACCTTAACACTAATTTCGCCCATAGTTCAAACTCCGACTCTAATATAAGATTAAGCTCCGACTACTTGTACCAAATAAACTTTTAAAGTGAGAGAGTAGAAAGAGAGAAAGATATGTGTGTAACAAGGGTTTTTGCATGAGAGCAATGAGGCAGACACCCTTTGGCTAACAGCAGCAGGTAAAACCATGCATCATCATTCAGCCACGCATTTCCCCAAACTCAAATCGTGTCACTCATTTACAATCTCTTCTCTCTCATCACTTCTTTCTCTCTCTATATATTTATATCTATATAACCTTAAAACCATCGATCTTATTTTTTTTTACTTTATTATTCACACAAAAAAGAATATGAAAACACCAATTGAGCAAAAATTCTCAGAATTCTACGAAAAATGGGTGGCTCAGTTAGAAGAATACCTAAGATATCTTGTCCAAGATTACACTCATATCTCAGATTACGAAAACCTAATAGCAAAAATGACAACTCATCATAAGAATTACTACAGATTTAAATGGGCTGCTGCCCATGAAGATGTATGTGCTTTTTTCACACCGGTTTGGTTAACACCTTTAGAAACCGCTTACCTATGGGTAACTGGTTGGAAACCGTCTGCGGTTTTCCGGTTCGTCGAGGAACTTCGACGAACCGGGACCGGACTGGTGGACTTGACAGAGGATCAAGTGAAAAAGATTGATGGGTTGAGGTTAAAGATTAAGATGGAGGAAGAGAAAGTTGAGAGAGAAATGGAGAGACAACAGGTGGCAATGGCTGATAGGCGTATGGTGGAGCTTGTACAGCTGTCACGGTGTGGTGATGGCGGCGGCGGTGGTGGTGACGGTGAGGTGGTGGCGGTTAAAGGGTTGTTGAGTGGGTTGGAAAGAGTGATGAAAATGGGAGATTGTGTGAGATTGAAGACATTAAAAGGATTGTTGGATTTGATGAATCCTAAACAGTGTGTTCAGTTGTTGGCTGCACAATCTATGTTTCATGTTCAATTAAGAAAATGGACTAAAAAAAAGTTGTGAATTTTTATGATTTTTAAGTTTTTCTCTTTGATTAATTGAACAACATGCTAGTTTTAGTTCATTTTTAGTCGTTCATGTATTCAATACTTTTCTCCTTTCTTGGAATTTGAGGTTTTTGATTTCGTTTCTATATTCGAAATAATCACAAAATTATATACTACGTACGAGCCCTTCTAGGATTCGTGCCCACCCCCAACTAGACAAATCTGACAACGGCTTACCCAATGTAAAATCATGGTTCCGCCCCGATTGTAGTTACGATACAAGCCATTGAAACATGTATAGAATAAATACGTTTTTGCTAACGATTATCTTTGGAACGTTAGCAAAAACGGATAAAATATAGACGAATTTATTTTCTTGTAGTAACATGTTTAGGTTTAACTGAAGAAATAGAGTCTTTTAGCTCAAATGTATGCGACGACTTATCTTTATGTTGATGCACAAAGGACATGTTAAAGGAGGGAAATGTGTAGAAAATGGTTTAAGCACAGTGGACATGTTGGCGAACTAAGGGACTGAAGTTGACAGAGTGTTAAAGATGTAAGCAAAATTACATAAATGATAAACCACACAATCACTTGACACCTTTAATTCGTTGTGAGATTTAAACTCACGACATCTGATCATAGGCCGTCTCACAAACCGTTGGGCTAGCGTTTAATCTCGTGTTAAGTTTTATACAGTGTTTGAGAATTTTGAGTTTGATACCTTGAGTTCATGGAATATTATTTTGAGTGTTCTCTTTTAAAAATGATAAACGATATCGTCAGACTATAAATCTTCTATTTATATTTGAAAGTGATAAACCATAACGAGTTTTTGGTTAACATATTACATGTATACTCTTTCTATATATTTCGTTTTGGCCCTATGGCCTGAACCATAATGTTCGTCGTTTTTTTATTCGACTATTTAACTGGAAATAGATAAAGAAAATAATAATAATTTACATGTGCAGGACTTGAATAGGCCAATATAAATATTATGAATTGGGCCTATATGGCTATCTCTGTTACATATTAATCAAGCCCACAATTAGTTAGCAGTTTCAACTTTCAAGTTTCCATGTAAAATAACTTTTGATATTTTGGGTTTATTACAAATCGGTATTTTAAATCGATGGTTCAAAATAAAACGTAATCAAATTTTCAAGGGAATGGTTATTGTCATCTTTAAAGTCTTGTACATGTACAAAAAATACGAAAACTAAGTTATTGTTATCATTTTCCTTATACGTGTTAATATAGATTTTAAAAATGGTTATATAAATTATTATAGACTTTCTTGTCACATAACAAATATATATTATTTAGTTATATAGTGTATCTAATTTTCATGTATCGTTATTGTATTTATCTGAATATATATGACATCCATATAAGTTGTCACGCTATGTACTACTTTATCTATCTGCAAATGTTTAATAAGTCGGATATAAAAATATTGATATTTGAACGTTAAATACATATCGTAAGCCCATATGAAATATGGTACTTCGTACATACTATAAATTTGAAAGTACACATTGAACACATAATGCATAAACAAATCTACGACAAATACCACAACTGAAACCTGTTTTCTGGAAACAGTCTAAATAATGACAGATTTCAACGATCATGGTCAAATAATACAGTTGTGACAGTATTTTCACGAAATACATATCTGTAATATGGTTTTATGTTTCTGAACTTATGAATATTGTATTACACAATCCCTACTATAAGGCATCTAATAAAAACATCACTTTGGTCCTCTGTTCTTAAGCTACAGCCACAAACGGGTTCCTCTTCCACACGGGAGACTGGTACTCCTCTTCGATCCTTTCTTCAATCTTCTCCCATGGCATCTTGTGTTTAGCCATATGTCGCTTTTTTGCTGCCACTCCAACAGTATCTCCAGATTTCTAAAATATAAACAAAAATTACTTAATTATTTGTTGAAGTGAAATAATAATGACATATTAAATGAATTATCAAATGCTCGATAATTTGAGTGTATATGTACCTTATAGCAATATCCAGCTTGTACATCACAAATGGGATAATCACTAGGACAACAAGCTGATGATCCCTTGCAACAAACCGCATTAGTGTAACCACAACAACCGTACATGAAACAATAGTTATAAAACTCAAAGATGCAACAACATGTCTGGTCTGCTGAACAATAATGGAAGTCACCACACTTGCTAGGTGCTGGTGATGGTGGAGGTGGTGGTGGATGTGGTGGAGATGGTGGTGCCGGTGGTGGTGATGGACCAGGCGGCGCAGGGATTGAGGAGATAGGGTAGATTGGCTCAATGTACATCCCACAAACACCATTTTTCTTTTTTGTGTTTCGTGCCATTAAAATGTAGCCTTCAAGTCCCCAATAAGTGCCCCACTGGTTCTTAACGATCCAGTAATCTGCACCATCTTGTGAGCCATAACCGACAACTAACACTGCATGATCTAAGCTATATGCATCGCTGGAACATTGTCCGTTATATATACCCTGATGCATATGGAAAAATAATATAAATCTTTTGTCAATATTTTATGGACATGTGTGTCTTTTGGATAGCTTAAAAATCTTTAATCTTGTCAAAAGAAATTTAAACGAGACAATTTTAACACGTACATAAAAGGAATCTATTATGACATAATAACATGTTATGTAATCTTAATGACCCATTACCCTGTTTTACCACATCTACTTAAACAAGAACCTTAATCCATACTATACAGAGCAAGAAAGACATCATAGTAAAAACGAGCGATTTTTTAACAAGCAAGAAAGACATCATTAGGGGTGTAAAATTTGAGTTATTCTTGAAAAAAATAGGTAGTTTTTGTTTATACATTATCGCAGAAGGGTCATGACTCATACAGGGTAAATTAAAAAACTTACCTAAATGAAAACAAATTGAATAGGTTAAAAAATGTTTAAAAATGTACATGGCTAGGTTATTATGTTCAAAAATGTAAAATAAACATACTTAACACTTATTAGTTATTACCCCGGAGTATAGTTGAAAGTCGTATGCTGAACCACAAATGGCAATAGTAACGGGCTGCTTTGTCACAGCACATAGGAGTGCGTCTTCATTTGATTCTACTTCTACATAGCTATCAACTGATACCACTGATTTTGCCGTCTGATATAATGTAACAAATGTTATAATCAATCGACAAATATATAACTTTGAACTGAAATTTTATCAAAAGAGTAAACGGTATAGGTATATTATATGGATGGGTGTCACCTTTGTTTTGTCGCATTTACCACCGCGACCATTAGAGCTAGTATAAGGATAATCTTCTTCAGAATCAAGCCCACCGTTCTTAATAATCCATCTTAAAGCAGTGTCCATGTTTCCACCATCACAACCATAATCATTCGTGTCACAATCAACAAGCTCTTGCTCTGAAAGGCTAATGAGATCACCGGTGGCTATTGCGTTTGCACCTTCTATAGCCCCGGTCACCGAGAATGCCCAACAACTTCCTACATAAACAAACGTTTTGCTAGAATTAATGTTACAAATATAAGAAGTACGTTTGTATAACTTCAAAGAAAGCACCTTCAACAAAAATAAAAAGACTTGTTGATCACTTGAAATAAAAGTACAAAATATAAAATAATAACCCAATAATAATAAATAAATATAATTAAAAAAAAGAGTAAATTAACGAAATAATTACCTATCAGTTACGCTTTACAAAAATAATCACCTAATTCGCGACGGAGTTCTCGCGACATTTTTTTCGTCGCGAAAGACACATATTTTAATCAGACCAATAAAAATTTGACACGTTGTCGCGACACTATTCATTTCCCGCGTCAATATTCATTTTCGCGACGACGTGTCTTGTTTTTATTGGTCTGATTTTGTTTTATATACTTCTCGCGACGATAAAGTGTCGTGAGAAATTCGTCGCGAATCAGGTGATTATTTTTGTAAAGTGTAACTGTGTAAGTGATAGGTGATTATTCTGATGATTAATTCTTAAAAAAAAAAAAAAGAGAATTATATAATTACCACACTGCCCTTGGTCCTTGATTGGTGTAACTACTCCTTTGTCTCTCCAATCCAAAGAAGCCGGTGCGTCACAAGTCCTCAAACTTAAAGTCGAGTTCGTAATTTCACTCCTCGTCTCTAACTTATTACTACGAGGCCTTTTGGTTTTCGAAAAGTACTTTTCTTTAAACTCGTCATTAGTCAAATCCGCAAACTTATTCAATCCCACCATATGATCTAACTCTGATTTTCGCTTCGAGTTTTTCTCCAATATGTACTTCAAACTCTTGTCAAAGTTCCCGATCCTTAGCTCTTCCTCTTCTTGATTCTCGTATGTTTTCCCATGTACTTCTTTCCATTTTTTGAATAATTCGGAGACTTTTTCAGTTGATAAAACATTTGTTTCTTGACCATCAAGTATCGAAAACTCGATAGGGAGAGTCGATGAAATCGAGTAAGATAAAGACGAAACATATATGAATAAGAGAAAAAAAGTGAGTATCGAATTTGAACTCCCCATTTTAGTGAGTTTATGATTCTTGTAAAAGTTTGTTGAATTTGGTTTTTATTTTATAAAGGTTTGAATCTTTAAATTTGTCCTTACCTAACCAATGCCCTGGGTGGTGCAAAATTAACCAAAAATTATCTTGATTTATGAAAGTACGAAAATGCCATTGAAGTGTGTGACATG
>CAJVGC010000591.1:7992059-8286357 GCA_910822075.1 Senecio squalidus | reverse complement strand
ATTCACATTTAGTTTACATATCACATGTGATTTTAGTTTACGAATATCAACATTTGACCAAAAACGGAGAAAAAAAGAAGTCGTCAAAATGTGATTTTTTCCCCCTGGTCTATATAGATTATACCTCATATAATATTTTGTGTTTAAAATTTAACATTTAAAGTTAAAATCGTGTTTGTTATTGACTTATTTGTTTTAAAGTTCTACGTATATATATATATATATATATATATATATATATATATATATATATATATATATTATAATATCACATATGATTTACGTTAATATCACATTGATTTTAGTACTATCACATTTGATTTCATTGAATTTTTTATAGTTTAATTTAATTATATATCATATAACGATTTTAGATTTTTAAATACGCATTTAATATCACATGTGATATAATCTTATGAGTTACATTTGTCCAAAAATGAAAAAGTAAAAGTTATCAAAATTTGATTTTTTATTCCGAGTTTAGATAAATCATAATTTATATAACAATTTTTGTTTTTGAAGTTTACTCATTTATGTTAAAATCAATGTGATATTAACGTTACAATTTCAATACCCACCCGAAAATCGAAAATATAAAAGTCGTCGAAAGTATATATATATATATATATATATATATATATATATATATATATATATATATATATATATATATATATATATATATATATATATGATCACTGGTCTAATTAAAGAAGAGAACACAACTGTCGCAACGGTGTAATTTATTTTGTCTAACGATTTACGGTTTGCGAGATAAATTATTTAAAAAAAAAAATTTAAAAGTGGGTTTTGATTTAATCTTAATCATTAAATTGAAAATAAATGAATGGTACATATTAAGTCTTTTGGTCATGTATAAATTAATGGTCTTATTTTAATCTTTTCCCATAAATAATATATGTGAAAATAGATTGGTGTGTTTGACGTAGGTAGTTTGAGTTGGTTTAAGCTCAGGCTAGAGCTGGAGCTTAAGCTTAAGCTTGAGATTAGAATGAATCTGAAACTTGAGTTTATAGGCTGGTATGAAACTTATAAATAAAGATCAAATACATGTTTGATAAAGTAGCTTGAGCTCTAGGCTATTAATGTAAAAGACATAAAATGGTATGTACGAATATATGTTTCAATTAAAATGAATGATATTTATGTCATTTTGTTTACCATAAGCTAAATCCTCTTTCATAAGCTATTCCAAGTGATATATGGTTTTGGGGTTTATCGGGAAGTATATTTTTAATAAGTCCGTCAGACCAAAAGTGGTTTATAGTTTTGGGGCTTATCGGGACATGTATTTTTAATAAGTCTGTCAAACAAAACAAGCTTTATAGAGTAATTTATCAAATACGGATAAATTTAAGCCCGTATAGGCCTTCAAAATTTGATATATTTTTATCCATTTTTTCATTCCTCAATTTTATCTTTGATTTTAGCATATGTCTCGATTTCCTAGTTATTTTTGAATTATGAGTCCCTTTTTAAAGTTAACATTCTTAACTTATCTAAAACGATGAAATATCGTATAACTAATATTTTCATATTCAAATACATTTTAAATTCTTGTCATTCACGAAAATTGGGGATGGCGTATTAAGAGCAAATAGTGCGGACACTCAGGTATGGGGTGAGCCCATTCTTTTAAACACATTGCCCACATGCAATATTTGGTCTACGGATTCCAGTTTTAGGTGAGCTCTTCGAACTTTCTACATCGAGCAAGACAATTCATATACCATCAGACTACGTATCATCGTTTACTTCATAAAGTAGACCAGGATTTCTCATCAAACATTAAGGTTTGGTAATTTTATTTCATGCTTTGTTGATTTTAGATAAACTTGCAATCATTTTAAATACACTGAAACATTTGTTGTACATGAGTGGGGTTATAATGTCATGATATTTTTGTTGTATGTGTGCGTTTGAATATAGACCACATCAGAAAGAGTACATACAATGAAGCTTCGATGAAGATGCATTATAAATAAATAAAATTATCCAATTTGTCCAATGATTTAGACCGCAAAAAAAAAAAAGAGTTCTTTAAAAAACGGTTAGTTTAAAGTTTAAACTAAGAGAAAATATCAAAAATAGGAATCAAAATTCAATCATATTCGAAAGTTTTCAACGCATGTTTGAAAATTTCAGGATTATAAAAAAAGATAATTGTTTAAAGATGTATTTAACTTACTCTAAAATATAATAGATATATCCATATAAGTTGTAAGATGCCTACTCGATTGTTTAGTAAGTTTTAATTAATCAAATATATAAAATAACAATATTCTAAAACTCGTATTCGTAGAGCATACAATAACGTCATAACAATAAAAGGTAGGTAATAATGAGAATAATTAATTGACTTAGGTGCTGTTCTTTTGAACCAAAGGTTTTTCCTCCGAATCTGAATACCAGCTCTGAATAATCAGAGGTGGTCCAAAACTCTGAATCTGAATCAATATACTATGTTCTTTTTTCCTTCGTAACATCTGTTTTACTATATTAGTACTAAACTGTTTCATTTATAAAACGTCTTAAATAAAAACATTCATAAAATGTTCAAACATAGTGGCAACATTTTTCAAATAAAGATAATATTCAAACAACATTTTCAACATTTTTGCATTAATTGTGCCGCAAGTTGATCTCGACAATTGATCATATATTGTTGATCTGTTGTATTTCCATGTGGTTGAACCTCGTCCTCATCATACTCGTCTCCATCTTGTACATTCTCGTTAGCATGTACTTCACCTCAATCATATTCGGAGAAAAATCATCACTTAATCCTTCTTTTCGTATAAAAATATGAATAACAAAGCATGCAATAGTAATATATCTTTATTTCACCAAAGAATACGGAGTCATTCTCTTCAAGATGGGAAACGTGCTTTCAAAACACCAAAAGCACGCTCAATCACATTTCTAAGTTTAGCGTGAGCGTGATTGAACAAATTAATAAACTAATTGTCTAACATCAATTTCAAGATATAAAAATAATTAACAAAAGAAAAGTTCACATAAAAGTCAATGTAATAGTAGGAGTTTATAGGCAATCGAAAACAAATAAATATTAAAAAAAAATTATATCACCTAAATCTAACAAACAATCATCAATATCAATTTATATAACCAAATCAAGTGACAAACCATTGAAAAAAAATCAAAAATTATTTGAATTTAAGGATGGAAAACTTACCGGTGAAAAGAAAGAGGTAATCAGAGGTAAAAAGAGGTTTTTCATGTAGGGTTGGATCAGAGGTAAAAAGAGGTTTTTTTGTCTCTGGTTGAAAAAAAAAAAAAGAACAAAATTTTTAAAACCTCTGACCGGGTCAGAGTTCAGAGCCTATTAAGACTTTTTTTTAAATAAAAGAACATCACCTTATATATTAACATTTAGTCTTTAGTTTGACTAATATGTGACATGTATTCATAAAACCACAGATATATTTTCTACGTAGAATAATATATCATGTTATGAAATTAATCTTGTAACAAGCAAAAAGGCAAGTTGTGTCCGCAAAACCGAAATCAAGCAATCAAGCTTAACAATCACAAGTTCTTTTGATAAAAAAAAAAAGTTTACAAGTTCAACAATCATCGACAAATATCACAATCTTGACAAATTTTCATTAGGAGGAACATTTATTTAACACAATATAAAGGGTCTTAAAACATAAGCAATACACAACCACTAAGATAAGTGATATGATAAATCATACATGTTCAAACACAACAACAAGAAACTTAATGTTCCTTTTCCGCATGAGAGGCCGGTACATCACCCTCAGGGGCGTTTATATCCTGTAGGCTGTCCTGTTATCTTGGGCTCAACCGATTGTTGCTTCATTGCGGCCACTCCAACGGTATCTCCAAACTTGTTAAATACAAAGAAAATTAAGTTTTGCAGATAATTTAAAAAAAAAAAAGTTATGTCACACCTCTAACTCTCTAAGCAAGTAAAATTACAAATGAAAGTAAAAGGAAAATATACATAACTAATCAGTTAAAAAGTGTATAGAATAAAAGTTCATATTATAAGTAAACAATTTGCGAAAACCGGGTAAAGTCCAAGCATAAAAATTATACGTGGAGATTAGAATTGAATTAATCTGACATATACTAAATTTTGTAAATATCTTTAAAAGTGAAGTTTTAATTACCTGGTTTAAAGTCATTTGTTTCGATCATTTCTCACATAAAGTTAACGATTATATATATACACACTTTTATGTATGTTAATATATGCAACAAAAATCTATAATTAATCAACTGATTGGTCTAGTAGTAGTACACATACTGTATAGCAACGTCCATTGTTACAAACAGGGTAATTCCTAGGACAACAAAATTGCCCTCCGTTGCAACAAACCGCATTAGGGTACGTACAACAACCGTTAGGACAACACGTTTGAGTATTATCAGGACACAAGAAGCCAGGACATTGTTTAAGTGCCGATGGAAATGTAGATAGTGGTGGTTGTGGACTGGGGGAGATCAACACTTTTTTAGTTGATAAAATTTCAGTTGCTTCAGTGTCAAGTTTTGAGAAATCGGCAGGAAGAGTCGATGAATTAAAGTAAGATAATGATGAAATGTAGATGAACAGGAGAAGAAGAGTGAGTATAGAATTTGAGGTACCCATTACTGTTAGTGAGCAAATTTATCTTAAAATTAGGTTTCATTTATAGAGGTTACAATCTTTGGATTGTTTCACATAGCCAATGCAGATAATGCTATTTTATTAATTTGTTTCTATCAACTCGTTAAGTGATTTTTAATGTTGTGTGTTAGTTATTTCACTAGGATTGAGACATATATGTCTTGAAACACGTAGACATTTAAATTCAAACGGGATTTTAATGGATTGGATATGACAATTTACTTCGGTTCATTTATATGATTCAGTTGTTCAATAAGAATTGACAAAGTGGCAGAAGACAAGTGGACAACAAGATGTGACACTAACCTTTTTTGAATTGCAAAACCAATACGTTTAAAAACTATATCTGTTGATTTATGTGTCATAACATTGTTATGCATAACTCGTTGAACTCGACTGAGTAGCTCTACCGCTTCCGGTACAAGGAAACCGAATGTATCAAAAACAAAGGAAATAAACACGTGTTGATTTTCAATGCATGTTTTCTTGTATTTTGTCACTTTGCCTAAAGCGACATTCAAAGCAGCCTGACCCGTTTTATTTTATTTTGTGATTCAATAGTTAATTCTTTAAAATACATAAATATTTACTCACAGTAAAGTAAAATATTGATAAAATAATAATTTGATAGAAAATAGGTCTCAATAATTTGGTAGTTGGTACCACTAATTATTAAATGAGCACAACATTAAAATTTCGCTCACCAAAAAGTTGATAAAATGCATGCTTGATTATGCGATAAATATTCCTAGGAAAACCTATAAATATTCTAAGACACTTGTGTTTAGTTTTTCTTCCTTGTCGTATCCTCTTAAACAAAATTATCATATGTACTTACATTTGTAAAATATTGATACAATAATAATTTGGTAGAAAATAGGTCTCGATAATTTGGTACCATTGAGATGGTACTAGGAAAGCGACCACTAATTATTAAATGAGCACAACATTAAAATTTCGCACACCAAAGTTGATAAAACGGATTATGCGATAAATATTCCGAGGAAAACCTATAAATAATCTAAGACGCTTTTGTTTAGTTTTTTTTTTCTTGTCCTATACTCTTAAACGAAATTATCATATATACTTATATTTGCAAACTTTCTTTAATACTAAATTTTATAGCTTTTGGTTAAACAATTAATATAATTTACTGCCAATGATTTTACTAAAACTACCTTTAAGATCAGCTGTAAAACATAAAACTCTCAACTAAGAAGTCAGGGTTCAAATCCCCTCAATAACTCTATTTTTTAATTTTGTTTACAAATTTACTAAACAACCCCTAAAATTTAAATTTTATACACAATAGCCCTCCATCAATACAATTTTATTTATTTGTATAAACTTTTAACATTTATATTACAACTTTATATAATATAGATCATAAGTAAATATTAGCCATTTATTTTGACTCTATTTCAAACTATATATTGTTTGTGATTTTTTTAACGATTTTTCTGATAAGATAATTGTTATAGCTTTTATCACATCTTATATTTTTAGCTATTTAATTTATGTATTTTCGAGTAACTTTTTCCCCGCCACAACATGTGGGTGCCAATTTTCTCGTTAAAAACAAACACTCTCTTATAATTGATTTAACAAACACTTATAAAATATTCACATGAATCACATCACTTATATTTTTTTGTATATTTTTGACCAACGCCGGCCCCAAGTAAAACCAAAATTAAACTCATTTTAAAATCACTTCACTTTTATGATGATAAATGCGATGGTCATTTGATTTAGCATGCTTTTGTGTTGTAAATGTAGAAATGAAAGAATGACAGTTTAGTAAATTAGGAATTTGATGTAATGGTTATGGGGTTCTTGTACAAGTGAAAAGGGAATATAATGAAGGCAAACTTTCATTTTAACGTGTATTAAATGAAATTTATGTTTTATAAGAAAAGTTTTACTTCAGTTAATGTTTCTAAAACGTCTCTTTATGTTGTTCGATGTCACTAATTTAGGTGTATATTAAAATGAAATTGAAAACTGAAAAATAAAAGTAGCATGTCGCAATAAATTTGTAAATTGAAATTGGTTAAGTTGGATTTGACACCCAAATTCAATTATAAACTAATACTTTTTTTTTTGTAATAACAAAACCGAATCCCTTTTTTTTTAACAACACAATGATTCCATCTAAACTCAAAGAACGCACAAACAACTAAAAGATAACCCTTCCATTAACAAACCTAGTTAAAAAAAATAAAACCAACCCAAAATTATCTACTTACCAAAGCATTACGCTTTCAGAGCTATCCGGCAACTCAAAAATCTCCCCTCACACCGATCAAACGACTAGTTAGTGCCCGTTCTAGCCAAAACAAACAAACGGAACCTCAAGAAAATCATTGACACCCCATCAAGATCAATCTTTATTAGCAAAATGTCATAAATTACAACCACAAAATTAACTTCCTTGACCTTGAGATGCCATGCTTTGCTAGCACATCAACTATCTTCACCTTGTCTTACTACAAGAAAAAGGTCTTTTAGCGACATGCTTAGCGACGTTCATAGCGACATATTTTGTGCTAGCGACATATTTAACGATGTGAACTTGGATGTCTCTATAAAAAAGTCGCAGATTTTTGCGACATCTGCTACATGTCGCTATGTACAGCGACAATAACAACGATAGGAGAAAATATGTCGCAAAAAAATTGCGACGTGGAAAGTATGTGTCTTAATATACGTCTCTATTAGTAAAGATGTGTGGTTATCTGTGTCTCTACCGAAGTCGCTAATTTTGATGTGTAGTTATCTGTGTCTCTACCGAAGTCGCTAATTTTGAGGGACGACGCTATTTACATCTCTACATGCGTCGCTGTTTTCTGTAAGATGACGTTATTTGTGTCTCCGATGACGTCGTTGATCATAAATACGAGGCCACCTCGTCACACCCATTTTTGTTCCTATTTACATCCTAATTATCATAGATGAATATTTTATTATATATAATAAAATGAAAATTTATGAACCAAAATATAATATCATATCAAACTAAATATTAACGTTACACATTATCCAAAGGTAAATTCTAAACATAACCAAACAACAAACGGGTTTAATGCTATTTCGGTCATCAAATAGTTTCTAATTTTAAACCAAACACCTATTGTTTGGGCTTCCACAACTTCATCCAATATTTTAATATTTTTTCGTGTGTAGTTCTAAGTGTTTTTTATTCCTTGGTCAACCCATCTTCGATACGTGTTAAACACATCCCCGGAGTGAGCTTCAAGAGAGTCGTCGTCACCATATTTTTCAATGTACGTTCCTGCATTTAAATTGCTTCTGAGAGAAACCATAATCCTGCACATTCAATATTTGTTCAAATCAAAATAAAATAATTGCAAAAAAAAAAAAAAAAAAAAACTGCCTGGTTCATCTGTACTACTCACCTGATCCGGGTCAGGGACTTCAATAGAACTACCATGGGGTGCTCTGATTGCGATTAGAGTCTGATTCTGTACTCAGCAAAAGAAAGAACTCTATAACCGGGATTTCTCATAAAAACTTGAAAGAAACTCTAAAAATCTATGAAACCAGTCATACCTTGAAACATGCAAGCTTCTTGAAATCTTCTCCTGTTAAGAAAAGGTGCCTGGAAAAACCAGCAAAATATAAGCAAATCATCATATCAAGTGATAAACTTTATCTAGATGAGGCAACACAGGCTGAGCAATAGCTTATTTTTTCTAATTTTGAACTTGATAAATACTAAAATGTTTTTTGTATAATTATAAACTATATTATTTAAGAGGACCTTGTTACAAAATCCATTGACCCGTTAGAGGCAAAGTATAACCCAAATCATCACTTTTACCCATAATGATCAAAATTGCTACCACCAAACTTGCAAAACCATCCGCTTGGGTTTTTGTCACAAAGCAATCAAAACACATTACATCATGCAAGAATGATCGGCTTTGGACAATTTTTGTCCGAAAGTGGTCAGTCTTTGCATTTTTGCAAGAACAATAGCTTGTTTGCAACAAACAAGCAAAATGGTTCCAAAGGTTACACTTTAATTTTAATCATAAGCTATTATACTATCTTATGGCCTGTTATATAACACGAACAACCTAATGATGAAGTTCAACATACTTTTTGTTATTATGATCAAGTTCCATAGAGTGCAGGCGCTCCTGTGTTTCCCTGGATAAAAAATCAAATGTTAGACAGATAATGTAAACAACCTTAAGTATAGGTGGTACATGCAATTTTCAACCCATTTATTTATCAATGAGTTAATTTGGGCTATGGTTTATAACAGATCAAATTGGTAAGATAAAAATATAGAGCTAAAATGAAAACAGGTCAAATGGGTTGAAAGTTATACCCAAAGTGTATTCCTTTTTATTCTAAATGGTTATTGTAATTATATTAACACATCATATATTTAAACAAACAAGTAACTGTTACAGGTCAATCTAACTCGATCTAACCCGAAGCAAAAAAAAATATGTTTTGACCCGTTACCCAACCCGCCCATTAATGCCACCTCTAGCTTCTAGTAAATGTAAGATTGTAGCCAATCAAACCTTATGCACTCGTCCAGACGGGATTCTTCGGAAGATAGATGTTCAAGCTCAGCCTGCCATTAAGCAGTAATTTAGTCAAGGTTGTAAAAATCCTATTAATCCATCGATTAATCGATGACTAATCCCTAATCTCTAATTTACCGATGAGATTCCCAAAATCCCTTCAGTTATTCCTCCGGTCAACTAATCGGTCAAAATCAGAGCAAATAGGTCATAATCTGTCTAATCGGTTTAAAATAACTATTTTTATGAATATAAGACCAAAATCCAGACCATTTAGCTTATTACATGATATTCAAATATTAATTAAGGCCATTATATAAAGAAACTTCAATCCGATTAATCTCTAGTCCCTACTTCACCGCCTCACTAGCGTCTAGGGATTTTTCAGCAAGTGTTTTGTTACTTATTTTTATCCAAAATACCTCTCATTTATTAGTAAAGCATATCTGTCGAACTAATTATAAATAATATACAGACATACAGTTACAAAACAAGTTTAGCATATCCCTTATCATAACAGCTAACATTCCAAAAATGTTCACTGTAGCATATAGTACGTTCAGTTACAAAACTAGTTTATCATATTAAAAAACAGCTTACATGTAACATTCTAATAATGATGTTCACTGAAGCATATAATACATACCTTCA
The DNA here is from genome assembly GCA_910822075.1 of Senecio squalidus. Taxonomy (NCBI): domain Eukaryota; kingdom Viridiplantae; phylum Streptophyta; class Magnoliopsida; order Asterales; family Asteraceae; genus Senecio; species Senecio squalidus. The sequence continues at coordinate 8,276,460 of CAJVGC010000591.1, read as the reverse complement.
ATCTTTTAGCGTTATTACCCAGGCTTCGTGGTGATAACGTATTGTTTCCCCTATTAGCAAAAGTCCACACTTTAGTAAATAAATAAACATAAGTGAAGACGTATAGAGCAGAAGGAGTATCAACTTACCTCCACCGTATGTGATTCTTTGCTGCTTTTTCTACTAGTCCTATTCCTTCAAGAACATTAGTGATATCGTAAATTCTCCTCTTCTGAACCTGCAATATAAGTAAAAATTAAATAATACTCTTGATGCATAGAAAATAATTTGATTACTGAACGAGTAGAAATAGAAATGTTGCAGGAGTCTACAGGCTTGAACAATAACAATTATTTTTCTGCAATCGTATTTTTTCTCCGTTCAATACTAAATTTTTTGATGAGAACATTGTTCAGTATTTTAATATAAAATGTAAATAGAACCTAAATTACAAAATTACAACTTTGTTCGGTATTTTAATATAAAATATTACGAACATATATTTACATCGTGTGATAGATCAAATGTACATAAAATACAATGTTGGCCATAAACTTCTTGTAACTGTTTGACAATAGCTTGAGTTCATCGGGACAACCATCATCCACAATTATTAATTCAAAGTCAACAACCATGACAAGAGAACATAATGACATCAACTTGAAGATATCCAAAATTACTCTATATTATTAAAAAGAAAGTCGACATTATTATACTACATCTAAAATGTTAATGATGCTTAAATATGGTAACTGATTGAACTGAGATTAGTTGAATACTATTATCTAATTATAATACAATTAATGACAAACACCAACATGATCGATAATCATTCATTGCACATATCTTGACTATCAATATAGACTTAGAGTAAACAATTTCCGTTGGACTATAAAAACTAGATTTTTCTCGACCCCTCTGTTTATTTAGTTGAGTCCCAACCAACTTAAATTCACACGTTATTACTCTAACTTCAATATCTGTTAGGCAAATATAACATAAGTTCCATAATATTTGAGTAATCAAATAAAATAAAAGACTCGTAACGTTTCCACCAAAAACATTTCAGGACAAACAACTAAATATGCAAACTGTGAATCAGAAAACAAATATGCTACTAACTTATTGTGATCTTATGGTTAACTTGGTCATTAAAATGTATTAAGCCTTCCAAGTTTTGAAATCACGATCACAAGCTTACACTATTTAGTTATACTTATCACAGAGCAAATAACGATCATGTGACTAAGAGTCTAGAAAACAAGGTGTAATCATAAAATTATAAAAGATAACACATTCACGTTTCTACTACCTAAGTATAGAATCATGTTCTCCTTTAATTGCAATTATTTTAATATATGATCACTTCATCTAAAATGGAAAAAAATACCTCACATTATGTAAAATACAATTGACATTGACAAATTTTGAACCATTATAGATTGGAGACAAAGACAAGTGAGTTATCTTCATGCATAATCTCTTTCTACATAAAAAATTTAAACAACTTCCCCGATTAACAGAACGTTCCGCTACTACTATATACGAATGTGTTCATTCCCATGAAACTTCAAAATTGACAACCGATTCAAAGTTATACATAATCTAGGGAAGGAAAACTAACATCACTTATGTGACCTACAACCGGACATAAAGTGAAGCAACATAAATAAACTTTTGACCATTTTGCACTCTAAATTGAGTTTCAGAACTAAAATCTCCAGATTCGTAGTTACATCAGCTTTACAACAATCAAAACAAGCATCTTAAATCGTATCTTTCATTTTCCAAATAGAAATTCTACATATTATCTAATCAATTTCTACATCAACCAATTACAATTGAAACAAAAATCCACATATTTATGTAAAATTGACGAACTTAAGCATGAGAGAGAACTAGAGAAGTGAATACGTACAGATAAAATGAAAACGTAATTACAGGTAGCCGTGAGAAGGTGGTGCGTGAAGAGGTGCAGGCGGCGGTAATGGTGCAGACAACGACGACGGTAATGGTGCAAACGACGACGGCGGTAATGGTGCCGGCAGTGGTGCAGATGACGGCGGTGAGAATGTCGGTGGTGCTATGCTGAGAGAGAGAGAGAGAGAGAGAGAGAGAGAGAGAGAGAGAGAGAGAGAGAGAGAGAGATTGGGAATTTAGGGCTGGAATATGAAACCGACGAAATTGGGGAATACTAAAAGAAAATATTATTTGGTTTTTAAACGTGAATGTTACTTAATTAATTAATACTGAAACCTAAAAAATTGGTTTATTAATAAAAAAAATTTAGAAATAACTTCATAAGAATAAAATATTATTTAATTTTATTTACCTAAATTTAATAAATTGATATATATATATATATATATATATATATATATATATATATATATATATATATATATATATATATATATATATATATATATATATATATTTATATATACATAGAACATAAAGAGGTAAGATCAGCGACATCATTAGAGTCATGTATTAGCAAGTCGCAAGATCAGCGACATCATTAGAGTCATGTATTAGCTAGTCGCAAGATCAGCGACATCATTAGAGTCATGTATTAGCATGTCGCAATATCAACGACATCATTTAAGTCATGTATTAGCATGTCGCGAGATTAGCGACATCATTAGAGTCATGTATTAGCATGTCGTAGCTTCAGCAACACACTCAGCGACGCAGTTTGTGACATTGTCATACAAAAGGTTATTTAGCGATATCAGTTGCGATGCAAACGACTTCTACGTAGCTAAAAATGTCGTTAGGTTTGTCTCAATTTTGCGACATTTTACAGCGTGTCGCTGAACACATCGCTAAAAGGTTGTTTTTTTGTAGTGAATTTCTCTAAAGTGAATTATGCAGGCCTTGTCAAACTCACTCATTGCCTTGTTGATTTTAACTATAATGGATCTAGCCTAATCAGGTATGTTTCTCATCTTATGTAGGAGCTCCACAACACTACTGGAATCACTCACAACCATTCTCTTTGAATCAAGATCTTTCCTCTTGGAAACCGCATATCGCTTCAAAAATTTCCTCCAAACTCCGCACAAAGCCCCAAAGCTTTACCCAAAGAGTAAGAAAAAACACATCTTATTTTTCAACCTCATCTCTTAAGCACCCTCTTGCACCCCCATTCATTATTAACCCTACAAACAACCCCGTCAACACTAAACACCCAATCTTCAAGATTTTCTTTTTTGCTCTAACTCCATGCTTGTAGCTAATACATATTGCCAAAAAAGAAAACAATAACTATAAACAAGAAGTTCATTAGAGCCATAATTTTCCAATAAATTTCCCTTATAGTAATTATACTTTGATTTTTATCCGTTTGTAATAACGTTTTCTTTTTCAGAATAAGTTGTTTCTAAGAAAAAACAAAGGGTCATATCCTATCCGAACTGAAAACTGGAAATGGGTTAAAACCGGAAACCAAAGGGAACGGAACAAAGGATTTCGATTGGGGTTTTTAGTAGTCGGTCGATTCAGGAACGAATCACAAAACTGGATTTTATAAATGGGACAAATGCGTGAAATTGCAACAAACTTTACATGTTTTGCTATTGTATGCATCATAATCTTAAAAACGTTATTGTATGTATTTAACTCTTTATTTTTCATGTAACAAGTTACCTTTGACCTTGATTATGCTGACGTGTAAACGGTTGTCTATTTTTAATCGATATAGGACACTTATGTGTCATTTATTTTGAGTATATAAATCAATTTACCCAAAATAAAACCCACACTAATACAAGGGTCTTCTTCAATTTTCTTAAATCCTACAAATTATTTCATGTTTGGTCATTAGAGAACAAGGATGTACATTCGTATCGCATGGACACACAAAAACCCAGGAAGAATTAAGATTTGTGTATTGCAACATTCAAGTTCATTACCTTCCAAATGCAAATAAATACCAATAAAAGGGTGTCATGTTTCGTCCGATAATCATGAAGCTCGCCATACGTGAGTGGTGAAGTTTTAATAGATACAACTTGACCATCTACATACCTAAATGGCTAGAAGAAAATATTCCCCATGCAAATTCCCCTTTTTTGAATATGTATGGAATTGGAACAAAAATGAATTTAATAAGAACAATTTTAACATCATATAAGTGAAAGACAAAAACCCTAAATTACATGTTGCCATACCTTTAGGAAGATCTTTATAGGGATAGAGTATGATGTATACAATAACAAAAAACGTGTATAGTTAATTACATTTCCACACATTTTGCCCATTATAAATCTTTGGATCTGAAAGTCACAACAAAAGTCTCTAGTAGGCAGATCAATTGATTACAAAAAACGGATTATATTGTACGCATGATTTTGACCAGTATTTAACATCGATTTCTAAGCCCCTAACACCGATGTAGGGCGAAATAGGTTGTGAGGTTTAACCGAAGGTTATTTCATATTTACATAAGTTATATGTAAGGCGAAATAGGTTGTAAGGTTTAGCCTCAGGTTATTTCATAATTATATAAGTAAGGTGCTGAACTTTATTATTTAGTACACTAATTGGATCATGTTGAGATATAGTTGATTGCTATTTTTCTTTTGTTTTGTTTAGAAATTAACTGTTACCTAGCTTATTTCTAGGTTATCGTGTGTATTAGTCGACGTAATATGGTTAGGTTGTTTTCGACTGATTGTGAAAAGAGTTCTCTTTTATTTTGTTCAAGTTGGGATTTGAAGTGTTATAACCACTTGAAGGAGGGCAATTTAGTTACAAATTATATATCGTAAATCCAAAGACCTATTAGCTACATACAATAAGGTAAGAAATAATATGAAATAAATAAGGCCAAAAGCACTTGTGTTCGAAAAAGTGAAATCAAGCAAACAAAACACAATAATCACGAATTATTTTGAAGAAACTCGAACTGGGAAGTTCAACAATCATCGTCAAATCTCACAATTCCGATGATGTATTACATTTATTAATGAAAATGGTTTAAAACTACTTAAAATACAAACAATACGCAACCCTTAAGATTAGGGATCTAATAAAATTACTTAGCCGTCAACGGATTCTCTCCTACACCTCCATGGGTGTTTATTCGATACTATTCAATGGGATAAGGGGAAAAGCCTTTATTCCAACGGTATCTCCTGGCTAAAATACAAAGAAAAATAAGTTTACTAACAGTTTAAAATACAACATATATACAATAACTATGTGATATCTAATGAAAGTTGGTCAATATATTTAACATTTATGTACTTAAATTTGCCAAACCATATCTCCTGATGCACAAATCTGTTTAATAAATTATTGCGTAAACGTACCTTAAAGCATAAATTAGCTAGACCGTCACAAAGAGAGTAATTAAACGGACAACATATATCCATCGGTCCTACTGGGCAACAAACCCCTGCTTCCCAAAAGCAGCAACCTTTTGCACACTTGCAGCCCCCGTTAGGACAATTGCCCCCTTTAACACATTCTTTTTTAAATCCAGGCGGAATTTTTCCACGTTGAGTTGGTATAATGTCGGTTGCTAGACTATCAAGTTTTGATAAATCATTGGAGAGAGTCGATGAATTAGAGTAATATAACGTTGAAATGAAGATGAACAACAGAAGAAGAGTGAGTATGGAATTCGAGGTACTCATTTTAGTGAACAAATGAATCATGAAAAGTTTCTTGTAATTAGTTTTCATTTTATAGAGACTTCAATCTTTTGGCTTGTTTCACATAATCAACACACCTTCGAAGATGAAAGTACCAAAATGCCATTAAACTAGTTTGTTTTCATTAACTCGTGAAGTGATTATTGTTGCCGTATTCACCCATCTTGTTGTTCCGTATTCAACACATCTCAAATATATATAGTCGTGTTTCAAATGTGATTCATTTTATTTGATTAAGTTTGTTTGATGTGACGCTTGGATATTGGGTTTAAGAGATAGAATTTGTAAACATTTGGAATTCTCGTATTTGCATTAGATTTGTTTTGGCTTTGGTCGATGGGAATTAGAATTAGTATATGGTTTCACCGGATGCCCATAAAAATCCGTATAACTTTGCACTAGCATTGACACATTTTGCATTAATATTGTCAACCCTCGACATTAACGTTCATTAACCAAACTTTATAAACAGTCAACTTTTTTTTTCTCTTTTTTCGACAAAAACATTAAAAATGATGAAATACCTAAATAATCAAATCTCAAACACCCAAAACCTATAGTTTTTGTCATAATATTGAAAAGTTAGATTATTATTGTTTCAACATTATTATTGTTTTTATTGTTTGAATAGTCATAGTGAATGTGAAATAAAATAAAAAGTTTATATTATAACGAATCAAAATCAATAGGGCTGCTTTTTATTTATTTATTTTAGTTATTTGTTTCATCATTGATTATAACTTTATTAATATTTTTTTCCAATTAAGTGACGTTAGATTTAGACTGGGTCGTTAACGGTTAATTAATTAACATTAACACTTGTGAATCATCGTTAAATAGACTTGCAATTAACTATACAAGCTGGGTAAATTCAGATTCAAGATTTACATTTTATGGTACATTTAATCCCTTCATTTATTCTGTATCTATATGTATATATCTATTGCAAATCGCAATTTGATTTTTGTTTATATGTTTGTTAATGGGTGTTTAATTTTTGTTTTGGAAATGTTGATTTGTATAGTGCACACAAGGTGTTTGTTAAAATGCCATACCCATAATTTTTCATGTTGCTTAGCTAGTATGCTGTATTTGATTAGACGAACCGTGTAAATCAATTATTTTGTATGTAGTTGTCTTTAATTTATTACCATAAATACAAGTGGATCATGCTGAGACGTAGTTGTTTGTTTGCGTTTTATGTCAGGGATATAGCAATGGGAATTAAGTTTCCGCTTGTATGTTGTCAATTTAGAGTTGGTTCTTGTTGAGATATACAACAAAATTTAAGTTGGAATTGTTGTTTTATCTTGTGTCGCATAACCGTTACTGGATTGTTAGGTTATTGTTAATTTGTCTGGGCCTAATATGGTTTAGGTTGTTTAAGTTTTCGACTGATTTTGAAAGGGAAAGTTTTCTTGTTCTTCTTAATAATCAATTTGATAACTATATACTCCATGTATTGTTTGACTTCACATATGGTTTACTTTAAGTATCTGTCTATTAGCAAAGTATCCAAAAAATCTTATTCTTATGGACCAAGATTGATATAATCAATGTTTTATGCCGATTACTAATAGGGAAAACGTAACATTTGATTTCATAGTCTTTTAGGATTGTAGTATTAGTAATATACTTGGCATCTTTTTTTAGTTCTAATCATATCTATTATGACTGAACTTGTAAAAATCTCGTATTCGGTTTCTGAATTCTGAATATTTGTAGGTGATATGATCTTTCCATCCAAGCAAGTCTAACTTTAACAATAGTAACCCGTGAAGAAAATTTTAGAAACAAGTTCAGTTCAAGTAGGCCCTTTGATTAATGTTTATGGGCTAATAATTGGGGCAAAATGATCTTATGTTTTGAATTACCAACGAAATGGAGGAAACACATACAGATACTGTTCAATACGAATCACCAATTCGAAATGCTACACAGTTTCAACCGAAAATCACAGGAAAAAATCAGTCCGAGTGTTCTCCAGATGGGTCTTCTAAATTTAAAAGAATGCTTAGTCAGCATCATCTTGGGGATTCCGAGGCACAGAGAGTGGCACAAATCCTTTGGTCCACCGGAAATCTTGATGAGCCAATTCCAACGGGGTTCTATTCTATTTTACCCGTAAGTCGGCATAAGTTTTTATTAATATAGGGTTCATTGAATGTCCATTAAAAAAATATGTTTTATGTTATGCAGGAAAGAAGACTCAAAGAGAAATTTGACATGATTCCTTCACTTGAAGAGCTCCATATCCTAGAATCGGAAGGATATAAGCTCAATGTTATCGTTGTTGACATGTATAAAGATAAAAAAGTGACGATGTTACAGCAGCTGGCTTTGACTTTGGCAAAAGGGTTGACTTCTAACCCAGCTGCAGTAATTAAAAAGATAGGTGGATTGGTGCGTTATTCTATCGTCTGTTCAATATCCCTCTTATCAAGTTTTTTTTCTTCTTTTCCTTTTGGATTGAATTGATTTATCTGTAGGTTTGTGATTTCTATAAACTCCCAAACGTTGAGTTAAATTATGCCAAAGGGGCATGGGAGGAGGTTTACAATGTACATAATCAGGGTATTCAGATACTAGGTCAAATAAAGCATGGTTTTTGTCATCCCCGTGCTATTCTTTTTAAAGTTCTTGCAGATACCGTTGGTCTTGACTGTAGGCTTATGGTGGTGAGTTCATTAAAATATATCTCCATGTTTTAATTATTTTATTTTATTTAGATTCTTATTTTCTAATTTGTTATCAGGGTTTACCAAAAGAAGGTGAATTAGAACGAACAGATTCACATAGGCATGTGTCGGTTATAGTGGAACTGAATTGTAGTGAATTACTGGTTGATATAGTTAGGTATCCAGGACATTTGGTACCGTTTTCAACTAAGGCAGTATACATGTCTCATGTGTATGTAATTGGTCAAGGTGAATCTGGAGAGAATGATTCATGTGATTCACCTATCGAACCAAATAGTCCTGTTCACGGTGCTGCAGAAAATTCAGATGAATGGTAAAAAAAAATAAACTTACATATTTTTACTGTTCTTCAAATAAATTAAAGACATAAATATGTAATACTTGTATTATTGCTTTACTTTACTGTATAGTTCATTACCCGGTGATCCAAACGTAGCAAATGCAGCATGGGGGCGTAACAAGAATACACTTACGGAAACAAGCACTCCCAGTTCAAGGTTTTTATTTTATTTTTCTTATTTTACTTTTTCTAGTTTTAATTTTGATCTAATCCTTATTTATTCGAAAATTTGTGTATCTTATATGTGGAATTCAGTCCAGAGCACTGTTTATTTCGAGGGCCTGGAAGATCTATTCTCGGTGGTCAAAGAGATCCTCCTAGGGAATCTGGAAATGAAATAACAATATCAAGGTTCAAATACTTTTTGTTGTTTGTTAACTTCCCAAAATGCCAATATTTATCTTTCTATTTATTTGATGATTTCTGATGAGTGAGTAACTCCAGATCAGCTGGGGCATCCCCAATAGGAAGCCGTAGAAGAAGACGGCGGAGTAGTGCTACCACAGTTCCAGAAATCGGAGACGACATTGTAAGGTAATATTAATTGGTTTAAGATCTGTATAAAATTAAATATAATTTTAAAAAATGTTTTGAAATGAATTTAATTCTAGGGTTGTGCGAGCAATGAATGACACTTTGAAGAGAAATCATCCTCCACGAGAATTAGTTGATGAACATGCGACTAGCCCAGATCGTCAGGAAAATGTATGCATATATTCCTATTTTTGTCGTTATTATTTTTTTTCTCAACTGAATTGATGCCTGCTATTTGATAATAACAGGCATGCTGTTCACAAACCCATAGGAGGCAAACAAGTTGTCCAAAGGCCATATCTCTTCCTTCATCTCCTCATAAATATAGAGATCATGCTCATGGTTCTGAGACGAATGATGCAGAAAAGTTAGTAGCGAATTTTGAAATGATTGCAACATGGAATAAGTTGCTTGAATCGTCCTCTTTTGGGAATGAACCATGGTTCCCCTACCATGAATGGAATATTGATTTTTCTGAATTAACGGTTGGATCACGCGTTGGCATCGGTATACATTATTACCTCTTATCATCATTATCATCATCATTTAACTTATACTTCTTTTGTTGTTTTTTAAATTTTGGTGAAAATTATATTGTAGGATTTTTTGGGGAAGTTTTTCGAGGAACTTGGAATGGAATAGAAGTTGCAATCAAAGTCTTACTTGAACAGGAAGTAACTGCTGAGAATATCGAAGATTTTTGCAATGAGATATCCATCCTAAGGTACCTTTCCACTATATATTTAGGGTTAATTGCATTTCCTACGGTATTGCCTTAATTTTCTAGCTGATTCCCTTCTTTTTTCTTTTGCAGTCGTCTTCGGCACCCAAACGGTATTACACTTCTCAAAAATGCAAATAATTTCCGTTTTAAAACATTATTTTATTAGGAATTTGAGTCTTGTATTTTTGTTTTGTCATTGATAGCCACTCAATTCTTTCCTTCTCATGCAGTTATATTATTTCTTGGTGCTTGCACAACGCCTCCTCACTTTTCTTTGATTACTGAATATATGGACATGGGGTCGTTATATTACTTAATTCACGTGAGCGGACTTAAAAAGAGAATCAGCTGGCGAAGGAGACTGAAAATGCTCTGTGATATATGCAGGTATGATCATATTTAATACACTGATCATTTTATAAAAACTTGGGAAAAATGTTGCGGGTCAACCAACCCACAATAAGACATGTTTTGAACCCCCTTACCCAGCCCGTCCGACCTGCCCGTTTTGCTACGTTTACTATATTAACCTTTTTAATGGTTTCTTCTTTGGTTGCATATAGGGGTCTTATGTGTATGCACAGAATGAAAATAGTGCACCGTGATCTGAAAAGCGCGAATTGCTTAGTGAATAAGCACTGGATAGTGAAGATTTGTGATTTTGGGCTGTCACGGCAACTAACCACAGAGCACATGAGAGATTGCTCTTCTGCAGGGACTCCAGAGTGGATGGCACCTGAACTCATTCGTAATGAACCCTTTACAGAAAAATGTGATATTTTCAGCCTCGGTGTCATAATTTGGGAACTATGTACTCTTCATAGGCCATGGGAAGGCACCCCATCAGCCCAAGTAAGTTAATTTAATTCACTTCAAGTTCAATAAATTAAAGTCACAGTTTTGACCCATTTACCTATAATCGGGTCAAATGTGCCGAATGGGTTTAAATTAAATCGCCTTTAAAAGATTGTTAAAAGATTATTGTTACTTAATCCTAATATAATAGTTGTAATTATATTAAACTAATAAATCTTTATAAAATTCTATGATGTGTATTTGTGACAGGTAGTTCGTGCAGTTGGTCATGATAATACTCGACTTGATATTCCTGAAGGTCCCTTGGGAAATCTAATAGCAGGTATTCAAATATTAAGATAAAAAGCTTCTAAATAAATGTTGGGAACACTTAGTTCCAAATTATTGAGAATCAAATTAAATTTAAAACCTGTATTTTTCTTATGTTGCCCATGTAAAGCGTAGTGTTTGGTTTTTTATGTCATTCTTTTCCTTTTAGATTGCTGGGGGGAACCTGATCAACGGCCAAACTGTGATGAAATCCTCTCACGCTTAATGAGCTGCGAGATGCTGATATAAATTTTTAGATTCCTAGTAAATTTCCAGCAAGTCTTTAAGAAAAGATTGCAAGTAAATGAGCATCAAGCTTCGTTATGTATTCATGTGAGGGCGATTTTATGCTGTGTTCTACCTGTTGTATGAAGTTTCCATTTTCAAGATTTCGAAGAACACATATAGAGCCATTTTTTTGCAGCAATTAGGTATACTCATATCCTGCACTTTTTCCCTTTCTTAATCTTTCTGCAATATTCTTGCGTTTTGTTTTATAAATTTTTGATTACCGAGTGTGATTTGGCCCAACAATGTTTTGGTGAAAACTCTCTTAATCTGTTAAAACTTTGATCGTTTAACACATTTCTCGTTATTTTGTTTCAGGTGGCTTTCGGACATGAACAAAAAGACTGGACTACCCAAAGATGACATTCAAATGAATAAATGTTAGCTTAAAAGACCAACCTTCATACCTAAATCAGATAGAAAGTTTATGTACATACTAAGATCATAGTTTCAAGAGTTGTGTTTTTGTTTTGTTTGTTAAATGTAGCTAATCATGAGAATGTTTTTTTTCTATCACCGGTCGAGTTTAAACTCCTCGAGATACATATACATTAACATTGTTTTTGCAAATGGTTCAAAATTTAGGGGCGTAAACGAGCCCGAGCTCTGCTCGTTTAAGTTTTACAGAGCCTTATATATATAGCTCGAACTCGGCTTGTAAGGCATACCCCAGGCTCGAGCGCAGCTCGGGTTCGACTCGTTTAAGTAAAACATAAATCATTTATTATTTTATGTATACATATATATCATATTATATATATTATTATATTTATTTAAACAAAAACTCGTTTAGGCTCGCTAGCTCAGTGTATAGAGTTCGGCCTCAAACTTCTTTAATAAACGATCTTTATGTTAAAGATCAATTCGAGCTCGTTTAGCCTCAGCTTGAATCGAGCTTTTTACGAGTTGAGCTCTAGTAACTCGACTCATTTACCACTGATTCAAATCGAATCATAAATTTATAATATTTAGAATTCCCTAAGCACATACGAAGAAAAACATATCAAAAGTTAAACATGTACTATCCGTGCAATCTTGTCCATCCTACATTTTTCTAACAACACCAACTATAAGGACTAAACAACGTATAAACAAAACCGTAAGGACTAAAAATGTAAAACTAAGTAGTAACAAAATATTATCCCAAATACTCCTAATCATGTACCAGATAAAATAAATAAAAAAATAAAAAACACATCCCAATAAAATAAATCGCCGGTAACCCGAACCCTAATCGGAAAGTATGCCGGCGTTCAAAACCCCATTCAACGGCTACTCCGTCAAATTCAGTCCGTTTTACGAACAACGTCTCGCCGTCGCCACGTCTCAAAACTTTGGCATCCTAGGAAACGGTCGTCTCCACGTCATCGACTTATCTCCAGCGGGCCCCATCACTGAAATCGCCGCCTTCGATACCGCTGACGGCGTTTACGATGTCTCATGGTCTGAATCACACGACTCGTTATTAATCGCCGCCGTAGCTGACGGCTCCGTTAAACTTTACGACCTATCGTTACCGCCTACATCAAACCCCGTTAGATCGCTTTCGGAACATACACGTGAGACTCACTCCGTTGATTATAACTCCGTTAGGAAAGACTCATTTATTTCGTCTTCGTGGGATGATACTATTAAGTTATGGACTATTGATAGACCTACTAGTGTTAGGACTTTTAAAGAGCACGCGTATTGCGTCTACTCCGCGACGTGGAATCCCCGGCACGCAGACGTGTTTGCGTCCGCGTCTGGGGATTGTACTGCGCGGATATGGGATGTGCGTGAGCCGGGGTCTACTATGATTCTCCCGGCTCATGAGTTTGAAATATTGTCGTGTGATTGGAATAAGTATGATGACGCGGTACTTTGTACCGCGTCGGTTGATAAGTCGGTAAAAGTGTGGGATGTTAGGAATTATAGAGTGCCGGTTGCGGTATTGAATGGCCATGGGTATGCGGTTAGGAAAGTTAAGTTTTCGCCGCATAGAGCGAGTATGATTGTGTCGTGTTCGTATGATATGACGGTTTGTTTGTGGGATTATATGGTGGAGGATTCGTTGATTGGGAGATATGATCATCACACGGAATTTGCGGTTGGGGTTGATATGAGTGTGCTTGTTGAAGGGTTGTTGGCGAGTACTGGTTGGGATGAGCTTGTTTATGTTTGGCAACATGGAACTGATCCAAAAGCGCCTTGAAAATTAATGGGTGATGTTTGATCTTTAATCTCTTTAGTTTTGGATACTGTGATTTATGTAGAATTGAAGTGTTTCTTTGTGGGATACTTTGTGTGCCTTGTGTTGTTAAATAATAATCAATGATATGCTATAGATGTTGAGAAAGATACAATCTTTATTATGCGGTTTGTATAAGTATCGGAATATCTAGACTTTTTACCGCTTATGATTTCATACCCGTGTAAGAATGAGAATCAAATAGTTAGGTGTTTGAAGATAGAAATAGTGATAATGCTATATATGATTAACGCACATCCAAACAATCCCTTTATACTTTATATCTTGTTTGAAAGTTTGATTAACCGTTTAAATTAGCTGCGTAATATATGCACATTTCAGTCTTTGCTTTTATAGTTTATTGTTCATTTTATAAGTATGATTTCTTTTGGTTTTAGAAATGGCCTTTACAAACAATTTCTGTCCTTCTCACTCTTGATAATGAATTAGGTGCACTTCTGTCTTTTTTCTTTTATGGTATGTTAACTTAACATATATTTTAAGGGTACAGCTCTGTCGGGACTTCATCTGTGTTCCATATGAAATTATTAACCGAGATAGGGGTATTGTTTGAAACTATAGAATTTTAAACTTAAAATAGATAGTTGGTTTATATCATAAAATGAGTTTTAACCAGGATAGAGATTGTGCCCTGCAATTGAGAGACGAGACAATTGTGTGAATTTCATAGTGATAACGTATGATTTGGTTTAAAGTGGACACCATGCTATTTAGTTTTAGGATGGTTAACAGAGTGAAAAGGCACACACCATGGTGCAATCTTGCAGCTAACTGTGGTACATGACGGTGGGAATTTTTCGTTCTGTATGTTTGACCAATTAGTCAACCAAGTTCTTTTGTTGCACTTTACCTTACGGTTGAGTTTTAACAGTCATAAGTCATAACCCAAAATTATAATTTTTGACTGGTTCATATGTATATTCTGAGAATCATCAATCTATATGTAAGGTCAGTTACGATTTCAAAATTTCTTTTGGCTTATTGTTCAAATAATGTCCTGCAACTTTTTCATGTAAAGTTTCGTTTTGTTGAGAAAATTGATAAAAATCATATATAGCTTCCAGAACGAGCATAATTTGTATTGGGCTTTCGGATTAACCTGATATTATTATGGCTGCAAAGAAAATTTTATGTCGACTTTGAGTGTCATTGAAGGGATGTTGTGCTGTTGTTTACAAAAAATATGCCTAATACGGTAATACCCCTTCTTGATCTGCATCAAGAAATCTGCAAGCCAGATTTTTGCGTACACTGCACACCATCAATATCTTTATAATTACTGCGAAATGGAAGCTCATATTTATCAAAGTTAGAGTAGTTAGGAATAGTTCAAAGACAATTGCTTGATTATAAATACCTTCTTTTAATAATTTTCAAATATACTTAGTTTTGTTACGACAGGTTTCATATCCGAAAACATGATGTCTCTACAATTAACCAATCTTCATTTATATTTACTTTTTGTTTTGATCTAAAACATCTGAGTAGCTAAAGGAAGGATAGTCAACGAGGCGACAAGACCCCGTTAGTAGCAGCAATCTAGAGCTATTTACCTGTTATTTTTAAGTACATGTTGAGTTTATATACCACTGTTGAACATTAATCCATTACTATTATAAAGTTATATACAAATGCAGGAGATACATTTACAATGACAATGTCTTAACTGTTTATTCGACTATTCGATGTATATAATTTAATTCCCTTTACATAAGAAAACTTAATAATTTTCTGAGACTATGTGTACGTTCGTACCGACTAAACATAGCCAGTTCCTAATAGAAACAAGTAAAAGGAACGTAACGTAACTATAAGAAATCGATTCTACACTAATTTTTGCATTTGATCAAGTGGTTGAAGAAACTCTGCATCCACCTTTGTACTTGCTAATGAATTATTAAAAGTTTTTAGAAAACGAATAATAAGAGTTTCCACCTGCTTAACTAACTCACAATCAGCTTAGATTTTTCAGATCATGAAAACCACAGAAGAAGATGATCATGTGTTTATGTATCACTTGTAGTCTCGGAGATGCTATTTAAACGAGGTCTCCACTCAACACGGCTGCTTTTTCTCTTACACTCTTTCTTCAAAGAGGATGAAGATCTTGGACACGTCTCTTTAGAGATAGAAGGTGCAGGGGTAGGCACAAGGATGTATATCTTACCACGCTTCAGCTCGACATCAGGTGAAAGGATCATGATCTTTGAGTATTCAGCTACACCAAATTCATTAGTGTACGACGGGGATGAGGGTTTCTTGAGGACATGTCTAGGGTTTGCTTTCATGATCTCAGATGCTAGGATGGTGCCACTTATTTCCTCGAGATAGCCATCGGTATGGATGATGCGGATTACGTCGAGTGATCCGCAAGGAAGAATGCAAGAGATGCAACATTTTATGGCGTTTTTCATGTCTATATTTCTTGCAATCTATTGAAGATGGATAGAAAGATGAAAGTAGATGAGCCTTTACCAAATGAGAGGCAATATTATATATATCCATTACCTCTTCAAATATATACAATATTCTTTTAAATATAAGACAATTAGGTAAAGTGCTTTTGGTATACTATTTACCTTAAGTTTTTGGTCTAACATTACCAAGCAAACTATATAATCTTACTTTGTGAAACCTAATGTCTTCAAAAATCTAACTCTATCTATATGTCCTAATTTGATATGGGTGATGATCTATATTTTTTAAAAGGCAAAGCCTCACCCACTTACTTCACACACCTTATACATGGCCGACGGGAAGCAAGTGTGACCACACATGACCCAAAGACTAAGAGGGGTGTATTATTTCTAAATCTATACTCATATGTACATGTCCGACAACATTATAAAACAAAAATTGTATGTAGCGGCAAGTTTCTAACAAAATGTTGCATGTCTGTATAAAAAATTGTATATCAGCAACTACTTTTAACTTTCTTACAAGGTATTTGTAGTCTTGGTACCGACCCTTATATATTGCACGTATTTGTTCCTAATAGAGCTTGAACTTGTAACGCTTTCGTTTAAAAGTCACCTCAATACTGCTAGATTAAAAGTGTCCTAATATCATTTCTTTGCAACCAAATCAACTATATACTAAACTAATCACATGTGATAAAGTGGAAATAATATTTTTGTTAGAGGATGATCTTGTTGTTTTCTAGTTTATTTTAGGATGACTTGTTTGGGAAAAAGTAATAGCAAATAGCAACCCATGTGTGGTTTTGCCTTTTGCATCCATCATTGATGGTTTTATCATCTACTCCTTTTTCTCTAGTTGGTTCAATAATTCTTTGTTTTTTGAGGTTGGAAGTTTATGGGCGAATCATGCAACTCCATGATTGACTTTGCCATGTAGGATTTATTTGAAAGGAATTGAATTGGGACAAGTGGATGACTCACGAGGTGACAATTGTTAGGTACTTGTTTAATCACAATAATAGAGCCATGTGAGAGTCGGTAACTAAACATTTAGTGTAGCCTACTTTTGTCTTCAAGTGTTCAAATAGGTTTATAGAGTTTGAATATGTTCACGAGATATGGTTTGGGTAAGACATAGTGTTGTTTTTGGGTAACGATTATGCAGTCGGTAAGAAACGAACATTGAACTTTTCATTTTTTATTAGAGTTTTATCGATTTTCAAATTATCGTCGAGCTAACTCCTAGAGCATTTAGATAACTTATTCACTAAGTTATACTATATATACTTGTTTATTGTTTGTATGGTAGAATTTGAGGCGTGTTTGCTTCTTTGCTTCACTTATTTGCTTTAAGAAAAAAAATTAGGATTTTGGTTTTCAAATCGTTAGACTCCCTCCAAGTACAATTGTTCAAATACATTGTTAATGACGAATTTTGAACTCGTAAACCCCTATTTGAAAGACCGAGTTTAAATTATATGTCGACATTGATTTACATCTTTATCTAGAGATGTCATTTAAAAGAGAGCACAACTAAGGAGATGACGTTGTGTGGTTTAAAGTATGACACAACATGATATATACTTGAACGAAACTATACTTAAGAAGCTCGTTTCAAATAAATGGGTTACAAATGGAATTTAGAACACCTATGGAGTTTATGATGGACGATGTTTAAAAAGCTCGCAGATAATCATGTTGGGTTATGGATCTTGTCGAGCAGTTAGATTAAAAGGGCTATAGACCATACAAAATGGATGCAAAATAAAATATGTAAGATATTTGTGAACAAAAATAAAAAAATCCTTCAATCTTAAACATATTTATTTTTTCTACTTGTACTTACGTGACCTGCGCAAAAGCTCAGCACATTTTGAAACACTTTTTCGTAGAATCGTGTCAAACTAAAAAATCTTACAGTCTTTAATATGATATGGTGTGAATGTGTGTTATATTCTTGCTAATATGATGAAAATGTAATCAGAATACACCAGTATAGAAGGAATATCAGTAGTAGGTGCTCAATTTTTAGGTTTGGGGTTTGGTATCATGTTTTCTTGGTATTTTCTAGTTTTATTCTTGTTTTATTGATGAAATAATTTTTCACAAGTAATATGTCTTTTACTGACGGACATATTTTATAAGTGACACATATTAAAGAGTTACCGGATCAACTTTAAAAAACACAATAGTAAAATCTTAGTTTTGCTCTCACTTTTACGAAGTGCGGGTGATCAAAGTTATTCATTTGAGATTAACCTATCATTTTTATGTGTCACCGGACGTTTATCTTACACACCTTTACCCAATCATTTTTACGTGTAACACCTTTACACTACAACAAATATATCAAATGTATATATTTGTATCTTCGCGCTTCTAAAAAGCGTGTATATTTTTATAATTTGTTCACAATTATAAGTGTGTAAAATATATTTTTAATTAAAAAATGGAATAAATACGAAAAACTAAAATGTAGAAAAAAAAATTCATACATTTAAATGTGTACAAATACAAAAAGGTTCACACTTAAAAGTGTGGAGACAAATTTGTCTCACCACGTTTCTTTACACTGTTGGTGTGTGAAGAAATTATGTGTCACAAATTTCTCTCTATACTTTTTAGTGTGGAGCAGTTGTACATTTGTACACGTTTATAAATGTATAAATTTTTTTAAACAACTAAAAATGTGTAAATTTTAGAAGTTTTACATTTTTCTTTACATTTATAAATGAAATAACTTAAAAGTGTGAACAAATCAACAAAAAAACTACACTTTCTATAAGTGTGAAGAAATAAATGTGTAAAAATAACTTTTTTCTTTTAGTGTTACTGTTTTTTACTTTTAATTTATCGTGTGTTTTTATGGTGGAAAAGATTGATCATGCGAACAACTACGATTTACATACTCATTCTACTCTAAATGAAATATGGTTTTGGGGTTTAAGCATTTAAACTAAAAATACATAATGTATTTAATGTGCTACATAAAAATTATTTGATTTAATTTAATTATTTTGAGGTATATGGCATCTAATTTATGTTCTTATAAATATACCTAACGAAGAGAACTCTTTAGTTGCATTCCAGAAGCATATAACTTTTACAATCGATCAGTAATCTTCATCATCCGAGTTCAGCTTCCTGCGATATGATTTCAATAAAACTTTTGTTACGTGATCAATATGTTCTAAGTTGGCAACAAAAATGCATTTATTATTCCCTGAACCCTTGTATGTACCTAATACATATGTGGTTGACGATATTTTTCTTACTATGGCAATATGATGAATAATTAAGAACAGCAAATCGACTGTTATTTATTACATTGCTAGTTGTCCTATTAAAAACTGAAGCAAGGCAGTCGACTTAATCGGAATTTGAACATTTAAATATAGCCGTTCATTTCACATGTTAAAGGAGAAATAAGGAAAAACCATTACATGTACCATTAAAAGACCATGTATCATCAATACACTACAACATGTGCAAGAACATACACAGAATTGATGGAGGTTGAGAGATCCAGAAGGCATATCGCTAAAGACCAGAATGACAACATTTTTTAAAATTGTTTGTTTTTATAAAAAAGCTTGTTGAAGTGTCTTGATAGGTTCAAGGCATCCAACTTTTGTAACTGACGAAAACCGAGTATTACAGCTACACTGTCTAATTGGGACAACTAATTTTTAAAACAAATGATGTCCCTTGAAGAGTATGAAGGAACTCATGTTCTCCGTGTATCCTGAGGCTAGTTTTTCTTTTGACATAGTAATAGATCATGAAAATCCTACCATTACCAGATGAACATCATCGATCGAATATGATCAAAACTTCATAGTGACAAGAAACTTCTAGAAGGTAAGCCTGTCATGACATTACTTTGGCTTCTTAATCTATACCAATCCAAGTAAAATAAAATTTAACGGCAAATGCGATTTATAAAGAATAAGCCAGAGAAAAGGGTATAAATAAGAAGCCAAAGAACAAGCATAACCTATCATACTATATTACAGGCAACCTATATATCCAGAAAATCTTAGATAACAATCGGAAAGAAACACACCAATCTATAAGAATCAAAAGTCTCACCGACTCTAAAGCCATCAATAAAGACCTCATGTGAGTTCAATTCAATGACAAGTTTCACAAGAAAGAACCCAAAGAAGTTGGGCTCCAATGACAAATTACTTGTCACACTCATAAAAGACCTAGAGTAGATTATCTAACTTTTAATGGCATTTATCTAAAACAAAAAAACAGTTAGACGTTAGAAAGTGTTAGCTTAATAAGCTCGTATCTTTGTTAACTTAATTTGCCCCCATTGTGAATTTAACTTTTATAGTTTTGTTAGTTTAGTAATTAAAGTCTCTTTGTATTTAGTTTCTATCATCATTTTGAATATGATTTTGAAATCATTTTCAAGTTCAGTAAAAGTATTTTCTAGTTTTGTCTATAATATTAACATGATATTTTAGAGGCATGTATCGGATTTGATTAGGTTTGTTTAACGATTGTTGTTCTATTGATTAGTTTGTTTCTACATTCATTTTGGCTTGTTTGATTCATTTGTTTAGTTTTGTTTGTTCATTAATCTGATTAGGCTTTGTGACCCAGAGAAACGTCCCAACGCTGATTTTAATTTCATGTTTGTTGATTCTCTTAAACTTAATTTTGTGTCGACATTTGAAAAATCACATGTTCGATTGAAAATGTTCTAATAAACAAAAATCATAGGCTCATAGCAAAGATATGAAATATGGTGGCTTACGGTGAATTGAAACCGTTTAGGGATAATATGTGTGGGATTTATTTTTATAATCAGGATTTATCTTTTCTTTCAAGTTATCAAGCAGTAAAAGATGTCCTTGCTTAATGTTATAGAGAGAGACCTGACATAAGGGAAAAAGCCTGAGGAAACTATAGCAAAATTCAGGGGGAAGTAGTCAATTCAAAGTAATATTGAACAACATATACTGATAGCCTACCATTAAAACTTAATGGAAGCTGAAACTGAGAGGGACATTCCCACAGAATATTATAAGTTAAGCCATCAGAAGCCGGTTGTTGAAGATAAAATTCAAATTCAAATAGTGAATAAGAAGGTTTCAGAATAGTCAGCTCGTCCAGTAAAACTTGGTGTATATAAAAGCATACATAAAGAAAAAGAGAGAGATTTGTTTCCACTTATGATAATTTTCGAAGTCTAAAGAGTGACCTATAGAGGTGGTTCACAATGATTCTAGGAAAAGCACCGATAAATGGAAGAAAAAAAAATTATAAGGAAATTCCAAAGCTCAAAAGTGACAAACAAATTTCTAAGTTTGCCAGAAAGAGCTTTAACTGAAGATAAAGTAAAAACTAAGCTTGAGATTTGAAACATGAAACTGAGAAAAGGATTACATATACTCATAGTGTACTTAGAGCACCCGTAATGGACTTTACCAAGTTCATGGCATCGCCTCGTCATGCCACAACAGATTTTCATAAGCCTTGATTTCATATAAACTTGCTTCTTTACTCATATAAACTCATCAAATTTATAACCTTTCCCACATACCCTCTTTTTGATTATTTATAAAAGACTTTAAATTTATTTGGGTACAAACTTTGTGCTTATTTATGGTTTATGGAACTCCATAGGGATAAAACCTCACATTCTTTTTCATCTATACATTTTCATAAAGTTTTCTAAATAATGCATGAACAAACATCATAAATGCCACATCAACTTCATGTCACTATAAATTTTACTATAAATTTTGCATTACGAATGCTCTTAGAGCAGTATAATTTAGAAAATTCTTTGAACTACTCAACCAAAAGATTCGGTTTATAAAAGAGAAGCCAAATAGGCATAAATGACTTTCTAATAATACATGCATGATATCCGTAATCAACAGCGAAGCCAAAATCTTTTCATGTGGGTCAGCTAAGAGAAAAAAATCATCCAAAAGAGTTTCATGAGTTTCGTTCCATGATTTAGCCTAAAAAATAGTATTTATTTACATTGGGACATAACTGAAGAAGGTAAAAGTCTTTATCAAGTTGTGGCAAGACGTTGTCAAGTGATACATGACTAAGTTATCAAGAGCGTTAAAACTAGCTCATGAATAGGTCAAAGCAATTGCGGGTCAAAGGAACTAACTCCAATTAAAATATGAGCAGTTCCCGCTTTAGCTAAGCTGCTTCAGTAGTTTAAGCTCACAACTTTCGGGCAACCTTAGCTTAAACAACTTGGTCTCGGATCAACCAAGTCGGTGAAGACTCGATCCCTAATCCAGTGTTTAAGAGCTTCTACATTTGCATCTACTGAAGTGAGTCAGCTCAAGTCCTTAATGATTTCCATAGTTACTGAAAAGAAGATGGAAATGTCGCTAAGTAGGGATACGACCTTTTTGACCAACGTTATTTTAGGATCAAAATGTTATCGACTTAATGAACATACACTACTATTTCAGTTTGCAAATCTCATCAAGCTAGCTCTACAAAATTAATTAGCCCCCAAAGGATTAAATTCTAGAACTATATATATGGAAAATGTGCGGTAACCCATGCACTTATTATATGTTGGTTTTGAAACTCGTGTTCTAATTTGAACTTTGGATATAATGCTAGTAGTGAAGAAACTCGAGTGTCAAAAATTTCTATTTGTTTCACCAAAAATTAATGAAGACTCGTCTAGTGGAAGTTTGTATGATAAGACACCGTCTTTTTAGAATTGTACTCAAATCTATGAACGAAATGGCAAAAGGGGATTATATTACCCTCAAAATGTTTTTTTAAGTGGAGGAGGAGGAGGAGAAAGAAAACAAAAAAAAGACCGGTCATTTCATGGAGAAGAGATCTATGAAATAAATATATAAAAATCATCTACCAGCCCCTCGAAACTTCCATAAGGAAATGGGTGTATAGCGAAAGAAAAAAGAACATCCAAAGAGAAGTAGTTAAAGAAAGAGATATGGAGCAAGAATTTTTAGCCAAATTTGAAAACATTATTTGGAATAGAAAATCAAGTTGAAAAAGGATTGTTGTTGACTATATAAAAAAACATGATTTGTTTTATTAAAGTTTTGCTATCATGTTTATTAATGCTCTAATCTGGTTATCCGGTATATAGGCTCACATACTAGTAAGATTTCTTTCGTTTTTGTTTTGAAGAGCATAAAATTTTATTATTTAGTGATTCAGTATATAAGCTCACATTCTAGTAAGAAATGTTATAAACGGTTGAAGTATTACTTGTTCAAGTTACCCGAAGAAGGTGAATTTTGACTAAGATATACCCGTCTAACTAAGGTGCCCCATGACCGTTTCCAAACCATTTTCGTGACACCTGCAAGAATTCAATCTATACACCTAGAATAGTTGATATTGACCTGACAAGTGTTCACCAAGAAGATTTTAGGAGGAATTGCATTCCATTCTAGTAGTATGTTCAAACTGTAAAGACGATATTATTTTCTAGTTAGCAGTATGGAAGTCATGATTAATTAGTGCTAGACTGCTAGCTATATCTAAGTCATTTGTTAATTTAGTACTTACTTTGTTTAATGGTTTTGTAGAACTCTTTTACGTAACTGTAATATTGAATTATTGGCATATGTATTAAGTAAGAAAATTAGATCATTTGAATTTATTAGAAATCGCTCTAACAAATACGTACTCTCTCTCTATCTGCTACTTAATTTTAGTCTTCAACATCAAAGAAAATTCAATGGGAATGTATTATACAAGTGTGAGTGTGAATGTAATGAATTTTATAGTTTTGAGAATTGGAGCATCTTTATTTTGTAATAGTTTGATTATTAATGATTTTCTCTTTTTGTTTAAGTTATATAAATTTGGATATCATTGAGTTGATTTTGTTTTGAGATATTTGATCCCTAGTAAGATCACTGGCTGTTCACTTGGCCTTCACCTTGCTTTCGTTTGTAATTTCGAACTCAATTTATTATGGTTTTACTTGAGGCACCAAAAGTACATGTGTGTTCCGCGTACACATCCGATGTCAATGTGTACTATCCTTAACTTATCCCTTCTAGGAAGAAAGAAGATAAAGATTGATCACTCCACATGAATCTTCAAGTTCAAACCACAGAATTTGAGCATGAAATAGATGAAAATCAACAGGAGCTCAACGAGTCAATACGTAAAGTAAAAAAGAATGACCACCTATTCGATCTGATGATGTGCCTGTGATTATGTAAAATCTCTGAAAACATCCATGCATAAGTATATGTCAAATGTTCTAAGGTGACTGAAGATAGTGATCAACAACTCCAGATTACACCATCCATCGTATATATTATCCAATCCTTCGGACTCTACGAATCTTTTAGATGTAGCAGTGCATGACACTATTTGGGCAATATGGCATTTCCGTAATGAGATGGTTTTCTCCTTTAAGAAGCCTAGAAAAGACCTCCTTTTAGATGAAGTCGGCTCACCTCCTACACTTGGATTTTAGTATAGATAGAAAGGTTTCTTTTTCCTACTGAAGTTGTGTTTTAACTCACGTTCTTGCCTAATCTTCCATTTTGCAATTGTACTTTTAGCCATTATTTTAACAGCAAAAAGATTTATATTATTAAACAGCCCCTAGTGAGAAACTAGGAGCAAAGGAATTACAAAGGGAAGCATACGCCGATCTAGGATTACAATACCAGTCACTCCAAAGAATTGAATTTTTCCTATATACCTACCCGTGATCCAATGACACGAAAGGAGCTTAACGTCGTCTCGGAGAGTGTTTTGTCTAGGCTTGCTTTGAGAGAAAATGGATTCATTATAAAAACGCCAAATGACCCAGAGTGTAGTATGGATTACTACTTTTAGCCTTAGCTCCTTGTTAGGCCATTTCTTAATAAAATTCTCTTGCCGTTAAAAAAAAAACTAAACGACGACTCGTTAATACTTATAATCAACATTTTTGAAGTAGTGCACTATATATATAGACAAGACTGCAGATAAGAATGCAGTTCAAACCACATCAACAAATAAAGACCTTAATTAATTAACTAGTAGTCTTATGACAAGGTAAATGATTGTGGAATCTTCTAATAATAACTAAAATATGCTAAAAACAAAGACTAATCTTAAACACGCCACATTAACAAAATATATAACATTAAACCTGATAAGAATGTAACTATAATCCAAAATAGGCATACAGTGACAGTATTGCCGGTACGTTGAGTAGTTTTGGATTAGTTTTCTAGTACATTAATTAATACGTATTTCATTATCATAAGACTGAATCGCGAGTTGCGTTTATAATTTTATATATTTTTTCTTTTAGTTTTTGTTTCAAGTTGGAGAGGAGATTCTTATGTTTAAGATTAATTAATATTGCAAAACAATCAGACAAGTTCTATAATCTAAATCCAATGTTATATATAAGGAGGCGATTTATTACCATGGTCATCCATAGGGGGCACAAAATCGTATAGAATCTTAAAAAGGGCCAAAACATATATAAAGTAGACATTTGAACAAGAAATATTAATTTAAACACCATTCGTATATAAACAGTGTTTTGCATGATATGAGAGAGAGAGTGTGTATGTTTGTCCAACTTAATTACGCCCTTGGTCTATTTTTGGGGTTTATAAGTTATTAAGTTTCTTTTAGGATTTCAAAAGGTGTCTATTTGTTTTCAAAAATCTACAAGTACTAGAATTAGGGTTTTGGTTCATGGTTTTTTTTAGGGTTTCCATTGATATCAAGAAGATTGAAGTCACTAGTTATTAATTTCAACAAAATTTAGCTAGAAAGTATTTCATACGTAGAACTATAAGTATATATATGTTTACCATTTAGCTCGGAGAAAAGGAAATGGAAGCAAGTGAAGTAGCCTGCATCTTTGAAGAGTTCACTTCTTCGTTGGCCTTGATTTGATTCTTCCTCTTTTTCTTCTTCTTGTATGGGATCCCTCTTGCCTTAGCTTGACACTCCTTCACTTCTCTCAAATAAACCCGAATCGCACCATTTCCAAATGGATTTTTCTCAGGAGAGCCGCCGTTCTCTTCATAGGCAGCTCTTAAACGCCCGATTAGGGCGTCAAGACTCCCCCACGCTTGTCTGAGAGGGCAGGTGCAAGGGGCAGGAGGGTCAGGCTGCCCAAAGAATACACATCCATGTAAATGAACCTTAGTTTTTCCAAATTGATCAAGGTACCGAAGAAATTCCAAAACATGGCTAAAGTTGCATTGCGAAAGAGCAACTGGAGGTCTTTGATTCTTTAGATACTGCCCAAAAGTGTTCCAGTCACGTCGTTTCTGTGATTCATATCGGCTTAAAGGTGCTGGATGGAGGCTCTGATCCCCGATTGCAGATCGGGAGGATCCTTCACAAGGATCTTTTGATATGTTACTTGACATGAAGAAATTCTTATGTGTTTTTGGGAAATTGATGATTCTAGTTGAAAATAGTAAAAACAAAAGGTAGGTGTAGAGAAAAAGGAAGAAAAAGATGAATATCACATATATTAGTCTACTACTGAGGAGACATGTCATGGGTCCCTATAGAGAAGCTTTTTTTCCTCTTATCATTTTCATTTCAATTTCTTTCTCAAGGCCATTATAAGCACTAACCATTACTTTAATTTCAAATTTAATCTTTCAATTATAATATATATATATATATATATAAGTAGGGTATGTATAATTATTATGATATTCCACTTGGATCATGTATGACACCATGTTTGATATCTCCATGATTCAATATTAGCCAGGTAGGGGGGTAAAAGTCCTTTAATATAGAGGTAATTAATTTTAAGGATAAGATCTCATATTATATATAAGAACTAAAAAGCTAAAAAATTCAATATTTTTCTAACAACAGAAAAAATCAATCTAAAAATAAGTAAGAAGTTAGAGATTACAATTCACAAAGAAAACGACTAACAAAAACAAGGAAATCTGAAGCAACTCCTCGGAGACTATCAAACTAAAGCAACAAGATAACGCCATAATAGAACCTAGACGCATTCCTATGAAAGACAAGAAACTTATTCAACGTACACTTCGACATCTATATATCAAAACATAATCGTCTCTATCAAAATCTCTCTCAAAAGGAGAATTTCAGCGAGGACTCCCTAACTTCATGTACCTTTGGTACCAACTAGCATCGCTACCACCTACCAGCCTCATGCGATGTGGTCCGAAGACCAACGTCTTGGACCAACTCTATCAAAATCTAATGTTTGGGTATACATATCTATGTCGGAAACTAAAGATGTGTTTAGTGGAAACTGTTGAAAGTATTAAATACTACTTGATATTTGTTCAATCATAGAGCATACAAAACATTACGTTTATGGTAATAATTTGTAGTACTAAGATTACATGAAGTTTTCCAGAAGTAGGTTGTTGTGTAAACTATTGGCAACATGGATGCAAAAATGATTAATATATATGACCTACTTGTAATAATATAAGGGCTTGAGAGAGATGGAGAGGCTGCTAACAATTCAATAATTGGGAAATGTATTGTGTTTCTTATGAATTACGTCAAGAGAAAACGTTGAATTTATCTACCATTTGAGGCTATAAATTAAATTATTTTGGCTGTATAAATAAAATGGAAAATAAAAATATTGCAACAAGGAAGAAAGCTTATGTTTAAAAAGAAACTTAATGTAGATTTGTAAATACAATGTTTGAATTTGTAAAAGTACAAAGGAATGAATACAAACTAGCTAGCCATTTACTAATGGAACGACATAGATTAGTTAACCACAAGTGAATAAAATCGATATGTAAAAAAAGAGAATCAAGTGTCTTTTAGAACAACGTACTAAAGTTTCATTGAAAAACAACGTTACCGACGCTAGATTACAAAAGGACAACTCATAGTGCAAAGGTTGATAAATAAAAGGTTTTGCTCACCATGTCAAAAATTATTAAGAGTTTTAATTTTGTGTATGAAGCTTGAATCTAATACTATTGTATATAAACCTTTTCATTGATAACAATTATCTTTTGTTGATGTGGTAGTCGTATATGTTGTCACATCATCCGACAAGTTTGGTAAGCACAATAAAATTTTCGAAGAGCTACACATATAACTGTAATTTATTACATTTTGTTACATTTTTAGAAGTTACAGTGGATAAATATCAGTAAATCATTGTTAATGACAAATCTTTAAATTATTAGATATTAATGGTAAATAGTGTAATGATTATTTATAAAATATAACAAAGTTTTATGAAAAACTAGTTACACTATTAAAATAAACATTTAATTATCTTTCAAACGAAAGAAAAAAAAAATTAGATCTGTAAATAGAGAAATCAGGTGGCGGTTTTAGGGTTAAAAAGAAATAAGAGTGAAAGAGAATTTTTAGGAAATAAGTAAAATACCATTAATACCCTTTTAAGCTTTATAAAATAATACTTCATCTTCTAATTATTTACGAAATCGTCATCACGAATTTTAGCCATTGATCAACTAATCAAAGGTCCAGATTGAGTTTTCACAGTTCTCGCAGAATTTTGAGTTTTCGCATGAATCATTCAATATATATATATATATATATATATATATATATATATATATATATATATATATATATATATATATATATATATATATATATATATATATATATATATATATATATATATATATATATATACATATATATATATATATATATATATATATATATATATATATATATATATATAGCTAGGGTGAGGTTCAAATGGGATTCTCAATTTTCTAGAGATCCAAGGATCCACTTTTTAGCCACACAAATTCACTTAGGGGTCAAAACCACAAAGGCTTCCTAGCCATTCATTTTTCCCTTTATATTTTTTTTTCTTTTTCATTTTTTTTCATTTTTTTTTTCATTTTTTAATTCGGTTTTTTTTTTTTTTGCTATGTTTTACTTAACTTTTTTTTTTTTCAAAATCACATGTGATTTTTTTGTAAAAAATTGAAATCACATGTGATTTTCAAAAACCAAAATTTTAAAATTTTAAAATCACACGTGAATTTTTTTTTTTTGTCGAAAATCACTTGTGATTTTCAAAACCAAACTTTATAAATTTTAAAGTCACACTTGAAAAATTTGTTTCTCGAAAATCACATATGATTTTATAAGCAAAATAGTTTGTAAGTTAAAAATCACATGTGAAAAATAATCAATAATTTTTTAAAATCAAACGTGATTTTACCCATAAAATATTTGTAGATTGAAAATCACATGTGATTTTTA
This sequence comes from Senecio squalidus, assembly GCA_910822075.1. Classification (NCBI taxonomy): domain Eukaryota; kingdom Viridiplantae; phylum Streptophyta; class Magnoliopsida; order Asterales; family Asteraceae; genus Senecio; species Senecio squalidus. The sequence goes on along the minus strand of CAJVGC010000591.1, from coordinate 8,247,204 downwards.
AAAAGTAAGGTTGAAAATCAAATGTGATTTTCGGAAAAAAAAAAAAATGTAAATAAAAAGGAAAAGAAAAAAGTAAATTTTTTTTTTAGAAAAATAGTAAAAAAATAAATTTAGAAAAAAAAAGAAATGATATAAGGAAAAATGGGTGGTTAGGAAGGGATCCCTTTTGAACTCCAATATATATATATATATATATATTTGTTTGATATATTCACGTCAAATCAGGTCATGAGTTCGAGTTTTGTCATGGACAAAATCTGATTAAATTATGATGTAATGTAATATTTGCATATATGAGAAAAGTTATTTGATATATCCATCTTAGGAAAGATTTAATATTAAATTAAAGACGTCGACGGATGTGCATCTAAAGAGCCGAGTAAACCTACAATATAGTGCTATGCATCCTTTAAGGGTATTTATGAGGATTTGGCAGTTGTAATATTTTTTTCCATGGTATGTTGAATACTTTTGGTAAAAACCCTAAAGGCATCACGCAAATTTATTTCATCACATGATATATGTTTGCATCGTATTCTAAATTGTAACTAGAAACTGTACTTTTCTTACTGTTTAGCTTTCAATGGAATGTTTATAGAAGGGTTACATATTAATTGGCCTATAGTGTTTGAACGTGGTATTCAAAGGACAATTACAGTAGCTAGCGACCATATTATTTTGAAAATAAATACTTTCTTAATAGTAATAAGAAAAAAAAAATAATAAAAAAAAAAAAATGGAGTTGTGGCAATTTTTAGGTTTGATTTACTTCATCTTATACATGCTTCAATAGGTTGTTTTAATTTTTATTTACTAAAAGTTAACTGAACCATGAAAATTAAATTTATCAAATAAAAGTCGGTTAAATTTTAACAACATATAAATAAAATTAGGATAGCTTGCACAAAAATGTAATGAAAATTCATCAAATTGTGTTTGTAATGATCTTTAAAAATTATTAACGGAGGTATGATTGTAATGAAAAATTCACCAAATTTTTCATAGGAGAAAAATATCTTCAGCAAAATCTTATCTAGTTTTAAATTTGTCAGCAAAACAAATTCTTGAATTTCTATATTTGTATGCACGGAGGAGGTTCTTATAAACCAATATCTAAATTAAATTAAGTAAAAAAATATGAAAAAATAATTTATAATATGTGTAATTTTGTATTATGTTTATTTATTCAATTATAAAAAACTTTAAAAAAACAAGTTTTGATATGCATCAAAATATATGTCGTTTAGAGGTTGTGCATCAAATTCATTGTTTTTGTGCAGTAAATATTCAAATTTGATGCACAACGATAAAACTACCTATTTTTTGATGTACAACAAAACTTCGTTTTTTAAAGTTTGATATATGGTTAAAATGAACGATAATCCAAAATATCTAATGTTATAAATTATTTTTTAATTTTTTTTTTACTTATTTTACCTTAAAGTTTGTTTTACAAGAACCAACCTCTTGTACGCACAATGTATATCTTTTCATATCTTAATGACTATCTACCATTAAAATTAAAAATCCTAATATTTACTAGGATAATAATGACTATTCAAGTGATAAAAACAACATGATATTATATATTTTATGTCTCAAATTTTAAGCCCTAACATTTACTAGTATAATAATGACTATTTAATGAATAGTCATAAAAACAACATCATTTTATATATTATATATTTTGTGTTTCAAATTTTAAGCGAAAGTGTGAGGAAAACAGTGTGATAAAGTGTGTTGAATACATTACCTAGAGTAGAGTTGTCGAAAAAAACCGAAACCGAAACCGGTCCAAACCGGGTTTGACCAAAACCGGTTCGGGTTTGACCAAACCGGGCGGTTTGGAACAGGTTCGAGAACTCATGAAGTAAACCGGGTTGGGACCGGGTCGACGGAAACCGGGTCGACGGAAACCGGGTTGGGAAACCGGGTTGAACCCGGTTCGAGCATATAGTCGTTGGCAGCTTCAAAAAGGCTGTTTTTTGCCCGTTTTTTTTTTCTTTTTTGACCGTTTTTTTTGCATTTTTTTTTACCATTTTGCCATTCCAAATTTACTATAAATATGTGGTAGAATTTGGGATTAAACATACACTTTTTTTTTCAAACTTATTAGTTAAATTCTAATAAGAAATAGTAGTAAAAAATAGTACTTTTTTTACTTTTTTCGCACGTTTTCGTTAATAATTCTCGGAACATAAAGCTTTGAAAATATGTTTCAAGCTTTTTTAGTAGAATACAACGTTTATTTATAATGTGTGCGAAATTTTTTTTAAAAAAGTCGAATTTTAACGTGTTTATGCAAGTTACGCTTTTTTTATTTATTAATATTTACCAAACCGGTTTGGACCCGGGTTACAACCCGAACCGGTTCGAACCGGTTTCATAGGGTTGGGATTTTTGAACCCTAAACCCGATACGACCCGAAACCGGTTTGGCAGGGTTGACCAGAACCCGGTTCGGGTTTCAAACCCGGTCCGGTTCGTGGTCAAACCCGATTTTGACACGACTAACCTAGAGGTCCGGGGTGCGATTTTTCTACTTGCCTTTCTTTTTGTCATTTACATCTAAAAAAAATTTCTTTTACTTTACCCCTTTAAGTTACGGAATTTAGCAAAATGAACCCTAAATTCATAAAAATTTATATTTACAACTAAAACTAATTTAAAAATGTTATAATTTATGTTATTTTTTTGGTATTAATTTATTTATACTACTATTAGTTTAATTATTTCTAGAATTAATATTTATCATTCCTTAATTTTTCTCTTTATCCTAATACCTAATCATATCACATAAATTATAAAAAGTTTAGAGAGATATAATCATAAAAAGTTTAGAGATCTTATTATTTTACACCATAAAGTAAGAACATGTTTTTTTTTTAAGGAAGCTTATTGTTTAAATATAAATGTTATACATACAAATTATTCAAATAGAATTAATTGTCATAAGTTATTTTATAATTAATTATCTTTTTATAAAACTAATAATATATTACTTAAATTAATTAATATAATTAATTTTAAAAATATTAAATTTTTATAATTGGTTTCACATTAAAATGTGTAACTCTTAAATTACTGAGGCATAAATGATCATTTACTTTGAATAGTATTTTTTTTTTCTTTAAATAAATTATAAGTAAATTAAAAATCAGATATCACTATCTAAATAAATTGCAAAAAAAAAACAAACAGCAAAAAAAGTATGCTTTAATTAAAAAGATGTAAAATTGCAGGTCTTTTGTTTAAAATCAAAATGTATATTTTCGAGAGTTCAAAACGTGACACGTGAGTATCCCACGGTCCTTTTCTAGAAAACAAATTTAGAAACAAAAAAAATAAGTAGTTTTGAAAAATATAGTTATAAAGATGAAATATGAGATTTTTACTAAGATCAAATATAAAATTTTCACTTTCATTATTTAGAAAAAAACAAAAAAAAAAACCTCAATTTAGACATGTGATTTATAACTTTCGTTACTTGATTTAAACTCAAACTTTCATTATATATTAATTTAGAAAGAAAAAAAAAACACCTTAATTTAAACGTATGATTTATATCTTTCGTTACTCTATTTAAACTCAACTTTGAAAAGTTCTTTATTTGCTACAACTAAAACGACCCTAATATGTTTTTGAATTCTAAATCAACCACTCCAAATCCAATCGTCATGATATATCCCTCCTTTACTCAATTCTTTTGTTTGATTTGTAGAGATTCGGTGGGGCCTTAAAGATTACAAAGAGTATTAATATAATTTTAACACAATTAATTAAAATATAAGTACATTTCATTACTTGATTAAAACACTCTTAATAATTGAATGATTGTGCCTCTCTTTTGTCCTTAACCTCCATTAGTGTTTTATGTAAAGATGTAATCAAATCTAGTACTAGACCTCTAATTGTTTATTACAAAATCATTTTAATATTTGTGGCAAATCCAACCAAATTTTTTTACAAGAATTAAATAATGTTTGCCATGTGGAGGTGCTTTGCTTTGGCTTTGTGGGTTGATAGATTTATGTATAGAGTCAAACAGTAAATAATTCATTAAGATGTATTTTCGTTAATTATATATATATATATATATATATATATATATATATATATATATATATATATATATATATATATATATATATATATATATATATATATATAATGAATTGATGACGATGATTCTTTTTTATAATGATAAAAGGTAAGAAAAATACTTGAAGTCTGTCAAAAGTAAGACATTTTCAAATAGGGCAGAAAGAAGATAGAATTATTTGGAAAATGTTAATGAAAGGTAGACCCACCCCACGAGTGTATGTCTTTTACATGAATGTCACAAGTTAACAATGGTATCAATATAATTAGTGATAATCAATTACAAAGTTTTTCAGGTTCATAGTGAAAAAAAGAATTTAACCCTGTCAGGAAAATTAGTCCTCTAACTCAATAACTTATCAAAAGGACTTGGAGATTTGGTCATTTTGACGAAACTGGTATTTTTTTTCAGAAATCATCAAGGACACGCGGCGATATGCAATTCTGGTGTGGACAATGGGCGTATTCATATGGAATGGCATCCTCCATGTAGAGATTTATTTCTTGATATATATCCTGCTTCCGACATTTTCTTTAGGGTTTGATGATTTTGTGTATATTTTTCCGACATTTGGTCATTTTACCAACTTCCCACTTTACCATGTCCTATTAAGTTCCTACTTTCACTTACTCTTTTTTCTACAAAATGTGAGTATAGAATGTAGCTAGGTTGCTTTTGTTTTGCAATAGCCTTTTCTTTTGACTTTAAATGGTGTGGTCTTTATCCAAGCTTGTAAGATACGAGATTTCGGATGTCCTGTTAAAGAAAAAAAAACGTCCCGCCTAAATTCACCTTATACATATCTTGTGTCAATATACAAATATCACCAACTAAATTCTCGTTGTAGACATTTATTAGCTCATTATGAGCCATTTAGTAAAATTAAAATATAAGTTACACTTATATATAAGCGAAATTAATTAATATTGTGATAATAAAAAGACCGGTACCCCTATAAATTTTAGCCATTTTGCGTTCACTCACAATGTACGTTCCATGGCCCGGCACCGTGTATCATATTAGAGTGAAGCATAAAATAAAACAATAAAACAAAAGGAATGGGCCTAAGATTCTAAAGCAATGTCGCATTTGATATCATCTAAAATACTTCTTGTCGGACTAATTGTTGCTTTGTGTAATGCTTTAGTGGTACTCTGTTCTTCCACGCATTTTCTCTATATTTTATAATCCCAAATGATCCGATTTTCTCGACAAAAAAAGTTCTTAACTTATTTAGTTATGTACTAACGGGCTTATAAAATGTATATGTTGAATACTTATTCACCGTGGTGCAATTAAATATCGACTGCAAGAAAATATAAAGTTGAAAAAGTGAGTAATAAGTGAATTAAAGATCATCAGGACATTGGGTAAACAATCGGGTGATAAACGCTCATTATACTCCGTTACGTGGAATGGAAGCATACAAAGTATATTTGCTAGGTTAGATGAAAATTGTAATATTGTGTTATAGTTTTAAGGTTACCAAGAGGGATCTGTATTGGAGTATTGTACCAAAAACCAACGAATTTAAGTTCGTCTGCAAGAATGTGTTGTGAGTCTGAGATATATCTGTAGCTTTTTCGTAATTACGGTCTGTAATGTGTCACGGATCAAAAGATATATCCATTTGAACTTCATACAATATCCCAAACGTTTATTGTGCTTCCATTTTGTAAGTATATCTGCTAGCTTTTGGTTGTGCTAGAAAAATGGCCTTTTGATAAGGACTGAAAATGTACAAATTTGTCAAAAGCATATGAGAAAAAGAATGTAAACATCTTTTTTGGCTGTTATATCAGGTTCGGTTGTTTCCTAGCTAATGTCCTAAAACCTGAATTCCACACTCGAGACGTAGCTATCACAAATGAACAATGTTTAGGACATACGTTAAAGTTACTATCGCTATTGCAGCTGACTTCATAAGGCATTTTTCACATTGAAGTAAACAATTACTTGGTGTCGCAAAAAACTTTAAAGGACATCATTTTATCATTCCAAATAGTTGTGAACCTTTATTTATAGTTTTGTCTCGATAATCCTTAGTTAATTTACATGCGACATTTAGATTCAAGAAATACCAATGTCGAATGTATCTTTACACGCTATAATTCCTACAACACGTTTTAATACAAACTACCAAAAATAAGATCTCTTAGGCAATTGTATACCAATTAATTAAGTAGTTAAACACCTAATTCTTAATTATTAGGTTTATGATTCCTCGGGCGTTAGTGTTTGTTAACAATTAGCATTAGCAATCAAATAATAATCAAGCGATTATAGTAATACAAGGATGTATTTTAATCACACAAAACATGATGATCATGAGAAATAACATAAAAGTCTTGAAACTTGACTATTCAGATGTCAAAATTTGAACTTTGAATCAAGAAATGTGTTTTGACTCGTTATTTGGAATTTGGATACACTTTCAACAAAGATAGAGGATCTAATTAAAGTTCAATTTTCAAAATAGGTCATTTATGCAAAAAAAAAAAAAAAAATAGTTTGAATAATATAAACATGTTTTGATGAGTTTGATTGAAGTTGTAATGGTTTAATAAGGGTAGTAAGTCAAATCGGCGAACGTTCGGCATTAAGAACGTCTCAAGTTCAATTCTTGTCAACTTCAACTATCTTAGGTGACGTTTCATTTCTTTTAAAGTTTAATGGTATGACCATTTAGAAAGTGAAATTGTGGCTTGTAAGCAATTTTAAGGTCTAAAAAATACTCATTCATCAAGTGCGACCTCCTTTTTCTTATCGTCTCCCACTAAACTTATGTCCGTATACCCATTACCTTGGGCTCAAGATTAACATCATAAACGACTAGTCCTTATTAAAAGGTTGTTAGCCTAACGGTAGGTAAGTTGACCTATTAACAAAATGGTTGTAAATTCAATAACCATAAAAAGCAAAGCATGAACTATTTTGTGATGTGTGAATTATATCTATCAAAAATAAGTACTTATATTATAAGGTAAAATAATATTTGCATTAATATTTTACATTCTAATATAGAAAAAAACAACAATAAAAAGATATCCATGCACTAAAAGACCAAGTTTTTCGGTTAGGGCCCTGTCATTTTAAGACCCGATATTTTTGGGAGGCAGCCTTTTGTAGACAAATAAACCTCGGGATGACTTTAGCGAACGGGCTTTATACACCTCTAATAGTAAACGTCGTGGTTATTTTTGTTCACATATCCTTCGAGTGGTGTAGGCAATAAGAGAGTAGGGAGGGCTTATGCTCACCCAAAATGTTCTAGATAGTATGATATCATATAAATGTTTTACTACTACACAAAAATTTGTCTTTTGATTTGATCTCTCTTAAACTACATAATTAATTCAATGACTTTAAATATTTAGACTAGGCTGAGTGGCTCGTGATAGGGGTGTTATCACGCCAACTCATCACCTATAACGCCCCCACACCGCTCCGGTGGGGGCGTTATAGGGGCGTTTTGGGCTCAGACGTCTTCTGAATCACGGCGTTTTGCATCTGACTTTTCTTCGGGTTGTTCGATTTCTTCTATGTTTGTCATTTTTGTTTGTTTTAAGGTTTGAAGATGACGACCTTGCCGGAGGGTTAACGGAAGGGCGGCGGGAGGAGTAGTATGGTGGTTTCAAGTTTTAAACAGAAAAAATGTAATGGTGTGTATGATTTGGTTAGGTTAATTTCTAGTTAGGGTTTTGGTTTGTATAGGTAATGGGCTAATGCCATTTTTAGGCCCAATAGAAAATATTTGTTATTTTTTTTTAATTTGAGAAATGATTGACAAACTCGTGAGAAATGACTTGTTAGTTGTTACTTGTTACAATAACCGGCCTTTTAAGAAAGACAAATCACATACATTATTTATATTTTTTGTTGATAAAACTTGAACCTTCAACTTTAATCGAGAAAGTCACACTTTTACATTTACATTTGTATTTTTTTAACTTCTTTTAGTTTAATCGTAATATGTTTTTTAATAAATTGTAGTGTGTTTTTTTTTTTTTTTTAATAAAAATACAACTTTTTAAATTTCATTTATATATAAAAAATAATAAAAATACAACTTTATAAAATCACACTATCTTTCCTACAAATCACCTCTATCACTCCACATCATCACTCACCACTCCACCCATTTTCTATCACTCCACATCATCACACCCTCTTTCCTAAAATCACACTCTCTTTCCTACAAATCACCTCTATCACTCCACATTATCATCACCCACACTTAAGACTATGCGGCGTGAGGCGTGAAATCACCCAATAACGCCGCCACCTAGGCGTTATAACGCCCCATCACGCCTCCCCCCACTCCGGTGGGGGCGTTATCGCCAAAAAACTCACCACGACGTGAGCAGAATAACGCCGTGGTGAGGGGAAAAGTCTGAAGCAACGGTCGAAAAGTTCAAGCAACGGTCGAGTAAAAAAAAACCAACGGATACATTTAAACCTAAACCTAAAAATCCTCTATAAAAACCAACTCATTTTATAAAAAAAACCACAAACAATCTCTCTTTCTCTCTCAATTTTTATAACATTCTCTCCATTTTTATACATTCTCTCAATTCTCTCAAATGGATCCCAACAACAACAACAATCAAAACAACCCCAACCAATGGAACCAATGGTTCAACCCTAACCTCAACCAATATCAAAACCCAAACCAATATCCACAATTTCAAAACCCCAACCAATATCAACACCCAAACCAATTTCAAAACTTTAACCAACTTCCAAACCCTAACCAATATCCCCAATTTTACCAACAAACTCCACCACCATAACGACCATCCCAAGACCCGCTATACCAAGGCGGGTCGTTCCAACAGTTGCTTAACCTCCGCGATTTTCCGCAAGTGCCTCCATTTGACGTTGACCGTAACCAAGGCGATTCTGAAGACGATGACGTTGTTCCGGAAACTCAACCGGAAAGTATGCCGGCCCGTGGGAAGAGGAAACATAAGAAGAAAGAAACCGAATCCCAAAGAGGCAAAACCGAAAAGAAGAGGTGGACCGAACGGGAGGAGGTCGCACTTGCTTCAGCATGGTCGTCGACATCCGAGGACCCCATTTTGGGAAATGATCAACATTCACCACTTTACTGGGATAGTGTTCGTGAAAAATTCTTCGCCAAGATGCTTAAAGATGATCCCTCTTACTTTCGTACCAACGACATGATTTCGAGCAAGTGGACCGACTTACGAAGAAAGGTCAAAAAATTCAACGGGATTTTTCGACAAGCCCAACAAACTAGAACAAGCGGTCAAAGTGATAAACAAGTGCTCGAACATGCTCTGGAGGTATACCGCACCAGAATGCAAGTGGGTTTCCAACATTACGCGTCTTGGGAAGTATTGAGAAGAAGCCCGATTTGTCAAAATGTCCCAACATTTGGAGGGTCCTCAAAAGCGCGTAGAACATCGGAGTCTAGTAACCCCTCCACTCCCGCCACTCCCGCCACTCCGGTATCGCCTTTTGCTGGAATCGATCTCAACGATGATGATGATGATCTTCACTTGGAGGAAGAGCTTCCAAGACCGATTGGAAGAGATCAAGCAAAGGCAAAAGCGCGCAAAGGAAAGGGCAAAGCCGCTGCTTCTTCTTCGGGGGCCGAAGAATCACTCCAGTATATTGGGAAAAAGTTCGGGGAATTTACTGAAACTGCTCAAGAAAAAATGCGATCAAAAGCGTTAAAGACGATCATGCAGGACATCAGTCATCTCGGGGAGCCTTACAAAACAATAGCGGAAGAAGAAAAGAAAAGACTTATCGAGAAATTTTTTCCTCAATATATGTAGTATTTTTTTTATTGTAGTATGTTTTTTTTTTAATAAATTGTAGTATTTTTTTTTTTAAATAAATTGTAGTGTGTTTTTTTTTATTTTTAATAAAAATACAACTTTTTAAATAAAATTATATAATAAAATAACAAAATAAACTCAATCACTCCACATCATCATCACTTACACACAACCACTCCACCCATTTTTATCACTCCACATCATCACACTCTCTTTCCTACAAATCACACTTTCTTTCCTACAAATCACCTCTATCACTCCACATCATCACTCCAAATCACTTATCACACCGCATAGTCTAACCACTCCGCATAGTCTTAGTTGCATTATCATTCATGACTTATATCGAATAGCTAGCTAGATGGTAATGTTAATACTTACACTACAAATACTTAAAATAATTAATGTTGTTTTATTATATTATATTGTTGAATTAAATGTTGATATTTGTTTCTAACGAGAAATGTTGTCCGTGCTACAGATAAAAATCATATCGTAATTTGTTTAGAATAAATTAAAATTTTAGATTTTCTATTGATGTGTATATGCTTCAAATCCATGTTTAGATTCACTTCTTACACAAAATGTCTTGCAAGGATGTGTTGAGATTTATTAATGTTTCGTAACTTTCTATATCAAAGTTTTTTCGTCCCGTCCTAACATTTCCTATAACTCTTGTGGTCTCGCATAGTTCTTGGGGTCATTAATTAAGATATCGTATGTGATTATAATACGTTCAATACTTCCTGTTGTAGGACGGGTTTAGCAGTATGTCACGTATCGTACAAGAGGGAAACATAAGAAACGTTGCATAAGATATTAAATAAAAACTCAAATGTGATATAAGTTTATTAACAGTTTTACAGGAATACTCTGTTCCTTTATACACCTTTGCACACGGTCAAAAAAGGATATAGAAAACATAAACTTATTTAATAGAATAATATTTAGTTAATATTTTACCATAAAAGAAGATTAGTTATTATTCTAAAACTATAACAAAATAATAAAATCATCTTAATATATATATTATAAAAATAAAAGTTGAAAAATAGGAGAATTCTCAAACTATTAATATTAAAATTAAGAAATATAACCGTTTGAATTTTACATTGGATTCGATTTGACATGATTTTTAACACGTTTCCTGCATTCCCATCTACCCACACTTGAATCGGCCAACATAGTACAATAGTTCGTTAGAGTGTTTTCTTCGTTTAAAAAACGAATGTTATGACTTAAAATTTAAAATCCTTTCTTCCAAAGATTTGTTAATGAACGAAACACAACATGTTGTTCATGGGACCTTATGTTTTATTTCAAACAAAAGAAAGTATATACTTTCTTTTCCATTGGCTAATTGTTATTTTTGCAAGTGTCCCTTTCCATAAAAAGCAACTGATTCATAATGGCCACAACACTATATATGCTCATATTTATAAAAAAAAAAAAAAAAATCCAAACTAGTGCATTTTATTTGTAATTAATGTGTTTATTATAAGAAAAATATTCATTTTTCAAAACCCAGTAAAAGGACATCATGTAACATTACCACAAAGACCACATAGAATTTACTAATATTTTCTTTTTATTAACAATTATTTTTTAAATAAACCAGTCGTTACTTTCGCAATTTATCCTTTAATTAAAGAAATAATAGTTTTAAAAAGGAAACTTTATTGTGAGGCCCATAAAATTACATACCGGATGAATTATTCTTCACAAGTCAAAAGCCCAGACTCTTCAAACGCCCGATTTGAAATCAATCATCAAATGCTTTTCTCATAGCCCATAATGATCCATCTATATTCTATTTTGATAACTAGAAATTTTGGCCCGCGCGTTGCTGCGGATATTAAAAACGTAGGTTTTAGTGCTTTACGTAAGAAGAAGGTAATTTTGCAATTATTTTTGTGATCAGTTACTATCCTGAAAATCAAAAAAGGATATCAAAATATTTATCATAGTAAACTATTACTTAAAGTAATTTGATAGTTAAAATAAAAAAATTAGTATAACTGCTAACAATAACCTTAAGGATTGTTATTAGGTCGCTATTGCATGCATTGAATTGAAGGATTGTAATTTTCACAAAATAAATTCGAAAATTTAATAAAGTTGGTAAATAAGCAACATCTTATGCATATAATAATACTATAATAATAACCTTTAACACTATATTTAGCAAAACTCTTATATTTTAATGTCATATTGATTAAATAGTTATCAAAATAACAATAAATAAACTTAAATTATTGAGAACTATATTAATTTCAAAACATATTCAAAGTTTATATGGAGGATAACACTACTCATGGAATAGTGTTTCCTTACACAAAAGAGGATAACACCAAATTTCATAAATTATATATATTGAATACCAAATATTGATTACAAAAGTGTCAAACATATACATTTGTTTAAATTTTTGTTAGAAAGACAGGCATCCAGAAAGTCATACCCGATGGAAATCTAACCTCAAAATATGGAGAATATGACGTGTTCATCACTTAACCACTCGTAGAAGATTGTTTGATAAAATTATAAATAAACTTTTATGACAACTGTATTTTGAGTTTCTGAAGGTAAAGTGACAACAAATACCTAAGTACTTCTAGATTGAAATAATATAAAAGCAACTTATACGAGCGACAAATATGATCGTTCTCTCACTTTCGTTTGTTACTTTGGTGGTCACAACTTACAAGTCAATCGTGGAAAAAACTCGACCATGTGGATTTTATAAAATAAAATCATGGAAAGGTAACGTGCTTTATTCTATATGTATGAACAAAAAACGATCATAGCACGTTCGTTGTGTCGATTTTTTTTTTGCATAAGTTAACAAAACACAACTCTTTTAAACATGATGAAATATTGTTGTTATAAGAAAGGGTAAAAATGTCAATTCAACTTGTTCATTTAAATATAGTGTAAGATCTTAGTGAACCATTTTATATTTTCTTGGATGCAAATCTAGCCAACTACTTTTTGTTTTTTACTAATCGATATTTCTCACAATATTATTAATACTTCTTTTGTTTGAAAACTCCTAAATCTAACTAATACTATTGACTAATAGAAACATAAAATATTCTATTAAATAAATATTACCAAATATGATAAAAAAATAAAAAAAAAAAAAAAAAAAATGTTACTATTTTATGATATTTGACTTTTGTTAACTTTTTACAAAAGTTATAACTTCCTTTCATTTAAAATAAAATTAATAAAGATTCCAACATATCATACAACTAAGACTATGCGGAGTGGTAAGTGATTTGGAGTGATGATTTGGAGTGATAGAGGTGATTTGTAGGAAAGAGAGTGTGATTTGTAGGAAAGAGAGTGTGATGATGTGGAGTGATAAAAATGGGTGGAGTGGTTGTGTGTAAGACTGTGGGGTGTGGGGCGTGGAAAACCTCCACAACGCCGCCACATAGGACGGAAAACGCCCCGACAACGCCAAGCCCACACCGTGGGGGCGTTGTCCTCCAAAAAATTGCTCTTGGCGTTGTAGCTTCAACGGCGTGAAGGAGGGAGAAGTTTGCAACGGTCGACTACTAACAGATCTTTTTTTTTTAAAACCTAACAATTTTCTATAAATACCATTCATTTTTATAACAAAACCCACAAACAATCTCTCTTTCTCTCTCAATTTTTATACCAAAAACACACAAAGTTTTATAAAATGTCAAATTCGTCAAGTTCGGATGAAGATGCACTTGTAGCCGAAACGATTAGACGCGTTGTTAGCTATGCATCACAACATATCGAAAGACCAATCACCAGAAGAAGAACCGTCATAGAACGTAACCGTGAAGAAGCTAACACACTACTAATGGAATCTTACTTTTCTCCGGGTTGCACCTACAACGACGAACAATTTACCCGTCGTTTTCGAATGAGGAGGGAGCTGTTTCTCAGGATATGCCACGATTTTGAAAACAATTTTGAGTATTTTAGGCAACGGCCAGATTGTAGAGGAAGGGCTGGGTTTACACCGATTCAGAAATGCACCTCCGCCATACGACAACTTGCTTTTGGCACTTGTAGTGACATGTGGGACGAGTATTTAAAAATGTCCGCAAGAATTTCACGTGACTCTCTTGCCTACTTTTGCAAAGGTAAATTTTTAACCTTTACATTTTTAATTAGTTTACTTTAAAACTTATTTGTACTTAAAATGTAATAATATCTGAAATAGGTGTGGTTTCTTTATACGGCAAGAGATATTTACGCCGTCCTAGTTGGAGCGACATACAGCAGATTACGATGGTTCATGATGAAAAACACAATTTTCCCGGTATGCTAGGCAGTTTGGATTGTATGCATTGGGAGTGGGAAAATTGTCCCGTGGCTTGGCATGGTCAATACCATAGGGGTGATCACGCTCACCCTTCCATTATGTTAGAGGCTACTGCCTCTACTGATTTGTGGATATGGCATGCATTTTTTGGGATGGCTGGAGCGAATAATGACATCAACGTCTTGGATCAGTCACCGCTTTTCAACGACATTGTGAATGGGACGGCTCCCGAACAGTCGTTTATTGTTAACGACACAACCTACAAATACGGGTATTACCTCGTTGACGGTATTTATCCAAAATGGCCGGTGTTAATAAAGTCTTTCAGGGAAAGAGACGAATTAAACGAGAAGCGTAACCATTTTAAAAAAGCCCAGGAATCTTCAAGAAAGGACATCGAACGGGCATTTGGAGTGTTGAAAAAAAAGTGGCATATAATTAAAAACCCCGCAAGAGCTTGGAGTTTAGAAAAAATTAGAAACGCGATGTACGCCGCTATAATTCTTCATAACATAATTTTGGAAGACAAAGGTCTCGCGTATTGTCAAGCTTATGATGGGAATGCCACCGAACCAGAAGTCCAAATTAGCTTTCAAGAGAAACAACAGAACATACGTGACATGCGTGACGAATGTACCCATCACAGTCTGTTAGCCGATTTGATCGAACATCTCTGGTATTACCGCCCCCGAGGAAACAACGATGAAGATTGAAGTGTTTTTTTTTTTTTTAAATTGTATTTTTTAACGTATTTTGGTATTAATCGTAATATGTTTTTTAATAAATTGTAGTGTGTGTTTGTTTTTTTTTTAATAAAATTACAAGTTTTTAAATTTCATTTATATAAAAAAAATTATAAATATACAACTTTTTAAAATTACACTCTCTTTCCTCTATCACTCCACATCATCACACAACCACACCACCCATTTTCATCGCTCCACATCATCACACTCTCTTTCCTACAAATCACACTCTCTTTCCTACATATCACCTCTATCACTCCACATCATCACCCCATAAAGCCCACCACACCCCATAGTCTAAGTGATGATGATGTGGAGTGATAGAGGAAAGAGAGTGTGATTTTAAAAAGTTGTATATTTATTATTTTTTTTATATAAATGAAATTTAAAAAGTTGTATTTTTATTAAAAAAAAACACACACTACAATTTATTAAAAAACATACTACGATTAAACTAAAATACGTTAAAAAAATACAATTTAAAAAAAAAAACACTTCAATCTTCAGCGTAGTTAACAACGACCATAATCGTTTCGGCTACAATTGCATCTTCATCCGAACTTGACATTGTATATATATTTTGTGTGTGTTTTTTGTAATTTGTATATATTTTGTGTGTGTTTTGTATGTGTTTGAGTTTGTTTATATAGGCATATGGTTTTTTTTTTTTTTAAACATAAACAGTCTTGTGACCGTTGCACCAACAACATGCGCCCATCACCCAGTGAGCAGAAACACGCCTGGCCCATAACGCCCCCCAAAAACGCCCAATAACGCCCCCACCGAAGTGGAGGTGGGGCTTTATGGGGCTTTATCCGCCTACGTGGCGGCGTGATTGGGGCAAAAAACGCCCCACTCCGTTGAGTCTAATTACAATTATCCACGGCCATCATTATTACTCCATCAAAAAAATCCCACAATCACCCACAATTATGATTATCACTCCGAGTGCTATAAAACAAATCTCAATAGTTATTAGTTTTCTTTTAATGATTATTAGTTCTCTTTTCTAATAATAATAATCAATCTTGTCAAGTTTAAGATTTTTATGTTTGTTTACAGATTGACCGAGTAGATGTTTATATAAAATTTATTTTCTAAAAATAATGTGATGATCCGTTTATAAAATGATAATGATAAATTAATAATTTTAAAATTATAAAGTTAAAAGTAAAACAAAAAAAAGGAGCATGTTAAAAATTTCCAGTTGCAGGTTAAATAATGAGGAGGCACAAAGAACGAAGTACCGGAAAGTGGTAAGATTCCGAACGGCTCAATCAAGTCAATTCCTCATGGTCAAAAAGTCAACCGCGCCTAACTCTAATCAAAGGCTCAATCCCCAATTTTTTATAAAATAAAATAAAAATCCTTTTAAATATTTTCTAGAAGTTTCATTTTTAAAGATTTTATGAATTGCAATATTATGGTCAACAATTAAAAAAAAATATTCTATCTTTTTATTTACGTTTTATTCAATAATATTATCTTGTTTTTAAAATTTAAATAGTTAAAATATAATAATATTTTATTTTCTGCTTAAATAATTTTAATTTTTAAAATTATAAAAATAACCGATGATCTAATACGAAATAAAGGATAATCAAATAAAAAAAATACTTTATTACCTGCACGTATCTTGTTTTGACTATTTTTTGTTTTCGAATGTTTATTTTTTTTTTCTTCCAAGAGTACATATCTGTTTGTTTTATTATAAATTACTGAAAATTATTTTCGTATTTAACATACTAGTATAGAACTCGCGATGCAGCGGCGACGAAAAGTTGTAGTGCGATAATGATTTCTTGTAGTTTTCAATTCGTCTCGTGATTTATGTCGTAAGAGTAATTGTTTATGGGGCGGTCTTTTGAGCCAAAACCAATTATGCGTTAACGACTTTCGGTTTACCTTTATTAAAGAATTAAAACTTAAAAAAACCCGAAAACTTGTTTAATATCTCTTAACAAACATTTAAACATAATTTGTCTACAAAGGCAACATAAACAACCATCATAACAATTTCTAGCAAAATAAATATAACAAATCTTGCAAATACTACACATTACAAACAATTTTATATTTGAAATAATGTGGCAAAAAATATTATTAGTAGTTGTTCGGATTTTAATACAATTATCTGAAAATTTAAAATGTTAAAACAATCTCTCTTCTTACTTCTTAGTGTTAACCCCGTCCAATCTGACTTGTTCATATAGTGGGGGGAGAAAAAATTAAATACCAAAAATTAATTCTAGATTCAAATATTTTTATTTTTTTTATAAAAATAAATATTTTAAATATATTTCTCTAAAAGTTAATTTACTTACAACATAGAATTCTGAAAAACCTTAAATGCATTATTATAAAATAAATCATAAAGATGTCGAATTTAATGAGCAAATGGTAAATAAGTAATTTAACTTAATTATAATTTTTATGTGTTTGAATTTAATAAGGGTAAATAAGTAATTTTAATTACTTAAACTTTAAGGAATTAAGAGTATGATAATATTTTTTATAATATAGTTAAGATTTATTACATCAATAGGTATATAATTATGAAAGTATAAATTATTGATTGCGGTCCAAAAACAAAAACAACAAATAAAATAAACGTATTAAAGATGTTTCAATTAACAAAATCTATTTTTGTATAAATAAATTGGTTAACTATATACACTAAAAAAAGCAAATAATATACCCTACATTAATAAATTTAATCTTTTCTATCTAATAAAGGGGAGTATATGATAATGTCATATAGCTAAGGTGTCACATTTTTAGACTATCCACATAGGATAATATTTAAATTGATGATGTCATAAATAGAATATAAAAAGGTTGTTAGAATTATTTGTTTGGTCTTTTTTTTGAAAAGAGTAAAGCTTCCCTAATAAGCTTTTTATATTATTGGGTAAGATTGTTATCACTTTTTTTGAAATACGAGAAGTATGTTAATCAAGATTTTAAAATCTAAATTTCATATCTACTTTGCTTTTAAATCGCCTCCTTTCTTATCATCTTCATATTTTTTTCTAAGCCATAAATCATCAAACGGAGCCTACTATGTTGATATCTTATCCGTTTGATTTCAACTTCAAAAACCTTTGTTTTAATCTATTAATTTTTATTTCTCTTTCATTGATTATGATTTACTGATTTGTGTTGATTTTTTTTTTTCTTGGTTAAAAGATTTTTTTATTTTGGGTTTTATATGTTTGATAATGATGTCTGTAGACAAATAACATGTTTAAGTATGCAATTACTTTATAATTTGCATGTTTTTGTTATCAATCAATCATAAATCACTTTAGCTTAACTCATTATAATTTAATTTTGAACATCTTATAGACATTAAAATTTAAATAAATTATATCTTCTACTAACTTTGTTAAGGTTCATTTTTTATTAATTTAAAACAAGATTAACTAATTTAAGCTAAAAGATTTTGAACTAAAAATATAAACACCACGCTTTTAATAATATACTTTTTTTATCGAAAGATTTTAATATAATCCTTATATACAACCCCGTGCAATACACGGGGTCTAAGCTAGTTAAATAATTAAAAGCCACAGGCCTACCTCACGGCGGAAAATTTATTTATTTTTTATTTAATTAATTCAATTTCCCAGTAATGAGCATCATGAGAACCACATCTAGACACTCTGTCAAAGACAATACACTAACACCAAAGGGTACTTTCGTCCACCTTACTACCCCCACAAAAGTTCCTTTATCCATAAAAGGGAAAAACACACACATTTAATATTTATTTTGTAAATAAATATTACTTAAAGTAAATAAATACATTTGTAAGATATTACTAGTGTTTATATTTGTTATTTATTTATTATATTATGGACTATTTAATTTTACAAGAAGTTAATGTATATCTATCATTATTTTTAAGCGTTTGTTTTTTAGAAAATATTAATTTATGTACTTATATTTATATTAATAGTATCTCTATTTAACATTGTAGCTATAATTATACCTTTTATACATTGACAATGACCTTTTATATTGCATTTGTTATGATGTATCTTAATTTTGATAACAAAATCATTTGCTTGACAAAAATTAACAAACACTTAATCATAAAACAAATAAAAATTTAGAAGAGAAAAAATATCGGTTTCCCATATTTGTAATAGTTGTAAATATACAATATTAGTTCCAAACATGTTAAAAATGCATTTAAAATATCTATAATTTTTCATCCCTCTTCCAGAGTATTTTGATAATTTCACTTCGAAGAAAGACATTTTTATAATATTGAATATTACATGTGCATTTTTATAGTAATCACAAAGATTATATTGATGATTACTTAATAAATTTTATTAATCAAAGCTCTTAGATTGTGATGTAAATATTATGATTACTAAAGAAAATATATATTCTATATTAAAATATTTTCTTGAAGTTCTTAGTCGATATCGAAGATACATATACAAGTAATTAAATTGTCTAAACTTTTTAACAACTCTTATTATCAAAATTATTAACTATAAAGAAAAAGTTATGATAAAATAGTTAATTACTCAATTAGCCTAATAAAGTTTTCATTCATTCTGTTTCCATTTTAACTTTCATAACCCCACTCTCACTATCATTATCTTGTTGACAAAAGGGCAAAATAGTAATTTTATCACGAAATGAGCCATCAACAACAACAATGATACCAACCCAAGAACAAAAATTTCGCTTGTAGAGTTGGCAACGTCATCTTCTTCACTCTCTCCCCAAAAATCAGCACACAGCAGGTTAACTGCTTCAATCCACTCACCTAACTTATAACTTTCTCTCTCACACACTTCACACTCAAACACACACTCACTTTCTCTCTCATCACATTTATTGCGTGTTTATCTAAATCTCTCTCTATTCTCTTACTGGTTAGTGAGGCAGTCAAACAGTTTTCTAGAGAGAGAAAGGTGATAATTCTAGAGAGAGAAAGGTGAAGATGCCGTTAGTGAGAGTTGAGGTCAGGAATGAGTACGGTTTAGGAATGCCGGAGCTGTATACGGAGGTTGATAGAGAAGATCCCAAGGCCGTGCTTGACGGCGTTGCGGTTGCTGGACTCGTTGGAATCTTACGCCAGTTAGGCGATCTAGCTGAGTAATTATCAATAACTTATTATACTATTGCTTAGTTTCTGTTTTTAGGTTAATTTGAAACTGAAATTTAAATTGATTTGTGATATGATTTACAAATTTGTTAGGTTTTGAATTGATTGATTTTATTGTGATTCGGCTTTATGTTATAACTTTGAACCTCTCATCATGCCTTTCGTTTTGGATGGAACGGAATATTTGCAGTAACTGTGAGACCTTAGTCATATGTAAACAATGATGTTAGTATCTAAACGATGATTATACTATAGTCTAGGTATACATACTCCCATTTAGAGGTCTGATGCACTGATTTACTAGCAGCTTCAGTTAGACTATTGTTTTGGAGGATGCCGTTAATCTTCCCTTTGGTATTTATTCATCTTCGGTTATATTGCAAAAAACTTTAGATATGTGCAAACAGCAAACTGCAGTAATATTCGTCAAACTCACTGCATTAAAACCAATCGAACTATAGCGACTTGGTTTTTGTATCAACTTAAGCCTGTAATGGATCTAAGAGATTTAGGTGCTTTAGAAATTCCATGTGATGTGAATCAAATTGCAATAGAGAGGAAGGGTTTGGGATTGAGAATAGGATTGTGTACATACTTGTATAATTACCCGATACTAAATATTAGCTTTCAGAAACCGGACCTGATTTGGAAGTTTAATTGTTAGTAGAAATTGTATAATGGATTAGACAAAGTACAAGTTGTGCAATTTGTCTTGCCCAATATTGTATTATACTATTATATCAGTATATTCACTATTTACAGCATGAATATGGGAACTTTATATATATACGGACGGTTTACTTAGCTTTTTATTCCTTTTCCATGTAGTTGAATAAAAACATTACATCTTTAATCAAGCGTAACTGTGCTAAAGATCCGAGCCATCATCAAACACTTATTTTTTTTGGTCAATTTGAGCATTTACTAGCGTTTCACTTCTAGCTCAGCTTTTGGGAACTGAGATAAATCTTTTGCATGTTCAGATTTGCTGCAGAAATATTTCATGGATTACAAGAACAAGTACTAATTACATCTTCTAGAAGCCATAAATTGGTAGAACGGGTACACAATATTGAAGCTTCACTCCCTCCACTGGAGAAGGCTATTCTGGCACAAAGGAGTCACTTGCATTTCGCTTACACAGCTGGTACCTGCATTTATTTTCACACCTTATAATAATGCTACATACAAATTTTATTCTCATAATTTCCATGGTTACAAAATGGTACCTTAACAAACGCTCATATATGGCAGGTTCTCACTGGCATACTCGACTCAGAACTGAACAAAACCATTTCATATATAGCGACTTGCCACGATGCATTATGGACTCCTATGAAGACTGCCGTGATCCTCCACGTTTGCACAAGCTTGACAAGTATAGTAATGCTTTTTTATTACAATTTTATTATATTGATAGGTTACTCAACTTTCATGGTTCACTTTCAGATTTGACATCGGGGGCCCGGGATCTTGCTTCAAAAGATATTCTGATCCAAATTATTTTAAAAGAACGTCAGCTGGACCTTATGAAGCACATCTTCAAAGTGTCCCGAGACAAAAGAAGGCCCGTAGAAACAGGGTATGTGTCATACGCCACATAGGAATCTGTACAACTAAGATAGGTTGATCAATATATTCATTGATTCAGTCTCATATATCAATTATATGCAGAAAAAGAGATCTTCCTCGAGGTATAGAGATGTTACATATGACGCCCCAATAGTTACGCAAACTAGAAGGTATAACACTAGTAGCAGTTGATTATTTGTTAATGCAGTAAAGTCGTGATGAAATAATAATTATGTTCTTATGCAGAACGGATTTTAGCTCTCCAAAGTTTGAACAGAAAGCTTCCCCTTCTCAAGATGTATCTACGCTCCATGTTCCGCAAAAATCTGGAACTGAACCTGAAATTGACCATTTGACTTCTTTTGATTCAAGAAACGGGTCGGGTTACATTGAGTGCATTTTCCGTCCAAGCTACTCATCACAATCTGAAGACAACAGTGCAAAGGAACCGTCTTCTGATTCAAATCGGCAGCATACTTCTTATTTTGATGAAAATATTGGAGTCCATGATGAAAATATCCACAATAACTATATAGGAGAAAATAGCGGGTCAATGTCACCTTATATTACCTGGGATGAAAAGTTAGAGATCATAGATTCTACAGGTGGACCGAATGATGCTACTGAGATTGTATCTTGTACAACTGAGAAGATAAATACCGAAGAAGAAAAAGATGTGAACGCTGGAGTTGCTAACCATATTGATTTTGACTTTCATGATGAACAATCTCTTTCGACATCAGTTATTGTTAAAAACCAGCCTGATGAGATTGAAAGTGAAACAGATTTTTACATGGATGCACTTAACACTATTGAATCAGAGTCGGAAACTGAGATAGATTGTCACACGAAGAGAGAACTGAAGCAATATTCCAGTGTTAACGATAAAGACGTGGAAGAGGTGCATAGAGATGACAATTCAATGAATTTTGAGTTTCATGTTCCAGAACATTCTTCCTCAAGCCAAGCAAAGTCAATAATCCCTGAATCTTATATGGAAGTTTACGCTCCCTTAACCACTTCTGAAAACTTCAAATCTGAAGAGGTTGAAAGACCAGCTATGAACGAGGAGACTGTTGTCAGTTCTGGAGAACCGGAACCACAAACTTTCCCGAGTGAACAGACTCCAAGCACTCGTGAGTCTCCCGAGCCATCTTCTTCAACCTCTGGTGGTCAAACTACCGTCAGCAATCCAGTTATGTTCTGGACAAATGGTGGCCTATTGGGACTAGAGCCTTCCAAACCTCCAGATTTTGGTTTGGCAACTGCGGTTGGACCAGTTCCTGTGGAAGAAACTAAAACCACCACAACACAACATTTAGGTCAGAAGAACACCAGTAATGGACATGTTACTAATGATGATACATTGGTCAATGCCTCCAAATCTGAAACATCCGACGTTAATGGTGGGCCAGTTTCCAGTGATCCAATTAATTCATCTCGGATATTTGAATTTAGCAATAGATTACTAGTCAATGGTCTTCGAAAACAAATATCACTTGTTGGGAATGAAAAGCTTGCCAGCTCTGTGAAAAGCGATGTTCCTGAAAATACAAGCATAAATAAAGGATATCAAACTGTTACCGGAATACCTTTCGGAGAACAATTTGGATATCGAAATCCGGTCATCTCACCATCTTCTCCGCCTCTTGAACATATGAGGATATCTTTTCAGCCTATTGATGGATTCGAGACTTCTAAACTTAAGTTAATGTTTCCCGATGGGAACAATAACAATGACAGTAACGGACACATGTTTCCTTCATTTCAATTGGTTCCAGAACCTTCCACTTCATTACACGAGTCTGGTTCCGATTCAGATGATGACACGTTTTGTAGATCATCTCCATATGCATCAGATGATTGTCAAAGTAATCCTTCTGAATCAAATTCTGAACAGTGGGATTCCAGTGATTCTCCCAGAATCAAGGATCATGAACTAGACGATGCTTTTGGCAGGATCTCGTCTGCAGAATCTGTTTCAAGCTCTCTTGTGAATGGAACTAGATTCCCTGATCCTGGAAACTACGGACATCAAAATGGTGTTTTATTCGATATTCCGAATTTTGATTCTTTTAATGCTTCCCATAACCAGGTAACTGATAAAGAGCCTACACCACCTCCACCACCACTACCGCCAATGGAATGGCGGGGTATTAAGCCACATCCAGAAGATGCTCTTTCTGATGCTTTGACATATGCATTGAATTTGACACCTGCGGTGCCTCCTGTTCCTCGGGAACCTAAGCCAGCTCCAACAAAACAAGATCATTTTGTTGAAACAAACGACCCTATGATTCTTAAGCAGAAGGTAAGCTTGTTTTTTTCCATGTTTTGGTCTAATAGGTTACATGGAAATAATAAATTCAGACTTCCCTTGTATCGATAAAGAAATGGGTGACGAACTTTGTATATTGTTTTCAGCAGCCAGACTGGCAGAATCTACATGTTCAGAAAGAATCTACGCGCGCCACGAATGGGAAAGTGGGTGACGAAAAGGAAGACTTTCTTCAGCAGATTAGAGCAAAAGTGAGTAGCCAATTGCTCTTTTCGTTACTCTTATTAGCCCTTTGAATTTTCAGTTTGCAGCCAAATTAATCATCCTTTTTATTTAATAGTTTTGTTTCATACTTGAAACGACCTTGCTTTTGGCCAATCATTTCAGTTAGAAACCAATTTTGATTGATTAAAACGATTAAATCGCTAGTAAAACTCATGTTTCATAACACATGTAACAAAATTATAACTTGGTTACTGCTTCGAACAACGTTTTTCATAGAGTAGAAAATCAACTATAGTTCTAAACTTTCAATATAATCTTTTTATTATGTTATGCAGTCGAAGAATCTAAGACCTACTTCAACTGGTCGGACAACTACTACGCCAGCTGGCCCTAACAGTGTTAAAGTCACTGCAATTATCGAGAAGGCGAGCGCAATTCGCCAGGTTTCTCTCTCTTCCCTCCTCCATATATTTAGGATCAACAATCATACACACTTTAATAATGGCAGGGAGTGCAAAACTAAGTGAATCGTTATTTTTGTTGAAATTGATAGGCTGTAGGCAGTGATGATGGAGAAGATAACTGGAGTGACACTTGAGCTTCCGTCAACATGATTGCGGTATTACCCGATTTCAGGTGATCTAGCAGTTCCACAACAGTTATGTATATGTCCCATTCCTTTCCTTGTAATTATTTTATAATCCTGTTTTGTATTTTTATTTTTATTTTTGTTCATGTATTCATCACATTTATAGCCATAAAACAGGTTAATGTTAACTTAAACCGTATAAGCAATTTAGTTATGTGTTGACAAAGGCTACTTGTGTTTACCATTTTACGCAAAAAGGAAACACTCAAACTGTAAATTTAATCACCACAACCTCCTAAATCGGTTAACCCAAAAGATCAGATTGTTACGTAAAATTTATATAAATGGTAGAAGTCATTGTATTAAACGATCTTTTTTCTGTTTAAAGTCATTTAATCTTTAAATTTACACATTGTTTTTTACGTTATCTTTTTCAATAAATCATGATAATGTTGTTTGACTGGTATTCGATTCGATATAGAGTATAAACACAGAGATGAAAACGGGCAGAAACTACAATTAGTTGATGCCAAAAATCATCCTGGAAAATCTACATAGGATGCTTACTTGCAACAGTCTTTACCTCCTTAAAAGTTGTCGGCTTTTAATATGGCAAACAAAAGTATCACCTTTTTTTTCTTTCTATCATTCCCAATATCCAACGCCTAAAATTTTGTTTCGTTGGAATTTCATGTAAAAAATTAACTTGTAAAGTTATATAATATTGTGTTTTTCAGGTGATGTACTTTTTCTAATATCGAATTCCGTATCATAGAGACCGGTTTACGACCTTAACGAGAATTGGTCACAATTTTGTTTAGTGACTTTTGCTTTTTATCGTCATTTAGCTAGAGAAATGTGTATAAAACCGATTTTCTACTATACTTGGTACCGAATATTGTATTGAATATATCGATACTCGTACGAAATGATCTAGTTTATGTACGATTTGTCGGTACTTTGGTTTCATCCCGAACTATGTACACCCCTAATTGTCAAGTAACTCGATATAAGATTTATGACCAACAATATCAAGAAACAAAACTAATAAAAGCAACGAACTAAACTAAGATCGACATCATACCAAAACAAGCAAAAAACTAGATAATCGCTACTGAAAACATTAAGCAAAGTAAACATTTCTTATGGAAAATGATGATTTAATTTCTACTTTATTTATCAGAAAACCTTATCAAACTGATAAAAAAAAAAGATGATCTTTTATAAGTTACCAACAATACCTAACTTTAGGTGTTAAATACGTGTACTCGAGAACAGCCTTTCCAAACAGAGCGGGAGTCTATCTTCGTAGGTTTATTTTCTAAAAAGACCGGAGAAATTAGGTATAGTTAAGATATTTATAATTCTTTGTTCATGTAATGCCAGAAATTTAACAGAAATAAATAAGTGTAAGATTAGTGTGACAGAGAGAATTCATGTATGATACATGACCTGTTTCATATCGCCGGCTGGCAATTCAACGGTGAACGTTACAAAGTTGTGATCACCTCGGTTTATCCATCAACATTGTCTCATTCTTATAATCATCCTTTATATAAACAAATCAAACCAAATAATCATAACCCACTCATATAAACCTCAAAAGCACCAATCAATCATATCATCAATGGCGGATCCAAAAGCAGGAGGAATCGCCAAGAAAGGACATGAAGAAGGTTTGAAACTCGCGGTTTCAATTCTTGAAGAATATGGCCTTCCGTTAGGTCTACTCCCACTAGCTGGTGTGATTGAAGTAGGTTTTGTGAAATCAACCGGTTACATGTGGATTTTACAGACGAAAAAAGTTGAACACACGTTCAAGTTGATCAAGAAACAAGTGAGTTACGACACTGAGATCACTGGTTATGTGGAGAAGAAGAG
The DNA here is from genome assembly GCA_910822075.1 of Senecio squalidus. Lineage (NCBI taxonomy): Eukaryota > Viridiplantae > Streptophyta > Magnoliopsida > Asterales > Asteraceae > Senecio > Senecio squalidus. Next base: position 8,220,562 of record CAJVGC010000591.1, on the reverse strand, counting down.
GATTAAGAAATTGAAGGGAGTGAAGGCTAAAGAGTTGATGTTGTGGCCACCGGTGAATGACATTACTGTCGATGATCCACCTACCGGAAAGATTCAGTTCAAGAGTCTTGCTGGGATTACCAAGACCTTCCCAGAGGAAGCGTTTGCCGCAGGGCAATAGGTTTGAGAATTCCGGCAAGTAAAGGAGTTATCGCGTTTTCTTTTTTGTTGCAAGTTTCTTTTCTTTTACATGCATGTACCACAGTTCTTCAACGAATAAATATAACGTTTCTTTTTTATAGAAACAATCCTTAAACGTATCTAAAAAAAAAAAAAATTTTATAGAAACAACTCTACGAGGACACTATTAATTATCTTAAACCGTTATTTATAATTTATGTTTCGGACACACTTCGTTTCTAAGTCAAAGTTGTTGAAAGAGTTGACCAATCAGTTGTGAAATCTCAAATCCGGCATTCATCGATACGGCTCTTGTGTAGCTGAAACGCCGGAATTACCCTTGCTCCACAGTTGCATAGTGCACCCACCCAGCTGAATGAACCCAAACGGGCATTGCAACCAATGCACTGAAGCTTCTGAGCCAGATTACCTTCTTCAACTGTCAAATAATATGATTATAGTTAGAGTAGCCGACTTTGACCCGTTTACCTAAAAATGAGTCGATTTGGGTATTCTTTTGTCACAAGTTGGCTCGACCCCGTACTACAAAAACTACTTATTTGTTATGACTTGAACAATTTTGAGCCGTTAACCAACACGTCAGACCCGCACAATTTTGCCACTTCTAATTATATGGTCATGAATTTAGAGGATATTTAACTTAGTCGAAAAAGAGAATTGTTGCTACTGACCTGCTTCCATCCATTTCATAGGCTCTACAAATATGGATGAACATTCGGGTAGCTCATTCTCGACATCATTCTTCTTCCTTCTAAAACATTTTTTCCCTTCTCCACGCTCGTGAGGAACTATTTGATCCTCTGAAGCAACCATCCTTCGACATTTCTTGCAGCGGTATATCACTGGAGGTTTTACTTCAGATTCCACATCAGTTTGATTAGATACTTCTGTAGCAGAATCCATTTGCGTGCTCATTTATAACGTACGCCTTTACCATAGAAGATAAAAGAAGTTTAGAATGATCTTACAAATTTCATTTTTAACTATATTCCGAAATGGACTAAAAGTCTAGGAAAGCCAAAGCAGCAACCGAAACTAATTTTATTCCATAAACACCGAAATTTCTAATATCGCATATTTTGAGAACATATAAATCCCATAAAAAAAAACAATCAAGCCTATTTCTCAAATTTCTCCATTCGTATATGCTTTTGGGTTTTGACATCATCGAAAACCTTAATCTAATATAAAACACCCTCTATCGAAGACCATATAAGCTAAATCACGATAATACATGTATGAACACAAATCGTGCTCATGTGCTCAAATCAAATACGGTATAATCTTCAACTTATAATATATAATTTTGATCCCCAAGTTATTCTTTATATGTTCCCTTAATAGCGGTTTAACAAACTAGATCATCAAGTTTAAACTTAAAATAAAAGAATTTTGTGCACCTACATCCTTAGTTAAAATATCACCGATAAGTCTTTAATCTCTAAATTAGATTCAAAACAAATAATTGAAGACAACCCGAATGTACAAAAAGGTGAGATGTACCCTCGGGTAGAAGTATGACTGTCTACGTCTCACCTCCCTATAAACCGCAAATAGAGGGAATATTTATAAACCTTAACTACATCTAAAAAGCAATTCATTATATTATTTATGCTTATAAAAGTAATATAGAGTCGATCATGACAATTACGTAAAAAAAAATATGAAAATAAAATCGTACCTTGAGCCGAATTTAGATTATTTGTGTGTGTGTGTGTGTGTGTGTGTGTTGATTTAGGGTTTTGGGGATAGAAGGAGTGATGTACGGTCGGTGACTCGGGCGGGTGTGCGTGCTCAAAGCCCGAAGGTTTTACAATCTAAACGACTGATTCCCTGTACAAAACGGTGTCGTTTTAAGGCTCTATCTCTTTTCTTATAACTTTTTTAATCCAAATTATTAAAAAGCGTTGTAAAAAGTCCAAAATCATATATGTTATTGGATCCTTTTATTTTGTTGTTTTATTAATATATATTATATTATTGGGTGTGTTATTGTCAGTAATTTGGGTATATTTGTTAAAACTAGATTGTAGTTGTAGCTAGTAATTTGTAAATGAAGTTAAAAGTTTTGGTTTATAATTATATTTAGAACTAAAAGTTTAAGATTTTATTTTTCGTAAATACGTTTGAAAATTAGTTGAAGTTGAAGCTTAAAAATATAAAATGACTAAAAATTATATATAATAGTATAATAAAACAAATTTCATGAGGGATATTTATGTAATTTACGATCATATAAGCTTTAAGCTACTTGAAATAGCTTATCTTTTAGAAACTTATTTTTCAAATAAGTCCCACAAATAAGCTCCAACCAAACAAGGTTTATTTAGAAAAAAAAAACTCAAACCCCGTTTAAGCCCCAAATAAGCCTGCACCAAACATAGACCCTATGTTTAGGTGTGTTGGGTATGTCCTATGTTAAGAGTATGTTATTGTCGGTCACTTGGTATGCTTTCGTTAAATGTATTATTATAAACTATTGTGATTCTATAGTAACATCGTGTATATATAAAGGCTTTGTCCTCAATATAAAATAAGAAATATTTAAGTGTTAAATATGATACGATTATGGATACTCAAGACTTGGGATTAAAGCTTTTGAAAGTTTGCTTAGTCACTACTACGCCTTCGAGAGAACAAGAAACAACGAAAAACTCCTCTGGTCTATGACTGCGACGCAGTCAGGTGATTTTTCAGCTAAAATTGTTCTAGAACCTTCTCGCTGCGACGCATTCATGTTTCACTGCGTCGCGGTAGCTGAAGTCGGCCAAAAACCAAATTTTTATGTTTCCTTTTCGTATTTTAGGTTTCTTTTGTTTACCCTATATATATGAACGTATTTTTATTGTTTAGAACTCAGATTTTGATTATATTAACAAGGTTATTCCTTTTTCTTTGATATTGATGCTTCAGTTATCAATTGTTTCAATCCTAGATCGAGTTATCTAGTTTGATTCGATAACAAATCAATAGGTCTTAATTGTGTTATCACAATTATTCAATTCTAAATCGCGTTATTTAGATTAAATCGACTAATCAAGTAATAGGTCTTGCTTGATTGTCACTGTTGGTTGATTTATAGATCTAAATCAACCAATACAATATCTTATTTAATTTTTCGCTACTTATTCGTATCAAAACTTCTTCTTTTTATTATGTTGAAAGATTATCGTTTTGTGAATAATAGATTAAACATTCATATCTTTTATAAACTCTCACATATTATTAATATTCACACATTATTATTACTCTATTCATTCTATGACAATGACTTTTATTTCTATCCCACATTCACAATTAAAAGTAATATAACTATTCTGCAAGTTACAATCACTCCGCAAAAGGAGTTGCGCGTCCTTGGAGATCCTGGGGGCTACACGTCTAGCGCTTATCGTTGGTTTGGGAGCAAGTTGATAGTTTTAGGAAAGTGAACGATTTACAAAACTTTTAAGTGATAAACAAGTAATAGTTGACGACGTTTATCAACTAGCAACTTAGATTAAGATCTTGAGCTTGTTTTTCGCAAATTGACTTTTAGTAAGCTTGTAAATTTTCAGTGAGTTGTTTTCATCTCAGCAACACATCCTTTATAAAACTATATGTAACACAATAAAAAAAAAAAGTTAACGTCCTTACACAATCTATACCCGAATCTTAAATACCATAATAGATTATTGACATCCATTTTTATACGTAGGTTATGAGATATTACATATTATATTTGGGAAGATAAATAAGATTCACTAAAAGTTATAATCATCAAGACTTTTTAGGTTTCGCTAGATAATATAAATAGACACAAAAAAATATATAAAATAAGATAAGATATGACACTCATACTTACATTCAACCGTGGGTCTATATTTGATGCGACACACATATTGTTGATTAGATATTTTGAATTTATATATAATTGATAGTTATATTAATCCTAATCACCATCTTGAAGTATTAATAAACTAAGTCGTTATTAATTGCTTTCTTGGATGATATAATATGTTAGCGTAAGGAAATTTGATACTCCCAATTAACTAGGAAGCCTTGGCTTGCACGAATAGTATGACCAATACATACATATTCAATTATTACTTATCAAATAAAACGGTGTTTATATATATATATATATATATATATATATATATATATATATATATATATATATATATATGAGTAGGATCAAATAAAAAGTGTTAAATTTGTAAAAAGTGTGAGAAGCATTGTGGGAGTGACATGTGGCAAGCTTGGGAAAAAAAAAAAAATCGTAAAAAAAAAAATTTGGAAAAAAATATAAAATTTGAAATTCTTTTTGATAACGTGATCTGCCACGTCATATGATGCACACACCAAATATGATGCACATTAATGATGCACATAAAATATGATTCATATAAATAATGCACACAAAAAAACTAAGATATTCAACTATGATACACACATAAAATGTTCATCATCGATGTGCATCATAAATGTGTATCATATTTTTTTTCTTACATAACTTTTTTTCGAGCAAAAAGAAAAAAAAAATTCTCGAAAAAAATAAAATTTCGATTTTTTTTTTAAATATTTTTTTTATTAAAAATTATTTTTCTATTAAAAAAAAATAAAAAAAAAACTCAAGCTTGCCACATGTCACTCCCACAATGCTTCTCACACTTTTTACAAATTTAACACTTTTTACATGAACCCTCCCCTATATATATATATATATATATATATATATATATATATATATATATATATATATATATATATATATATATATATATATATATATATATATATATATATATATATATATATACATATATATATATATATATTATGGATCAAATACAAACCATGCTTAAAATACATACCAATAAGTACGTTTTAAAATTATTTAAAAATAGTTAAAAAAAAGTTTTTTTCACATTTTTTTCGGAGAATCTTTCCAAAATAACCTCCATAATCTTTTTATGAAATAAAAAAAAATTGATTTTTATCGGAAAAAAACGTAGATGCATTTTTTCGGTAGATACATTTTCTAATTTTATAAAAAATGCATCTACTTATTTTCAAATATGCATCTAATTTATGTATAAAACTGCATCTTATTATTAATATTACAAAAAAATTGAGTTAAAATGCACCTTATTTTTGAAAATACATCGACTTTTCCAAAAAAATGCATCTACCGAAAAAATGCATCCAAGTTTTTAAAAATCAAAAATTTCGATTCATAAAATGATTCTAGAGGTTATTTTAGGATGATTCTCCGAAATAGTTTAAAAAAAAACATTTTTTTTACTATTTTTAAATTGATTTTGAAGTATTCCTACCGGTATGTATTTTAAGCATGGAGTGTAGTGTAACCTCACCCTATATATATATATATATATATATATATATATATATATATATATATATATATATATATATATATATATATATATATATATATATATATATATATATATATATATATATATATATATATATATATATATATATATATATATATATATATATATATTCATGTAATTATCTAAAACATGCAGTTATGCTATGTTATACGTAGGGTTAGCCATGACTACTCCATAACTTACTTCATGAAGGGCAGAAAAACCTATTTTTTATGTTATATGTTTCAGATTCATGTTCATAAATATTTGAATTCCTCTAAAAAAAACTAGAATCAAAGAATACATAATCATCATGTAACTACTTACATGAACACATATATGCATGGAAGTCTTTTTGTTTGTGATTATCAATATTACATATACCAATGACAATGGATCGGGTGAAGCCGTATCTATATCCATATCCATATCCATTTATAATTTCATCATCCATATCCATATCCATATCTATATTTATATCCATTTAAAAAAAATTATCCATCCATATCAATATCCATTTAAAAAAAATTTATCCATCCATATCAATATCCATTAAAAAAAATTTATCCATCCATATCCATTAGATAAAACGGGTAAATGAATATCAATTGGATATCATAAAAAAAAATTCTTTTGAAAATATCAACTTCAAAATATGGTCGAAAATATACTTTATCACATATAAACAAGTACGGCACAATAAATGAAACTCATTTACTATAATTTGATTTTTGTTCCATATTTAAGTGATAATTTTGATAAATATGTTTATAAAAACTAACTAAGTACACACTATTAAACTATCTATTGTATTTAAGATGAATTATACGATAACTATGTTAGTATTTATGAATTTCTTAGCTAAAGTAAAAGTTGTAGTTTAGTATTTATTTTAAACTTAATATAAGTTAAAGTTATTTTTAATAATCATATATGTTGGTGATTTTAGTGTCATCAACGGTCATTTAGGTAATGTGATTTACTAGAGAATGATGTGATTTCATGATCAGTTCGGAAACGAGTCAGGGAAGTGTGGAGTGCACACTCGTTGAGCTAATATGAACTCAACTACGACAGTAAAGCAGGGGTCAAGGGGCAGCGCCCCAAAACCTAAACGATTTTTACTAATCAGCTTTAAGCTGATTAATTAATTTCCCGCCTAATTCCCTAAAGTTGGGACAATTTTATGACGGTTGAAACCGTCACAAAACCGTTTGTAACTGCTTAACAATTATGTATCTAATACAGAAATTCATTCTCATTCTGACTCACGAAAACATAGATAATCCTTTACATTTCCAATTTGTGATTCACGGCAAAGAACACAAATTGTCAATTCTCATTGTATTATCCCGATTAGGATTTCGTGCAACCCTCAGGCAATTGATAGGGTCGAAATACTTAATACGGAAAGTGAACTTACACGATACATTGAGAAATCCGAGATTATCACAAACCCTAAATTATAACAATATATATATATATATATATATATATATATATATATATATATATATATATATATATATATATATATATATATATATATATATATATATATATATATATATATATATATATATATATATAATTATTTTGGGTGGTAAACGGGTTATCCATGAATAAAAGACCGTCACTCATATCCGATCTACTAAAAATTTATAATATCCATATCCATATTCATTTGTTCATACTCATATCCACCCCATGTGGATATCCAATTGATCTAATTTACATAACATACCCGTACTTAATTAATAGTACTTATCTTATAATCTAATCTACTGATGCAACTTGAAAACATGGAAAGAAGTTTAGAAAATATAACATAACAAAGATGATAAATAAATAAAAAAATAACTATACAAATTTTGTCCCTACGTAAAATAATTTATGGCTTCATCCTGCACACATTCTTACAGATTAGCTTAATAACAAGAACTCTTTTTGATATCGACTTTGAAAATGCTATCTATATCGTAAACTAGACCAATTAAGTGTGTTTGAGTATGTGCTAAATGGCAAGTATATAGAAACAAGCATGATATGATGCATTTGACAATGAGTTGAAAGAGAGTTGATTGTAGTGTTCTTGATTACGTAGATATATGATACACTAATTGATTTCAAGTGAATCTGAAATTACTATATATTCATATTTATATATTAACATTTGTGAACCATGATTTGACAAGATGAATAGTAAGACATCCTAATATTTATGAATCATGATTTGTCATGATGAATAGTAAGGCAGCTAGGTAGGCTGCTCTAACCGGCTAGTATGTCTATTTTTATTTTTATTTTTAAAAAATATTAGTTTTTATCTTTTTTTTCAGGCTACGATATTAAATAAGGTTATTATTCGTTCATTTCAATTAATCGTTAATTTTTAGTTTAATTATTTTCCTTTTAGATACGGTTTTCTTATCAAATAGATTACGTTCTCATATGAATATGTTTAAGAAAAATAATAAAGACATCATATTCAATAAAATGGTCAAAACAACCTCTTATATGTTATCGTCATTAATAAAAACAAATAAAACAATAATAGCAATAAAATTAATGAAAGAAAAAAAGAGTAGTGGATATTTGACATAAACAAAAACTATATGGACTAGTTTGTTCATAAATTGGAAAAGAAAGATATACTAACATTTGTGAACCATGATTTAACACGATGAATATTAAGACAGTTGGAGAGGCTGCTCCAACTAGCTATCTTTTTTTTTTCCTTTTTTTTCTTCAAGAGAAGAAATTTAGTTTCCATTTTTTTTTAGGCTTCACTATTAAATAAGGTTATTGTTCGTTCATTTCAATTAATCGTTAACTTTTAGTTTAAGTATTTTCTTTTTGGTTTACGTTTTTTCTTATTAAATATTTGGTTATCATTTACTTTTTGTATTACGCTATTAAATAAAGTAGCTACTTCTTTATTTGACTTATTTGTTGATTTTTGGTTTTAGCTTATTTTTTTGGTTTACGTAACTTTTTTTTAGGTTAAGCTAATAAAGTAGTTATGTATTGATTTTGGTTAAATGTTTATTTTTCTTTATATATTTTCCTTTTTATATTATGTTTTTTAACTTTTAGGTTATCGTTTTTGATTTTAGACTATCAATTAAAATATTAGTTTTTAAACCCACAACAATACACGGACATAAAAACTCATTGGAAAGATTCATCAAACGTACGAGAGCATGCAACTACGTAGGCACGATCGGTCCCATGAAAGTGAAATAGAATATACTTTCACAAATATCTTTAACTAATCATACCATTTAACCAATCAATTTGTTATATACTACTATTTTGTTATGCAACTAATTATTTATTCAAACAAGTTACATGGATTTTATATATATAATCGAAAGCAAATTAATATTAATTTTTTATTTAGAAACAAGATCAAATGAAAACCAATGTTTTGAAAACCGGGTCAATGATCGACTCGGCCTAGCCACCGGGTCAACCGGTTGAACCGGCGAATCAACCCGGTTTCTGTACATATCCAAAATTTTCAATATCATCTGTCAAAACACTAACATTTGCTCCATAAAAACTTCAAAGAACCATGTTTAACTGATCAAGAAATAAGAGATTACAGCTTTTTACTTCAAAAGATTACAAATTTCATACTCCATACTTGATAAGGCATAAATCCTATTGAGATTACAAGATTTATACTTCAAAAGACTATACTCAAGCATAAATCTTACGAGATTATAAGTTTTAAACTTCAAATGACATAAATCTTACGAGATTATAACCTTTTAACTTTAAAAAATAGTATAAAAAACAAAACGCGACGGGTATTAGCGAACCGGGTTGACCGGGGTTTCTAAAAACCCGCCGGTTCGACCGGTTCTCAATTTCCTTAAAACCCAGGTTGTTTTGACCCGTTTTTTTGGCCGCAAGCGGTCCAATCGGTTGACCCGACGGGGTCGACCCGGGTTTCAAAACATTGATGAAAACTCAAATTTTGTTACCATTTTCTTTTTTATGCATAGTTCACATGATGCACATAATTTTAAGGTGTGAATAACTTTACTAGTTTAGATTCAACAATCCAATAAAATGCTAAATAAACAGGAATCCAAAACATTTAAAAGTTTAATATAAAGATCCATCGGTACAAGTAAATGAGACAATGGGTACATAATTGAGTATTACGTTGGAACTTGGCAAGGGTTCGAGTCATGCTACTTTTAGCAACGCGCCCACAATGGCGATCGTCTATTATTGTAAACGGTTTCAATTTTTGCTTTTCAAAACATAGTCCGAGTTGTCTAACATATAATGGGTATTGGTAGAATATATATTCAATGTGTACATATTAACCACGTACCATCTATTATGATTTTTTTGACTTTTCAATAAATAGACAAAAACCTAACTCATTTTATATATTTACTTTTGAAAATTTAAAGAAAGATCAAATAGAGAAGTTGGTTAGGTCATTGAACATTTGAGTGGAGGGATGGGGGTTTGTATCTCACACTTAGGCAGGACGGAGTAATGGTAAACTCCACTCACGCGTGAGTGTTATTTCCTCGGTAAAACTCACCGAGGTGAGTTGCCACGATGAAGGAGAGTTGGGGTGTTTTGTTGGGTGGATTTGGTGAGTTACTCACCATGAGGTGAGTCTTACTTTGGTGGGGGCCCACATCTTTTTTATGTTACTTTGTGTTTAAATAATTTTTTTTAAACCCCACTTTTTACTTATAAATACTCAATAACTCAACCATTTTTAAACACATATCTTTCAAATTTATACAATATATAAACCTTTCATACTTTTTAAAAAAAAAATGTCTAACCAAAACACTCCCCGACCCAACAATATCTAAACCTTTCATAATTTCTCTGTATTGTTTACGTTTTAACTTATCTATGTTTCGTTTAAGTTTTTAATTTCTCTATGTATCGTTTTTAACGTTTGAATAAAAGTTTTAAATTTCGTTAACAAATTTTTTTCGTACGTTTACGTTTACGTAAATATTTATTTTTTTAGTTTATAAATAATAGTATTTAAATGAAAAAGGTAAGATGAGTTAGGGGTGAATTTGGGTTAAAAGTGGTCGCAGTGAGTGCGTGGTGAGTCTTATTTCCTAAGTAAGGTGAGTTTGTTTTCTAAAGAGAGAAAGCTGACGTGACAGGGTGAGTTGGGGGTGAGTTTGGGTCCTTATTCCGTTTAGCCTTATTGTTATTATTGACTAGAAATAGTTTATTTACACTATCCCTGACTTTATATGAAGTTACGTTCCAACCCTTGACTTTGTATAAAATTCAGAAAAAACCTTAAACTTATAAAAATAAATTTCTAACAACCTATAATTTATTATGATATTATTAAATTTTTATAGTATGATGAATGTTACTCTATTAATAATTAATTTTACTTGAATGACTATTTTCATGTATATTAATAATAAAATTGTCATAAGTTTCTCACAAACTAAATTAAATAATGAATTATGTGCTATATAATTTTTCATGTAAAAAATATATAATCTTTTTCCAATTTCGCATTATTAGGGGGATTAAATATAAATACAAATGATGAAAAAATATCTATTATATTAGTAAGAAAATAATAATGTTTATTTGTACTAATTAATCATTAACTGTTCTTATAAATTGATGATATATTACTCAAATAAAACGAATGTAATTATTAGAAAACTTTTATTTTCTTATATATTTATTTAAATTTTCTATATTAAATAACACTCAATATACTTTAAGTTTTACACCAAACAAACCTTAATTAATATATTTAACTTTGGGTTTGGTTTGTAGTGTCATTAAACTTTTATAAATATGAGTTTATTATTACAATTACTTAAATATAATCACGATTTGTAGATCTATATAGTTTCAACTAAAATTTCTATCTCGCCGCAACGTACGGTGGTATGACAATTTATGTTTTAGCAATATATTTATTTTCAACTATTGTATCCCGTCCCATCGCGCGGGGTTCTAAAAACTCGTTAACACACATCTAATAAAACCCAATTTTCATGTGATATTGAAAAATATATTAAGTAAAGCTAAAAAAAAAACTAGCTAGGCTTGGACAATCGGTTCGGTTTCCACCATAAACAACTTTCTTTGGTTATCTTCCAATTTCGTGAACCAAGTTGACCTTGTTATCGCGCGTCCACATAAGCAAGTACCCAAATACATATGATGACGATGCCGTTGTGATGAAGTTGAGGCATATATTATATCTAATTCCTCTATTATTTTTGCTAACAAATATTATGGGTGAAATAGACTTTTGAGTATCATTCCTTGATGGAATGAATGGGGATTCTCTTGAACAAGAAAAGCGGTTATTGATTTCATTCATTTACTTCAAACAAAAAACATTTCTATATTCCTTGATTCAACAATACAAGCTCAAATTATTTATTAGACATTAGATTATACGTAAAGTAAAACCAAAATTATTTGATGATAGGGGATTAGACACAATCCTTAAAAAGTGAAACAAGATTTGTTAGCTTGTTAAGGAAATACAATACTATTTCCGTAAGTCTTGATCATTTGTAATATTCATATTCTTTGTGTTTCACAAGTTTTCCTTTACTTTATAATAAGTCATATCTTATGATATACGTCGGACACTACACGTTCCAATTTACGGTCATCATAAACACTGAACATGAGGGATGTAAATAACATGTAGATGACAAGTTGGTGGTGCTCATGTTTGGACCCGAGACTTTCATTACAAAGTTGGTGGTGCCGCTGAAAGATGCATAACTTATCAAATTTACTAATTATAGACAACATATGTTTTTTTTTATAAAAACATAGTTAAAGTAAAACAAATATTGAGCACATTCATTATGAAGATAACTTGCCTATAAAACCCCATCCATGCATGCCATATAAACCCACCAATATTCCTAAAACTCAATCTAGTGCTCTTGATACCATATATCAAACAATGACTTACTCGAACCAAAACGGATCGACCTTAGCGATCACCTTGCTACTTTTAGCCTCGGCCTTCCTAGCCACTTCACGCACCCTCACTGACCAAACCATGCTCGTTAGACACGAGCAATGGATGACTCATCATGGACGTGTTTACGCTGACGACAAAGAAAAACAACTACGATTCCAGATATTTAAAGATAACTTAGCACTTATAGAGGCACATAATGGAGGTCCGAACATAGGATATACACTTGAGGCCAATAAGTTCGCTGATTTAACTAATGAGGAGTTTCGTGCTTCTCGTCATGGGTACAAGAGACAATCTAGTTCACATGCGGTGTCGGGTTTGTTTCGGTATGCAAACGTAAGTGCAGTTTCTGATGAAGTAGATTGGAGAAAAGAAGGCGCGGTAACACCCGTTAAGGACCAAGGCGATTGCGGTTAGTTTTCTATTAATTGAGCTTTTAACTGCGTTATGTACCTGTTACGTACTATTACAAAGACACAATTAATATTTAATACCGTAACAACATCATTTTTCATATTTAAACTACATAAAGGTTACGAAAATAGTAATCGATTTTTAACTTTCGATTATTGATACATATGTGTTGATTTCTTTGACTCAAAAACAGGATGTTGTTGGGCCTTTTCGGCTGTGGCAGCAATGGAAGGTATGAACAAGCTAAAAAATGGCAAGCTAGTCTCGTTATCCGAGCAAGAACTCGTGGACTGCGACATTAATGGGATCGATCAAGGTTGTGAAGGAGGTCTCATGGAAAACGCCTTCCAATTCATCGAGAAACAACAGGGTCTAAGTGCAGAGTCCGTCTATCCATACTCCGGTGAAGATGGCGTTTGTAACACCAAGAAAGCAGCCATCCACGCAGCTAAAATCTCCGGTTATGAAAAAGTTCCAGCCAACAACGAAAAGGCCCTGCTTCAGGTACAAAATATAGTACTACTTTAAATTTTTAAAAGATCGAATATTTTGACTTATACTTATATCATGTCATATTCAATATCATATGCTCTAGTGTACTTACTTTAAAATGTAAATTTATTGATGTAGGCTGTTGCGCACCAACCTGTTTCGATTGCAATTGATGCAAGCGGATACGCTTTCCAGTTATATTCAGGTGGCGTTTTTAATGGGCCGTGTGGAACTGATCTTGATCATGCCATAACTGCAGTCGGATATGGTACCACGACTGACGGGACCAAGTATTGGCTCATGAAGAACTCATGGGGCGCGTCTTGGGGAGAGAATGGGTATATACGAATCAAAAGAGATGTCGCGGCAAAAGAAGGATTATGTGGTATCGTTATGGATTCGTCGTATCCGGTTTGAAATACGGGCAAGTATTAAGATGAAATGTTGTACTAATTAAGTGTGTATTTGTCACATAGATTGAAAATTGTGTTGGAATTAAGTTGATTAATTACATATGGTTTTAATTACAATTAGGGAAAAAATGTTTACAAGGTTTGTAAAGATTGAAAGAAAGTAATGAAAGTGTACACATGTTCGCTTTATTTTCAAGTACCTTATTTCACTATTTTTGTCGTATAAAAGTGTATGTATCTAAATTCATTAACTTATGAATATTGACGTTTATAATTAAAAGTTTGCTAACCGTTGCTCTTACGACTATGATTAAAATAAAAAGTTTATGTATTAATCACATGTATATTAATTGTCAAACGATAATTGTCTAAAATCATCAGAAAATCGCTACTCACATGCAACGGTCATACTTTATTATTTACACTATAACCGTTTAACCGCTATTAAACATAACGCCGAGACTATATTTAGCATTTTCCTTATAATTATTAATAGAAGGTTAATTGATAACTGATAAAAATATATACTACATAAATAAAATGAGTTTTTCTACCATGCGTATACTAGGCACATGGTAACGTGCATTTAATTACTCTAAAACTTTCTAATATGTTCAAAAATGTATTATTTAAACTTAAAATTTCATTATAATGAACGTATATTAAATACATTTTTTTTTAAACAGAAAGTTTTAGTTTAATTAATGTTATATCATGTGCATATATGCATATTTTAAAAATACCCAAAAAAAATTTATTTAACCATAACTAACAATTAAGACTCTCAATTAGTCAAAACTTTGGTTATAAAGACAATTTTGAGATATAACCTAACCGATCTATATTTACTCTAAAAAGAAATCTTCGATAACTTTTGTTTACTATATATATTAACGTAAAAAGATTCATATTCATGCTATTCGAAAGAATATACTATATACCACCTACTCAATATTTTCGTTACCATGAAACTAGTTTTATCGACTTTATAAGATTAGCGGGACGTCTTTTGCTAGCTATATCTTTGTTTTTTCTAACAATATAAAAAATTGGACTAAAAAAATAATAGGCGAAAGTCAAAACGTAAAAGACTAGGTGAAGTATTATCTGATTCACGTTTCTTTTCCGATTAGTTTAATTATCAAAATTTCAAGCATCCGATACAAACGAATCAGGTATAATTTCCATTATTTAGCATGGAACCCTAATTTTAGCTGAATTTACTGATCTTTATATTCCTTTATCTCTGTTTCAAATTTAATATGCAATTTATTAATTTGTGTTTTAAATCCTAGTTTTCATATTATTGATTAATTCTGTTTGGGTTTTACAATAGAAACTCGATAAATTAATGCTCGATTAATTGATAAACTCTTTAATAACATTAGTATTAATTTATAGAGTTTCTAATATAATTACATCGTTTTTATAACAAAATGTTTATTGACACAAGGTTGTATTAATTTTGAATTTGAAGAGTAATAGTTAGCTGTGTTGTATTTGGTTTTTTGATTGTTGAAGATTTTACTTACTTTTGTTTAACGTAAAAAAGTAGAATTGATCGGTTGGAGAAGGCTTGATAGATTATATCAGCAAGAATGTCCGGAAATGAGAATGGACCTGTTTTGCAATTTGCACCTTTTCAGAGTTCTGTGGACGAGGGTTTTTGGCATGGGTTATCTTCGTTGAAACTTAACAAGCTAAAAACTGACGAATCGCCAGTTTTAGTAACGGGTATGTTGCTCTATCTTTTTATTCTTTGACAAATTTGTGTTATTAATGTTGATGATATTCGTACCATATTTAAATTCACGAAATAATGATTGTAGGTTTTTATGCACCGTGTTCAAATTCTCAAGTATCAAGCCATCTAACACTTCTTACTGAATCCTTGCCGACTGAACCAAGTGATGAACTACCAACTGAAACAAGCCGTGGAAACAGAAACAAATGTTCTGTGCCTGGCATTCTCTACAACACAAACACGTTGGAAGGATTTCACGCGCTTGATAAACAAGGCCTGTTAAAGGCTGAAGCAAAAAAGGTATGATCGAGGATAATTTTGTACCTTTGTTAAATAATCAACTCTTGATCATGTTTTTTATAATTTTATGTAACTAGTTATGTTTCTCATCATTTATGAAAACTCGCTGAATATCAGATTTGGGAGGATATAAGATCAGGAAAAGCAGAAGAGGACAGTTCTGTGCTTTTGAGATTCCTTCTTATATCATTTGCAGACCTCAAGAAATTTAATTTCTATTACTGGTTTGCCTTCCCCGCTCTGGTTCTTGACCCTCCAGCAACCTTGGTTGATTTGAAGCCAGCATCGAAATGGTTCACCCTTGAAGAGGTTTGAAAAATAGTTTCATTTTTCTTGTAATCATATTTTTTTTCTTGCTTTAAGATTTACTATCTTACTTTCATGGCGTACAGGCTGAATCGGTGTCGGCAAGCTGTAATGAGTGGCGTAAGTCGAGTTTAACCGCAGGTAGAACGATTGGGACATTTGTGATATCCTGACTTGCTTTTAATTAGTCAAGATGTTGACCTATATGTTAAAGTATATTCGTTTGTAGAGTGATTAGATGGATATAAAATTACTGAGTACATGATTTTGTAGATGTGCCGTTCTTTTTGGTATCCATTTCTTCAAATTCGCAAGCTACTATTAGACCTCTTAAAGACTTTGAAGCTTGTCAACGTGAAGGTCATAAGGTAAAGCTACATATATTATTCTAAATTTGAGACGCAAAAATTGCTATTACAGATGTCAATTTCGACCCATTTACCTACAAAGGGGTTATTTCTGGTTATATTTTATCCCAAAGGGTCAAATGGGTAACTTTTTTAATACAGATTACATTGCTCACTTATAAAATTCGAAAGAAAGGGGCAAAAAATGTTTGCGGGCCAATCCAACCTGATTTTACCTGTATTGAAAATTCACTCTTATGACTTGAACACTTTTGACCCGTCATTAACCCCCACATTTTCCTGCCTCTCATTGCTATGACGCTGGAGCCTTTACAGAATGTGGGGGCGAGTTTTATGTTATTACGCATCAGTGTGTTATACTGTACCAGTTATCGATATAACTGTTGTAAAGATTCTGGCAAAATCTTTTAACACTGTAGTTCTTTGAAAAGCTTAGTTATTTTGTTGGCAGATCCTATTTGCTTTTTATGACCCGTGTCATCTTCCAAACAATCCCGGGTGGCCTCTACGGAACTTTCTGGCATTTATTTCTGCAAGATGGAATATAGAAAACGTGCAATTTTTATGCTATCGTGAGAACCACGGGTTTGCCGACTTGGATTTATCTCTTGTTGGTGAAACTCTTATACAACCTTCACAAGGTAGACCAGCCAAAATTGGGTAACAACTTGAATAAAAAACAGTATTCACCTCATTAAAAAGTTGGACTTCTATTCTGCAAATCTTACTTGTAACATGTAAAATCGTTGTACTTTAATGTAATCAGCATGGCAAGATCAAGAACACGTACCTAATGCTGTTGGATGGGAACTCAATAGAGGGAAGAGAATACCTAGATGCATTAACCTATCTACTTCTATGGATCCGACTAGGTAAATTGAGTTGTTAAACTTTGCCTTTACGTGTCATCGTTTATAAAATAATAATTAAATTGTGCAGGATGGCTATATCAGCTGCGGATTTGAATTTAAAGCTAATGAGATGGCGTGCGTTGCCATCTTTAAACTTAACCATGTTGTCTAGTACCAAGTGTCTTTTGTTGGGAGCTGGGACTCTTGGCTGCCAGGTGGCACGTATGCTTATGGTGAGTCTTATGTACCCTATGTAACCATCACGAAATTGATAACATTGGTTTTTGTCCCCAAGATTCGTCTTAGCTAGATAACTAATATCTCTCATCTGTAATAAAAATATCCTGTTCCAAAAGTGTTTGGTTCATGTATGTTAGTTCATAGCCAAAAGGGTATAATGGTAATCCACTGCAGGCTTGGGGTGTACGGAAAATAACATTGGTCGATAGCGGTAAAGTGGCCATGTCAAATCCATTGAGGCAATCCCTATATACATTGGAAGACTGTCTCGATGGTGGTGATTTTAAAGCCTTGGCAGCAGTTAAAAGTCTTCGAAGAATTTTTCCGGCAGTGGTATAATTAATCTCCTTCTCAGTATGATATGTAAAAAGCCGGGTTTTTTTCTTATCTATTGAGTTTTATTTGCAGGAAGCAGAAGGTATAGTGATGGCTATACCCATGCCTGGTCATCCTGTACCTATTCAAGAAGAGAAAAACGTGCTTGATGACTGCAAGCGTCTTCATGATTTGATTGAGTCTCATGATGCGGTTTTTTTGTTGACGGATACAAGGGAAAGTCGTTGGCTTCCATCTCTTTTATGTGCCAATGCTAATAAGGTTAGTTTGACTTTAAAGTCAAAGTAAATGAGATCCACAATTCATGAAATGAGACCCACAATGACATGTTTCTTATCAATTTAATCCTTAGGTAACAATTACTGCCGCATTAGGGTTTGACAGTTTCTTGGTAATGCGTCACGGTGCTGGTCCTCTCAGTGTAACTGATGAGTCAAAAGCCGAACCTGTTAGCTCTCTATCTGCCGGTGTAGAAGAAATGTTACTGACACCGAGTGACAGCAAGCTGAGGCTTGGTTGTTACTTCTGTAATGACGTTGTTGCCCCTGTGGATGTATGTGATTTACTTGGTTTATCTTGTCAAATCCCGATTAACGATATAAAACTATGTAATAAAATGATTTAACCAATAAACCAGTTGTAGTAACACCAATAATTTAACAAATCATGCAGTCAACAGCTAACCGCACTTTGGACCAGCAATGTACGGTAACACGTCCGGGGCTTGCACCTATTGCATCGGCCCTTGCAGTTGAGTTGTTGGTTGGGATTTTGCATCATCCTCTAGGGTAATTCTTTGATTTTGAACATTATAAGGTTTAATTATTAATTACACCTTTTTATGTAATAGCATTCTCTTTAATTTTGCTGCAAATTTTTACAGAATATCAGCGAAAGCCGAATTTGGCAACTCTTTAGATAGTGGAAGCAGTGAACAACCTCTTGGTATATTACCCCATCAAATTCGAGGCACACTGTCACAGTTTTCTCAGATGATACTCGTGGGACATTCATCGACTAGCTGCACAGCTTGTTGCCCAACCGTAAGTATTCTTTACCAATTTGAAACTATATTCTCTCTAAAATCTATAGCAAAGTAATCTATTTGGACCGTCATGTGGTGCTTCGATTATGACTTTGAAGGTCAAATAAGATCATTTTCAACTTCAAAATTAATATTATTCTATTATGACTTCTAATGTCAAATAAAATCATTTTCAACTTCGAAATTAATGACATCAAATGTCAACTTTGTGATTTCCAGGTGGTTTCTGAGTATCGGAAAAGGAGTCTGGATTTTGTACTACAAGCCATTAACCACCCAACTTATTTGGAGGATCTCACCGGACTAACTGAATTGATGAAATCTGCTAACTCTTTTGAATTTGACTGGGATAATGAGAGTGATAACGATAACGATGATGACTGTGTTGAAATCTGATTCTCTTACGTGTTTTTAGTATTCTAACGTATTACATTTATTGAATGTTATTCCCTCGGTAAATTATTGACATCTCATTTAGCATGATCTTATTAACACATACATTGACAATTGTACAAAAAACAGGATTCTAGTGAATTTACTTTACACTTAGAACATCCTGTTATTTGCTTGAATGCATCGATGTATGCAGTTCACTTGTTTTAGCGTGAATTATGGAAATGGTCACGAACGATGTCTCGATTTTCATTAATCGTCCTTTTTCAAAATAGTTTGCACTATATCATTGTTGTATGAATTATAATTACAGAAGCTATAGTACTAAACTAAAAAGGTTGTAAACATTTAAATACAACCATAGTGATATATTCAATTCAATTTATTTGTCCATTTTATTTATTTATTTTGTTCAACAAAATTTACAAAAGTTATATTTCAAATCATTTTTCTTGTGAGTTCATATTCTACTTGTTCAAAGGCTTGGTTTTTGGTAACATTCTATTACTTCTACTCTCAAAAAGATTCCGTTAAGTGTTGATGGTTGATGGAAACAAATGATTGATTCATTACCGACATCTATAACTATTGATGGTGATTATTAAAACCAAAAAGTCGAATAATTATCAGAAAAACCAAAAAGATGAACCAAAACAAAACCGATGGTATGTTTTTAATTTCTTTAAAACCCGATTTCTTTTTGTTCATTCTTTGAGAAGGAGCCGAGTCATTTGTCATTATAGCATGTTTTAAATTTTATCAATCTTTAATTATTGATTTATGTTGTAAATCAAGAGATTTGTAATTATTGATTCATATTAAAACCACATAAATTTCGCGAGACGGTCATTAAGATTGAATCTTCTTGACAACGCACACACAAATATCCACAAAAAACCGAAACCAATCGGTTTTCAAAAATACAAAAACCATAGTTTCGACTTTATCATAAATCAGAACCATACCAAACCATCATCACCAAAAAAACAACAAGTACCATATATGTAATCTACTTATAATACAAAACCAAAAGTACAAAACATACAACCTAAAACTTTAACACAATCATCCGTCAGGGTTTTCTAGGGTTTACAGTTTCAGAAATCCTCACCGGCGATGGAGCTTTCAAAAAAACGTAAAACGGAGGATAACGGCGTCAATTTCCCGACCGAAATCTCACCTGACGGCGTCATACCACCTCCGTCAGTCAATCTGACAACCCAAGACGCTCGGAAAATCCTGGAAACTTTCACAAAGGAGCAGCTTCTAGACGTGTTACAAACCGTAGTGGTCCGCGACGTCGCGGTCCTCGATTCGGTACGGTCTATTGCAGACTTGGATCCCGCGCAACGAAAATTATTCATTCGCGGGATCGGGTGGGAGACAACTACTGATAAGTTGAAAACTATCTTTTCGGTTTTTGGAGAACTCGAAGAAGCTATTGTGATAACTGATAAGACTTCGGGGAAGTCGAAAGGCTATGGTTTCGTTACTTTTAAACATGTGGATGGTGCTGTGTTGGCTTTGAAACAGCCTAGTAAGAAGATTGATGGGAGGATAACTGTTGCGCAGCTGGCTGCTGCGCGTGACTCGAATAATGTGGATGTTTCGATGAGGAAGATTTATGTTGGGAATGTTCCGTTTGAGATTAGTTCGGAGAGGTTGTTGAGCCATTTTTCGTCGTATGGGGAGATTGAAGAAGGTCCGTTAGGGTTTGATAAACAGACGGGGAAGCAGAAGGGGTTTGCGTTTTTTGTTTATAAGACCGAGGAAGGTGCCAGGAATTCGTTAGTGGATCCTGTTAAGAGTATTGATGGGAATCAAGTTATGTGTAAAATGGCGACGGATGGGAAGAAAGGGAAGGTGGGTGGACCGCAAGGAGGGGGGTCGGGGATGCCTGGTGATGGTGGTCCACGTCCTGGGGCGATTCCAGGGTCTATGAAAGCTGGTTATGGTATGCCCGGTAAGGTTTTTTCTTCGTCATTTAGTTTATGTTTACTTGCATTTAAACTGATTGGTTAATATTGTAATGATGGATTATAGGCGGGATACCATCGTATAGTGGCTACTCCGGTGGACCTCCTTTGCCGTCTCATCAAAATCCGCCACTGAATTCTTCAGTGCCTTCAGGAATTGGTAGTGGTCCGGGTTATGGAAATCAGGGGCCTCCATTTGGTAGTAGTGGCGGTGGATATGGCACTGGAGGTGGATATGGGACAGGTGGTGGATATGGTACTGGTGGATATAATAGCGGTGGGTTTAGTGGTGGCTCACATTATGGTAGCGGTGCTGCAGCTCCTGAGCATCCTGGGATGAACAGGTTGCCGCCAAGTCAGGGAGGATATAGTGAAGGTGGAAATTATGGTCCGTCTTCAGGTTACCCGCCACAACCTAATCTCCCACCAGCTGGTCCGAGAGGCCATCATGGTGGGTCGTATCATGGCGGACCTCCCTATTATTGAGGTAATTTTCCGTTTTTCTCTTTAATTCGTTACTGAATAATGAGTACATTTTTATATTCCTGCATTCATCGTACCATGTAGGCTATTCACATCCTTACTTATGATTCGGAGTAAACTCGTTAAAGTAACTTCTAATTTTCTTTTTGATGAATAGCATCTGTCATCAGTTTCGGAATAGTTGGTTTGTGTGACCTTTTTGGACTGGTTTTTTTTTGTTTACTTCTTTTATTTCTTCGTTGACACTTAACTATATTTCTAATAATATTTCATGGAGAGTGTTCCTATTTTTAAGCTTTGAGCAACAATTTGTGTCCGTCTTGCTAAAATGAAATTTTTTGTTTTCATCTAGTTGGTTATGAGTTCTCTATGTGTATTCCATCAAGTAAATGTTCGGGATGGTAATGATGAACTATCTGGTCTACTTGATGAGTAATATTTTTTTTTGGAGTTCTATTTTTCTTGGGATCATCACCTTGTTTGCCTCTTCCATTTGTTCCACGTTTCTTACTTGTTGTAAAGCCTTGTTTGTTTCTCCTCAAAGATTGTTTTTGCTGAACAATCTTTTTTGTCCCGGATTTGTATGACTTTGTGTGTGGCTCGTGTGTGGGTATTAGAATATTTGATGTTGGTGTAGTAATGCATAATGGTATTTGTTTCGTCCAATTTGGCGCATCATCTATTCTATGATAATTTGTTTTTCTGCATCAAGTCTCTTTTCTATATGTTTTATCCACGAAAGTGACCTGATATGCTAGCTTTCACTTGTGTGCAATATCTTGGTTGTTGTTTGGGAAAAACTTGTGATAACAAGCAGGTACTGTCTGGTTTGGAATTCATTTTCTTCTGCTTTTCTTGAAGTTCTCGTGTCTTTTTTTGTATATGATTTTTTACTTTATGTGCCAATGTTGGTATGCTTCTTCTCTCAAAATGGTTTAGTGTAGGTGTTCTAAAATGTGATTCTCTTTCTTTGCTCTAAATTTGTGGTCGATATGGATTACATTTTTGGGTCTGTAGGCGTTTATGCTTTTAGATGTTCCGTTTGAATGTCAAGTTCCTTTGCTTTACTTGAAGTTCTGTTGTTCTTTTTGTGTCTCTTATTTGCTTTTAGTATTTGTGCTTTCATTGATGCGGTTCTTCTTTCATAATAATCCATTATAAGTGTGCTAAAAACATGTGTGTTGTGTGTGTTTGCATTTGTTGAAAATTATAAGATGAAACATGAACACAAGTTTTTGTTAGTATTATGTGAGGGCATCAAGTGAACATTGCTCGTCTTTTAATGCAAGGAAATTTATAGGCATTATACTTCAGTTAAACTTCTTCTGTATGATTTTGCTTACGTATTTAATATTCTTTATTTGGTGTTAACCATATATTTCAAAGTCAGTGCAGGGTTTAGCCTGCCTCAAATAGTGTTATAACTGCTTGATTGGTGGAGTTCCCGTCCTGTTTGTAAATTACTTTCTGAGCGTTGTTCAAACAACCATCATTTATTTACTTTAGCTTATTGTTAATTTTATAGCTTGTCAATATTCTGTTTTTTTTTTCCTTTCTAAGTTAGCTCTTACTTATTTGTATCTGTTTTACCGGTGATATGGCTGCTAATTGCTTTTTGGTGTTAGAATACGAACATGATGAATTGAGTTGAATGTGGATATTTGATTCAGGTATATGAGAGCTTGTTGGAAGCAAATGGTTTAAATGGTTGTGCTGATTACGTGATTGCTGGACTGCTATACCTTTGTTGCTGCTTCACTATATCTGCTTATATGATGCTTTCTCTTAGTTTATGTTTACTGTAGTACTTTATTAGTTTTTGTTCGAAACGTGCTAAAGTTGTAACTTGTTCTGGTTGGAGCTCTATTAGACGTTCTTTGTTCTAGTTTAAGTTTGTTTTGTAAGATTCTGCTTTTAGTCCAAGAGTGGATGTTTTGTTACGTGCAATATATGTTCTCTTGGTTCATTTCTGTTCTTTTTTGTGATCCTTTAAGGTCTATTTCTGTCTTCACGTTGTTTATATGGATTTGACCATTTGTTATGTTATTTTAGCAACATCTTGTTAGGTGGTACCTGGCATTTAGAGTGCCAAAAAATGATTGGAAATTTGAGCTTGAATATTTTACATTTTGAATTTCTTTTTCCTTTCTCTGCATCGATTTTCACACAGATGGCCTTACATTATGTGGAGGAACATACTTGTTGACGTTGTATTTTACAATCGGGTCTCTTCATTAGCTACATCTACAGTGTAAATATGTTTTCTTGTATAATTAACTTTCTTCAGGACATTTTGTTTAAATGATGGCAATATGATCCTATTGTGAATATATCTGTGAGTATATATGGGCATTACTAAGCTGTATTGGGATTCTCGGATTTAAAGTAGATTTTTTGATAAATACTTTGTACTTTGTAATGCTGCAATAGAGAAGTTTCTGGATTAAATGTGTTAAATGGTATAAGATTATGATATCGAGAGAATTGGCAGCTTCTGATTTAAAATGCAGCAAAAAGGAGAAGTTAAAGTTTGTATAAGGTACTCGTAAAGGGAAATTGTTACGAAATTTTTTAATTACGTGGTCAGAAAAAGAACGTGCAGTAGTTTAAATTTGAGGTTATGAAAACCAATCTTGAGCTACATATGTTATTGTATTTTGATATCGGTTCGCCGAGCTACATAGATTAGGAGCTTTTGTTTGAATCTGATAAGGTTGAATGAGTCGGGCTGTCTTGCTATTTTATCGCCTTCCTGTGTTCCTGTAAATTTCGAGTTATTTGGAGTTTTGAAGATCATTTGATTGTGGATCAATATGTTTATCTAGAATTTTCACATTGTCGATCGGCAACAAAATTTTCTTTCTTCATGATGTAATACATTGCAAACTGAACTAACTTTTCAAATGCAGCATGACATTTTTTTTGTTAGTTATTCATTTTCTGTTTAATTAGCGTGTGTTTGACGTATTAGTTTAATAAAGGTTTGTAACCATTTAAAAATGGGATCCGTGGGTAGTTCTTAGCTCTTTTTATAATTATAACTGATAACGACGTTCTTGAAGTTTTACTAATATGCAACCTTATTGTTGTGTGTGGATTGCATGGCATCCTTCGTACTAAGCGGTTTCCATTTTTGTTAATGATCCGTGCCTAACTATTTTCAATGAATATTTTCATACTATTATTTTATATATAAAACAATATGTTCGGGCATTGTATTCTTTGGTATCCTGGATTGTATTCTGTTATGGCAGATTCTTTCACCAGGTGTGCAGCAAAGACGAATCCCCGTGCAAACACATGTGACGGTGTAAAGGTCTAATCAAGAACAGTCCTGAAGCAGAATGTGGCAAGTTGTGTGTGTGTGAAGCGAAAAACGGAAAAAGTGCAATATATACCATAAACACACCAACAGCACACCATATTATATACTCATATTTCAGAAGGATGAAGACAATGCGGATTATTTTGCTCCTTATGGCCTCCTTCGTAAGATTGTAGTGTTTGAAACTTGAAATATACATTCTCTTGTTTTTGCCGGGTTATTGTCGATGTATCGTCGCATTCTAGACACACTACATTGGATTTCTTTTGCAACCTTCGACTACCTCTACACTTTCATCGTCCCCCCACCATGTTTTGGATCTCTTTCGCCATCTATTATTATTATGACAACACCACTATTTCTAACACCCAATGGTAGATTTTTGCACTCATCATTTTCTACCTGTTCGCCATCTTTAACAAGTGGACTATTAGGTGGACAAAAATGGGATAGTGTGACAAGGAGGTGGTGACGGTCTGTTGTTAGGGATAATGATGCTGTGGTAGCAGACTAGTAGTTCCGGGGTGACGAAGAAGATATAATTTTGGGTGTCGAGGTTGCTGTTAGGGTGGTAGTAGTGAGGGATGGCGCCAATGTAGTTGTAGTGTTGGATAAAGATGGTAGTGTCACCCATACACAAACTAATGGCAAAAATATCAGAATATTATTTAGAGTTTAAAACGCTAAAATCTTAGAAAGAGGCCACACAAAGCAAAACGATACCGTCTACATCTTTTGGAAAAAGAGAAGAATGTATGTATTCCATTTCCACTGGGAAATTCAACTTTGCAGCAACACTCATACATTGTGGTAAGCAAGATTTTTCTACTCTGTAGTTTACTGAGCGGAAGAGTAGTTTTAAATACAAGTAACAATAATCATTTACTATGTGTTTGTTATGCTATGAGCAGGTTTTGGTTTGGAACCAGTTTATAAGTTCTGTCCTAACCGATGAGAACATCAGACCACTACGAACGAACCTAGCCAGATCTTCAAGAACTACGTATTACAGTCTCCTGGATGGCGTCAATTTCTCTTCTTTTTTTTTCTTCGTTTGCAGATGATAATATGTTACCCCCTTGTGGAGGTCATGTATAGGTTTACAAATTGCAACAGTAGACTTTGATCTGTTTTACAAATTTATGAAGTTTCTGTTTTAAAAGAAACAGTTGTGTGATCACATTTTTTTGTAGCAACCCTTAGTTTCACATAGCTGAAAACAAGCGGATGTAAAGATCAATGACCAAAGTGTAGCGTGTTAGATAATATTCACGATTTTGTATTTATCAACTTGAATTTGTGATTTCTTTAAATTAATAAATCTATAAACTCATAAGTTATATGGTAACAGTTATATTCATTGGATTTTTTTTTTTAATTTCCTATAAGCTTGATTAAGCAATCCAAAAAACCTTGTAAACACATTCATTATATATATTTATATTTATTGTTGTTCTTGATAACTGAGTGAAAGAGAAAAAAATAAATATATCAGATCCGTTAAATCAATGTAATTTTTAATAATAGCCATTTAAATTATATATTTAAACATCTACTTAAGTTGTCATAAACTTGACTTTTTCTTTTAACATGAAAAACACATGGGTGTTAAAAACTAGTATTATATCCGTGTGTTGCAGTACCATCTTTGATCAATTAAACATTTATATATTCAAACACCAAAATCAAATGTTAATTGTTTTTTATAGTAAATGGTGAACATTGATAAGATAGAAGTATTTGTTATTATATTTGATATATATATTTAAATATGTTTAGAGGACGAAGTAGTATTTTATAATGGATTTCTTTTTAATTAGCTATGTATTAGACACTAATATAAGTAATAATGACACTTATAGTTTTTTAATACATAGATAAACTTGATAACTCGAACAACGCATGAGTATTAAACTAGTTTGGGACGTTTATTTTAAATAAACCGAAAATCCAAAAATATAAAGATGGGTAGAAATAGAATGAAGTCTATTGAATCCGAATTGTTGATGAAATTGGAGTAGTAAAATTAAAGTAATATAATGATTAATTTGTTAAAATTAGGTACATTTCCATTTCCATTTCAATTTCAATTTTGTTCAAGATCCCATCCTATTTTAATGGCGTCACATCATTCCCCACCCCCTCCAGCTGCTGTCCACCCTTCCCTTGTTGTTTTTTCAGGTTGTCCCTTGTTTTGTTTTTCTATATTATAATTTTTTTATTTAGGATTTTCAGCAATTAGGGCTTCCAAAAACTGACTTTCTTACGCTCAATTGTTTATGTTTATTGAACTAGTCATTGTTTGGAAATTACATTTCAAATCTAACCTTTGAAATGTAATAATTAGTATTTTGATTTTGAATTATAGGAGGGACTGCTTTTAATGGTGTTGTTGAAGAGCTTAAGAAGTTGACAACATCTGTTGCTCATGTTCTTCCTGTTTCCGATGACGGTGGAAGTACAGCTGAGATTGTTCGTGTTTTAGGTGGTCCAGCAGTTGGAGATATACGATCAAGATGCTTAAGATTGTCTGATCAAAGTACTTCCGAGGCTCTTGCAGTCCGAACCTTACTTGGTTATCGTCTCCCTATTGATGCACAACAAGCCAAATTAGAATGGTAAATTCTTCTAACAACACCATCATATCAAACTAATGTATTTTGCTAGTATGCTAATCTAGGAATTGAACAGGTACGGTATTGTAGAAGGGGAACATCCTTTATGGAAAGATGTTTCAAAGCCCTACAGAGAAACCATTCGTGCTTTTCTCGCCTATTTTCAAAACCAGGTTTCATTTAATTTAAAACAATAAACCGCTTTACCGTACTAGTTGGATTTACAGTTTTTTTTTTTTTTGCTTGCAGATTCTTCGAAGGACAAATGAGTCATTTTGTTTTAGCAATGGGAGGTATGTGTGTAGCAGTTTTCATTTAGTTAATTCTTCTTATTGAATTAGTAAATGATGTAAACTAGCTAACTCGAATCACTATTTTTCCAGTATTGGTAATTTTTTCTTTGCAGGTGCACGGATATTCTTTCAGTCTCTGGATGCTGCAATATTTTTGTTTTCACGAGTTTCTCAGATTCCCACTGAAAGTCTTGTCCTTCCAGTTATATCAACTAATGACCGCCTTACTTTAGGCTGTGAATTATGGGTAACTTGTTTCGGCTAATTATCATGATATACTATTTTATTAAATATCAGTAACACAAATCTTTGCCTACTGTTTTTCTTATGAAGTTCAGGATGGAACAATTATACGTGGTCAGAACGAGATATCTCATCCAGCTAGTGGATCATTGAAACTTATAGATAAGGTAGTTTACTAGGTACTTTTTTATATGTAAAATCGACTTTTTAAAAAACTGAATGCCGTCTCTTATATATAGGTAAATTCCACCATTCTACCTTCAAGTATAAAACGGGTTTTCTACATGTCTAGTGAAGGAAGCAATTTATTGCACGAGGTAATTCATCTTGTTTATTTTAATTTTTAAGAAGTATATATTTGCGATATAACTGACAAGTTATATATATCTGCAATTTATGTAGGTCTTTCCTACTGTTAATCCATCTGTTTTAGAACAGTTGAGAAATGTGGATTGCATTATATACGGTATGGGATCCCTTTTTACGTCCATCTGCCCCTCTCTTGTAAGTCTGAACCATAATTAACTATAATTACGTATTAAACTATATTGTTAATGTTTGCTTAACTATTGCATATTTATACAGGTTTTACTAGGAGTTGGGGAGATTATAGCTTCAAGATCATGTTCAAAGGTGCTTCTGTTGAATGGTACTTATGATCGAGAAACCAGTGGCTTTTCGGCCTCTTGTTTTGTTACTTCCATCACGGATGCTTTAAATAGAACTTACGGGCTTCTCAATAATCGTCTAAAGAACAATGTCAGTAACGGATAAATTTTTTAGTTTTAGCTCTGTATATTATATTTGTCAATTAATTTTTATTTTTTTATTTTTTTGCAGCCGAGTCAATATATAAACACTGTTTTTATGCCAAAAGATGGTCAAATTCCAGTAGATATCAAATGCTTGGCTTCTCAAGGAATCGTTCACTTGGTATGTAGCTATCTCACAATCCTGAAAATGATTGAAATTTTTTTTTTCCGTAGTGATAATAATATCAAATACATACATTACAGGTTTCTGTTGAATCGATGCATGATCCAAAAGTGGGCATAGTTTATGAGCCAACATCTTTAATACAAGCTCTTGCCAACTTATTGAGCGGAAAAGACAACGAAACATAACAATATCAAAGTTGACATCTCATAATCTACAACATTGTTCAGGATTTTCTCCATTATTTATCCCCTTTCAGATCATTAGAGGTACATTTTAGCAGAATTGTGCAGAATCAGGATATGGTTTTACACAGTAAACTGAGTAATCCATTTATTTTGTAAATGAAGTAGCAAGGTAGCAGAACTGTATAACAGTTGTCGCTCATAGAATTTTTATCTACAAGTAATTAGTTTGTATATCGTTGTGATTCAGTTAGATTATCCTTATAAGCTAACAGGGTTATATTCAAGATTTCAAGATATGAATCCGTATTGTCTCCCAATTTTTTCTGGACCATCTGTTCGATTTCGTAAAAAATAAAGATAAAATATACAAATCGTAAATGTACAATATAACTATAACCAAACAAGTATTCTATGTATCATAATTTACAAGTTTATGTTATGTTTATCAATCTTTCAGATTTTTTTTTTGCTTCCTTACATCTATTTAAGTCGATGAATATAATGAAAACGAACTGAAAATTCCGTGGATATAATAGCTCATTTTTTCTTAAAACTAAAATTACCGAAAGTGAGAGAGAGTGAGAAAGTGGGCACGGGGGTGAGCAGTATAACCGAAATAATCAAATCGGAAAAATCAAACCAAAGCAACTGACGGTGCACTTTTTAATTTATGAAAAAATAAAATATTCGGTTCGATTTTGGTTTCACTTTAAAAACCGAACTTAAAAAACTGAATTGGACTATCTAAAATATAATCTTTGACATGGTGTTTTAAGTTTAGTAATCATGTAATACTAGTAAATCAAAATTGAACTTGTTTGGAAAAAAAATAATGTTTTTTTAGTAGAACCGTCTAAAGTCTAGAAAACATATTAAAAAAGAATTAAATTGAACCGAACCAAATCAAACCATTTATAAGTCTAATATTATAGTGTAATACGTAGCGGAGTGCGTGAATGGTGTAAATCTATCCACGCAAATCAATAAAATGCCAAAACTTTTTCTCTTTTTCTTTTTATATTTCGTCCTCAATTGAATACACTCATCTTCTGAAAATTGCTAAAGGTATGTAATACAATCACTTAATTTCATCATTATTACTTGATTAATTTCATCGATTTTTTCCTGTGTATTCCATTTTTATGAACCAAATTACATATATGGAAAACTATTTCTAAATGTATTAAGCTATGACAAAATTACCATTCTACGTATCGTACTTTAAAAGTTTCTATTATGTATAGGATTTTTAGTCCGTTTCTATTGTATGTATCCGGTAACTGTTACATCAAACAAGTTTTTTTTTAATGTGGCAACCATATAAGCTGTCACGTCATCTTTTACTAGTTATTGGAGGTCGGATACATATGTGAAAAAAAAATGGTATACGCCATCATTAGGCCCCCGATCGGCCGGTGGTAAATCACATGTCTAGCACAGCTAGGTGGTGCCGATATTTGAAAGTTAGATACATGTGACCGAATGTGTATTTAGTAGTATAAGTAATAAAGTTGGTATGTGACGTTTTCAAACGTATTAGCGACTACTAAATTATGAATGCGATATTACTTTTCTTACTTGTGTTTATATTTTATGAACGTGGTTATTTTTTTTAGCTCTCTCGGTGCTCTGCAACATGAGGCTTCATTTTCTCAGATTAGCAAGAGCATGTTCCTTTTCTACTTTTGCATCTAAACGGGAAACTGGTGGCGTTTCCATGGTTCAAGGAGCCTCACGAGGCATAGGGCTCGAATTCGTCAAGCAATTACTGGTGAAAAATTCACAAGATCATGTGATCGCTACATGTCGAAATCCCAATGAGTCAGCAGGGCTTGTTGAGTTAAAAAACAAATTTTCCGAAAGGCTACATATTCAAAGGCTGGATCTTACAAATGATACCACAATGGAGGATTGCGCGAGGGTAATAGGCGAGAAATATGGCTATTTAAATCTTCTTGTTAATGCATCCGGTATTCTTTCAATACCCAATGTTATACAACCGGAAACAACATTGACCAAAGTAGAAAGATCGTCGTTGTTGCTTGCTTATGAAGTTAACGCAGTAGGTCCTATTTTGGTGACCAAACACATGTGGCCGTTGTTAAAGGCTGGAGGTAGTAATGGAACTGACAGAGACGTTGCTGTTGTTGCTAACATAAGTGCGAGAGTTGGCTCAATTGGAGATAATCGTTTGGGTGGATGGCATTCATATCGAGCCTCCAAGACTGCGCTTAATCAATTAACCAAATGTATAGCTGTTGAATTTGCACGAAAGAAGGATCAAGTGATATGTATTCTATTGCACCCTGGAACGGTGGATACTGATCTCTCCAAACCATTCCAAAAGAATGTCCCGAAAGATAAGCTTTTCACTAAAGAGTTCTCTGTAGAAAGGCTTTTGAGCATCATCGACAACAGTAAGAGTAATGACAATGGCAAATTCTTTGCTTGGGACGGTAAAGAAATTCCATGGTGATTTACGAAATGGAAGAATTTGACTTGTTTAACTGAAACGTTAATGAGTCAAAAGTTTCGGTCTGATTTCAGTTTTGGGCAAAACCGAAACATACTGATCTATGCTCATTCTTGCCTTTATATGTATTTGTAGTAGAGCAAATTATATCAAACGAAAGTTATCAGGAGATGTGGAGATCAAAAGTGATTAGTGCGAGTGTTACGAAAATATTAAACATTGTTGCTGCATTTTAAATGCATATAGATTTGTTACCCCCTAGTGAATTTGATTTATTAGATCTAAATTATGCTTATCATAAGTGCCCAATGTGACTGATCTTGATACAGGCTTTAAATCGAGTTTGTTGAATTGTGTGTTTACACTTATTATTCGATAAACAGGTAACGGAATTCTAACGAAAAAACAAATTATGACTTTTGTTCACTTCTCGTCTGACATGACATCGGCATCAATTTGGCGTTTTTGTTCACTTTGTTAACACAAAACAACGTGTCGACATTCATTATCTCTACGACATGGGCAACTCTTTCAAATTTTAAACATCTGCTGCAAATAATTCAGCATAGACGAGACAAATTAAATCACAAATGTTCCAAACGAAAAAACAAATCAAGGTTCAAGTTTTTGTAATATTGTTTCAACGTAACATGTCATTCGGTCTTGCCTTGCCATGCCAAATACGTAGTCATGTAAGTGTTCAATCATCCTTCAACATTCCTACATCTTCAGATAGGAATTAGACCTCTGCGTAAATGTATTCCATTTCTATATATAGACCATCTTCTTAGATTAAAGAGTACCACCACATTGAGTAACTTAATTCCATTAGTAGGAATCCAAAACTATGGGTTTGTCATTCAATCGATCAATCATCCTAGTAGTGTTGGTCGTTTTTGGGATGTGGGCGTGTCAAGGAACGTCTCGAACATTATATAAAGAGACCATGTTGCAAAGACATGAACAATGGATGGCTCGTTATGGACGTGAGTATAAAGATGATATGGAGAAAGAAATGCGCTTTAAGATATTCAAGGACAATGTTGCGTACATAGAGACCTTCAACAATGTTGGGAGCCAGGCTTACAAGCTTAGTGTCAACGCATTTGCAGACCAAACGAAGGATGAGTTTAAGGCCCTTCGTAACGGATTTAAATTCCCATCTACTCCAAGATTAAGTCAAACCACGCCATTCAGGTATGAAGATGTAAGTACGGTTCCATCTAACATGGACTGGAGGAAGAAAGGAGCAGTCACTCCAATCAAGGATCAAGGTCAATGCGGAAGCTGCTGGGCGTTTTCGACAATTGCTGCTACCGAAGGAATAACTCAACTCACAACTGGGAAACTAATTTCACTATCAGAGCAAGAGCTTATGGATTGTGACAGAAGTGGTGTTGACCAAGGATGTGAAGGTGGTTACATGGATGACGGATTTAAATTTATCGTCCAAAACAAAGGGATCAACACCGAGGCGGCATACCCTTACCAGGCAGCAGATGCAACTTGCAACTCAAAGAAGGAAGCTATTCGTGCAGCCAACATCACAGGACATGAAGACGTACCTGCCAATAGCGAGTCGGCCCTTTTGAAGGCCGTGGCTATGCAGCCTGTTTCTGTTGCCATTGATGCTGGAGAGTCTGACTTTCAGTTTTACTCGAGCGGTGTTTTAAATGGAACCTGTGGTACTGAATTAGACCACGGGGTTACAGCAGTTGGATACGGAATCAGTGATGATGGCGTCAAGTACTGGCTCGTGAAAAACTCATGGGGTACGAGTTGGGGTGAAGAGGGATACATCAGGATGCAGAGAGACGTTGAAGCTAAGGAAGGACTCTGTGGGATTGCCATGATGGCTTCTTATCCAACTGCTTGATATATACCTGAAACCGGGACACTGTCTTGAATCTATGTAAAATCTTTCCCGTTCATCTTCTTGTCTATATGTTTCGATTTCCCTTATGAAATCCAGGAAATTTGTAAATATTGTTGCATTTGTGTGTATACCAATGTTCAAAACCTTTACCAAAGAAAGCGAAATATCTTGAGGGTGTTTGTATATATGAATCCAGCTTAACAATTTTCAGTTTTTAATTGTATCGAAGTTTAAAAACAATGAACATTCGGTCTTATTTTGTTAGGACGAAACCAATTCTCCTAAGCAAAGCATTTTCTCACAACCTTGAAATGATGACATTTTCGCTATAACATTATCATATCTGTAACATATTATAGTTCTGTAATGAAGGATCATTAAGAACAATGGTATTGTCACATATTATATGCACTTGCATTTAATAGTTACGAAAGATTAAAAAATCACACTTCGGGTTCCTAAAAGTCTCTGTTGCTTATCAGATATTTCCCATAGCAAAAGTCCGGCCTCGACAATATAGCTTGGTTTTAGAACAGATGTAATCTAAATCACTCCACTTAAGGTCAGTTGGTTCTTAATTTGAGCCACTAAATTTAAATATGGGTTCAGATCTGAACGTAAATTTGGATCGCTAAAGCCTCAAAAAGCTTGCAAGTTAGATCAAATTCGACAAATTTATAGTTCAGGATTTTCTTACAACAAGTTAAATATGTAGCATAAGCATTAAGGATAAAATGTAATTGATGTAAAATATTCAAGTAAACCGTACATTAAACCAGCATGCTTGCTTCGGTTTGCAGACTCAATTATATGTATGTTAAGGATGTCCCATATACTTGTTCGGAAATTATTAACATTTTTATGTTTCACGTTTATGCTTCCTTCCTTTATGCAATATATGGTTTCGTGTTTTGCGAGCATTAGTTGAACTGTTTAAACTTAAAAGAAGCCACCCATGTGAAGCCAGAACATAATCCAAACTCCAAACTAGTTACGTAGTTAGACTCGGACAAATTTGGAATCAAAGAGTAAACAAAAAGACAATTTTAGAGTATGCTTAATATTTCTTAAAGGACAGAATAATAATCTTTAGCATGGCCACGGCAAAGCAAAATAAAGTTCGTTTTTAGCAGGGCGTAGTTTACAGAAAAGGAAATTGCTTGTACGTACAGTCATCGAATTTTGTCATCCAGTCGACAGCATAATATGTTGTCCTACAACCCATAGTAATTTCTTTTACTATTTAAGCAGTTATCCGCCTCAGATTAAAAACATTTCCCAATTTGTAACATCCACATCCTTCTGAACTCGTGAGCAATGGGTTTATCCTTCGAAAGACAACTTATTCTTGCAGTCGTTCTTGTCCTAGCGATATGGGCTTCTCAAGTCACATCACGCAATCTAAACGATGTTTCCATGATAGAAAAACATGAGCTCTGGATGGTTCGTTATGGACGTGTATACAGAGATCGTGCAGAGAAGGAAATGCGCTTCAAGATTTTTGAGAACAATGTTGAATTTATAGAATCTTTCAACAATGCTGAAACCCGTTCTTACAAGCTAAGTGTTAATGAATTTGCAGACCAAACAAATGAAGAGTTCAAGGCTGCTCGTAATGGGCTCAAACTTAAATCGACTCGAGTCACTCCATTTAGGTATGAAAATGTGACTGCAGTGCCGTCTAGCATGGACTGGAGGAAAAAAGGAGCGGTCACTCCAGTTAAGGATCAAGGCCAATGTGGTACGTTATGTATCTAATTAAATACTTTAGGTAACTGAATGATACATTTTTCATTTCTTGTTGTCGTCTAAACAGGAAGCTGCTGGGCATTCTCAACAATAGCTGCAACAGAAGGGATAACTAAAATCACTACCGGAAAGTTAATTTCGCTCTCTGAGCAAGAGCTAGTGGATTGTGACAAGACCAGTGAAGACCAGGGATGTGAAGGTGGATATATGGAAGACGGGTTTGAATTTATCGTCAATAACAAAGGCATCAACACTGAAGCGCATTACCCATACCAGGCTGCCGATGCTACCTGCAACTCTAAAGAGGAAGCCGTTCACGCAGCAAAGATAGGTGGGTACGAAAAGGTGCCAGCTAACAGTGAGAAGGCATTATTACTTGCAGTCGCGAATCAACCTGTTTCAGTTTCAATAGATGCAAGTGGATTTGCTTTCCAGTTTTACTCAACTGGAGTTTTTACAGGGGATTGTGGAACGGATCTAGACCATGGGGTTACCGCAGTCGGATATGGAACATCCGATGATGGTACAAAGTATTGGTTAGTCAAAAACTCATGGGGTGCGGGTTGGGGTGACAGTGGATACATAATGATGGAAAGAGATGTCAGCGCCAAAGAAGGTCTGTGCGGTATCGCTATGGATTCATCTTATCCAACAGCTTAAGATTGAACTTGTGTGACACATTTGTGTTTGTCACAATCTATGTTGTCTCTCAACTCCAAATGTCAAATACTTGTCCATATGCTTCTTGTAAATTACGAATGTAAAAAAGAATTGAACTTGTGTAAACACACGATTAAAAAAGATGGTATTTTAATTTCAAGTTTCGTTATATATAAAAAAAAATGCATTTCAATAATCGTAGTAGCCTCAAACTGTCGCAGAACAAAGAGGCTTACTCTAAGGATCATTATAGAGTGCTGAAGGATTATCGAGTTCCACTAAAGAACTGCAGAGTGACTATAATTCAAAAACTGAAAACGAAGACTAGTACTCAGTATTCTGTTCAACCCTACCAAGCGCATATATTTTGTATACCAAGTATCATTTCTACTAAAAGTTGTCTACATATCTCTCTCTACATCATAAAGTTCAAGGGTTTATCGTCATCAAGATAAAACTAGTGATATTTGTGAGAGACTCTAAATTCTACAATGTCATAGTTACACAAACTAGTACTCATTATTCTGTTTTCATGTCGGCTCGGATTAGTCATAACCAACGACGTAAGAACCAAGAATTGTTCGTTATCTTCGTTTTGGTCACAATCTGTATTATCTCCAGATCATTTCTAGTTTTCACGTATATATGTTCTTTGGTCATAAATGCAGATGCATATATTTCAATCCGAAGGGTTTGAACAGAAGCTATCAGTTCCCTCATGATCCGATGCCTTGTAATAAACAGTTTCTAAAAAAGCATCAAAGAGTTTACGTTCTTAAGATTCTTTCGAATAATATAAACGCTTGGACTCGTAATAAATGAATTAAAAATATTTTTGATGCATAAAGTAGTATTGATTAAATCATCAGTGTACAATTTGTTATTTATAAGATTGGACAAAAGATGATTCAAAACAATGTAGACTAAGAGTTGTCATCATATGACAAAATTATAAAATCATGTAAAAATATTCCGAAAGTAAGAAAACAAATCAAGGTTCTTGTTTTTGGGAGTATAGTTTTAACGTAATAGGTCATTAGATCTTGTCGTGCCTTGCCATACCAACCACGTAGTCAGGTACATGTTCAATCACGCGTCAACATTAATACATCTTCATATGGCAAACAGACCCGTAAGTAAGCATATCCTTCTATTTATAGAGCTCCTTCGTAGACTGAAGAGTACCTCCACATTTAGTAACTTAATTAAGAGTCTTATATTAGTCCTCTAGCTAGTCGGAAGCCATTTAAAACTACGAGTATGTCACTTAATCGAACAATCTTCCTAGCAGCACTGCTGGTTTTTGGGATGTGGGTGTGTCAAGTCACATCTCGGACACTAAATGAAGAGACCATGTTGCAAAAGCATGAACAATGGATGGCTCGTTATGGACGTGAGTATAAAGATGATGTGGAGAAAGAAATGCGCTTTAAGATATTCAAGGACAATGTGGCGTACATAGAGACCTTTAACAATGTTGGGAGCCAGGGTTACAAGCTTAGTGTCAATGCATTTGCAGACCAAACTAATGATGAATTTAAGGGCGCGCGTAATGGCTTTAAGTTCCCATCCACGCTAATAGTGGGTCAGACCACCTCCTTCAGGCATAAAGATGTGAGTGTGGTTCCATCAAGCATGGACTGGAGGAAGAAAGGAGCCGTTACCCCAATCAAGGATCAAGGTCAATGCGGAAGCTGCTGGGCGTTTTCGACAATCGCTGCTACTGAAGGAATTACTCAACTCACCACCGGGAAACTAATTTCACTATCAGAACAAGAACTGATGGATTGTGACAGGAGCGGTGTTGACCAAGGGTGTGAAGGCGGTTACATGGATGACGGATTTAAATTTATCTTCCAAAACAAAGGGATCAACACCGAGGCGGCATACCCTTACCAGGCAGCAGATGCTACTTGCAACACAAAGAAGGAAGCTATCCATGCGGCCAACATCACCGGACATGAAGACGTACCTGCCAACAGCGAGTCAGCGCTTTTGAAGGCTGTGGCTATGCAGCCTGTTTCTGTTGCCATTGATGCTGGAGAGTCTGACTTTCAGTTTTACTCGAGTGGTGTTTTTAATGGAACTTGCGGTACTGAATTAGACCACGGGGTTACAGCAGTTGGATACGGGACTAGTGATGATGGCATCAAGTACTGGCTCGTGAAGAACTCATGGGGTACGAGTTGGGGTGAAGAGGGATACATCAGGATGCAGAGAGATGTTGAAGCTAAGGAAGGACTCTGTGGCATTGCCATGATGGCTTCTTATCCAACCGCTTGATATATATGCACAAAACTAGAACTCTAATGTCATATAAACGTATATATAAGCCCTATCATTACCTTCTCTGTATATATCAAGTATACCGCCGTTTGTACCAGTTGGTGCAATTTTATGTACAATCAAAAATCAATGCTTAAACCCTTCACTTAAAGAAGTTAAGTAATCGGCAGTTTACCTAGATCTAAAACGAATATCACACACAGAAACTACAAAGTTCGGGAACAAGAAATCAAAAGCACAATACATGGTATTTATATTACTCGGCAGTTTACCAAGATCTAAACTCAGTTGCTAGCATGTCAAATATTGGTTCTCTTAATATAACTAACAACTGTCACAACTATTAACTTTGCAAAATATATCAGTCTCGATTTAAATATTACAAATTTTGAACATATATAGCTTGATTGAAATGGTTACACAGGAGACGTTACAATAAGTGGCGTAACTTAAACAAAGATTACATGAACTAAACAAAATGGCATAAAATAGGTCGTCTCAGTTGACCAAAAGTAGCAATTTAATCACTTACTCAAGCACGTTTTCCACTACTAGGGTTGGATTTGGTGCAGAGCACCCATCGTCCCTTTTCTCTTCTACGCTTCAACAGAGCTCTTCCACTTGTCGTCCTCATTCTCAAACGAAATCCATGAACCCGAGCTAAAGATTTCCGGGACTTGTTCCTCTTTGTTTGAGCAAGTTGAAACTTTTTCCCTGCCCTCACCACCAGACTACGTCGTTTCTGTGATTCTATCACACTCCCAGAACTGAAGTCCAATCCCAGTGATGAACCTATAATCAATCCGCAAGTAATTTTAACAATTCAGTCGTATTAGTTTGACTTTTATAGTCAAGGGACCATATTCATTAGACAGATCGGATAGGTACATTACAAGTATTAAAATACATGAACACTCGGTTTAAATCTTTCTAAAAGTGGACACATCCTTCTATGTAGTGCACTGTTCGTAAACTAAACATCGTGATATTATATTATATCATACATATAACATTTAAGAAGTGCTTAGGCACTGTTCACAAGCCGCTTGAGCGGGTCGGGTCCTGGATTTTTTTATTTTTCTTAAGGACCTTTTGGGTTGGTGTTTAGTTTGGGTTTGTTGTTTAGTTTTATACAAAAAAGAATCGGTTTTTTCTTTCTTTTAATTTTTGTAAGTTTTTTTTTCTTTTTCCGTTTATGTTTTTCCTTTTTAAGAAGGTTTTGAGTTGGTGTTTAGTTTTATAAAAAATGCCCGCGGGTAACCCCTCTCGTTATCTACAACTAACAAGTGAAAGGTAAGGATAAAATCCGGCTCGTTTTATCTCGACTTTCGAATCGAATCTTCAACATAAATACCACTTCCACAATCTTCATTAATCTACAAACCAATTCCCTAAAACAATATAAACCCTAATTGGCTAATCTCCACATAAACCAATCAAACAACCAAATACCAAATTACCCTTCAAATTGTATTCAATTAAACCCTAAACCCTAAACCGTAAACCGAAACATACCCATTAACCAAAATCACCTACACTAAAGAAACAAAACAGAAAGTTAACATTTTTATTGAATTTCAAAAAAGGGTATTCATAATTTACCTGCAAATGAAGATGAAGATGAAGATGAGAGAGAAATTGAAGAAGATACAAAGGAACAATGAAGAAGCCCAGATGAATTCGCCATTGATTTCAAGGAAATTAAGCTTCTTGATGCTCGATTAGCATTGGGGAATGAGAGTGAAGAAGTTGTACTTTGTGCTGCAAAAGTTGTACATACTGAGGATATGCAGACTGCCATGTTTTTCAAGATTTCTTTGGTTTGCCAGAAAATAGCCTTATCAACTATTTTAGAAGAGATAAGGGTATTTTGGTAATTATGATGTGATGAACTAGAAATGGGCTGGCCTTATTTAGATGGGCCTTAACCATATCTTGTTTATTTTCGAGGTTGTTTAATATACAACATATTAGCGCTACCTAGCGATTAATCAACTTGACGTCTAGAATCATAGAATAATGGAGTTAAAGTAGTGTTAGTGGTTTGTACTTATAACTTAAATAACATACGTTATTAGTATTTATAAAGTTAAAGTTATATGATATGTAGAACTGATGTTAAACGTTATATAAATATATTAAAAAACATATTTTGAGAACTAATAATATTATAATTATAAGTCAGTATAATTTAGTGTTATGTTTTAGTGACATATCAACTTGAATTGAATTTCACGTATAACTTAGAATTAAAATGTATATAAGTTATAAATTGGATGATGTAGATTCATTAAAACAAATGGAGAAATTGCACCGAAATACAACCAAATTTTATCCAATTATCATTGTGTGTAACCAATTTTGTTTTTTTTATTAAAAAAGATAAAAATAAAAATAAAAAAAGAGACCATCAACTTCTATGTCTCATTGTACGAAGAATTAAATAAAAAGCCCTTGGCAACATTTACCGCCTCTAGTTAGAAAAAGAAATAATTTTTTAACATTTTAAATAGAAAAGATAAAATTAATTTTATTCAAAAATGAAAACGACTAAACTGAAATCTAAAGTTTAGGAACTGGCATAGAAACTTCAAATTTCGGAACATAAGGGTAGTATCAATGTTGCAAAGAAAAATATAACTCGATTACTCCTGAAAGATACGACTTATATACCAAAATCAAGCAACTAGAACATGATTTTTCTAATTATATTGTAAATTTATCATTAACGTCTGTTTGAGCGACATCCAATGTACTATATAATCATCACCGATGTGAAGTAGCAGTAATGTAGCTAAATGGGTCCAAATATCTTCATAGTTGGGTTTGAACATTCTTAAATAAATATTTTGATGTGATCGAAAAATGATTAGCAAACGATCACAAGAATATTCTAGTTAACACATAAAACCGTATGGTTATTGAAATGTAACCACCTAAACAGAAGTAACTAATGGAAACAAGTGATGTTGGGCCATTTTGGCCCATATTTGCCAACTAAGACTGTGGGCTCTCTTGAAATAATCAATATGGGCTAAAAGCTCTTTTTCTTTTTGAAGTTTACCAATATTATAAAAAAAATAAAAAATAATAAATACAATTGCTTTGTAATTTATGAATAAAGTTTTGCTAAAAGTCACCCTTAGACGATGTTGTGTATAAGGTTACCATATATTTGTAAAGAATCCAAAGAAACGCGTACTCTTTGTAATGTACAGATTCGTACCTAATACAGAAATGTACACTTCATTAAAATGCTTAATTTCATTATATGGCAAGCTTATTGATCGCCCTAATGGGCGACGAACAGTAGAATGTTAGGAAGGGTATAATTGAAGTAGACCCAAATAAAAAGAACGAATGGTATAATTGTAATAAACTTAATATAAAGTGAATTGGTATAGAATTCAAAACATGTTCAATTTGACAAAAAAAAAAAGAAAAAAAATTGAAGTATGTAGTGTATAATTGTAATAAAATTGACACTACCACAAGTTCATAACGGTGTATTTAGAATAGTAAGTTGATATTTATGTTTGATTTGATTATTAAAGAAACCGTGCTAACTAGTACGTTAAATCAAGTGAACTGCTTAATTAGTGTACTTAAGCCCGAGCTTATTAGATCCCTACTTGGGTGATCACACATTAAAAGGCTACTTTATAACCTTGAGTTGCTAAGAACTTTTGTATCAAACTGTAATTCGCATCGACAAATATTACCAACTATAGTTGTTATATTTATTTTTCTGCAAGTACAAAGAGAAAACTAAAACGATAATGATTAAGTAGATTTGGGTTATGTTTTATTTTTAAGTACGAATGTAGCTAGGTTACTTCATCTAAATAATGAGGCTTTTTATTGTTTAATTATTGGAGGTGTGGATGCCTATTTTATGAATAGATAATTATAAAGTAACATGACTTTGAAGAAATATGAATCTTATTGGTGAACATATTACCTGTTAATGTTGAATTATTGATGAACATGTTAGGTTTCTCTTAAAGTACATTTAATTGTTAATCTTACTCTTTAAGTTATTTAGTTTTCGAAACTGGATTGTTTAATTATAGAGAAAATCACATATATAATCACTTGAGAATTCAGAAATACCAAAACAATCATC
Organism: Senecio squalidus; assembly: GCA_910822075.1. NCBI lineage: Eukaryota > Viridiplantae > Streptophyta > Magnoliopsida > Asterales > Asteraceae > Senecio > Senecio squalidus. The sequence continues at coordinate 8,177,885 of CAJVGC010000591.1, read as the reverse complement.
TGATTCGAGCCATTTTTCTCGCGTCATTTCTTTTGTCGCGAGATTGAAAATAATATAAATGATTGGTCATAAATTGACCACGTCCTCGCGACTTTTTTGGTCCTTGCGACATTTTTCTCTCGCCAATTTATGACCAATCATTTATATTATTTTCAATCTCGCGACGACAAAAAATGGAGCGGGAAAAATGACGCGAATCCGATGATTATTTTGGTATTTTTGAATTCTCACGTGATTATATATGTAATTTTCTCTTTATTATATATGTTTTTTTACATATGTTTTAACCATTGTTGTTGTTTTTAGTTGGATTTGTCTAAATTTGGACCACTCTAGGTGGTGGCAGGGGTCCATAGTACATTTTAGGATGTCCTTAGAGTTCAGACGACATGGTTCGAGACGCCGTTGACCCTTAGTAATGGTAATTAGGTAATATGATAATCCAATTTATGGAATTTTTAAATAAGCTACAGAAGCGAGGAAGTTTCTAATTACGATTCAAGTTCATTAAGTAAAATCGCACGTACGTGACTTACCACTTACCAAGTTAAGCAAGTTTCTCATAAAGATGCGAGTTCAAGTTAAGATCAAATGGTTAATTCCAACATGAAAAATGATATACAAATAAAAGCTTTACAAAATTTTACATACAAAATGAGTTGTCATTTTGTGAATGGTGAATAAGAATAGAAGAGATAATGAAGGATTTTATGTGATTTGTCACATATCAATAACTATTTATTTTGTATATAAATTTTTGTAAACTCTTTGTATGTGTATCATTCCTCTTCCAACATGTCTACCATTTGAATTTAATACGTGTATGATTAAAAGCTTTCATTTCAAATAGTTGTCAAAGTTTGTTGAAGTTTAGGTGTTCGTTCTCGAGGGTTTTCTTACGTATACGATTGAAAGTTTTCATTTCAAATACTTGTCAAAGTTTGTTATTATCAGAGAAAATTGCAACCATTGACTATAGCACGATGGCACGAAAGTGGCTCCATGACATTTAAAGCAAAGTCCCCACACTTACTTTTTCATAAACGAGCTTGTATGGCTAATAGTAATGCTAGCATTGTGTCTTTACATCCAAGATAAGCTTTAGGACCAAGTTGTGACTAATCTTTTTCGAAAATAATTATAAAATCCTAAACTTTGCACTAGACTATCTAATCAAGTGGTTATGAGAATAAAACTTTACCCACCTTTAAACTTATAGTTAGGTTTGATTCAAGATGTCCCTCGATATAGACCCCCCACGCGACTTGTGAACTACTTTCGATTAGAAATAGACAAAAACAAAAGTTACATTTGTATTCTCTTGATCATGATTTCCTTTTTCCAACGACATTACATCAAGTAACAGACAAGTTGTATATAGCAATTATACAAAACTAGTTACATAGACACATGTATCATATCAATACTAATAAGTAATAACTTAGGGGTGTTTAGATTAGCTTTTTGAGAAACCTCGCGAGCTTATTAAATTATTGTGTAACACTTGTTAATGAATGCTTATTATGTTTTAAATATTTTTGATATAGAAATCATTTTAGACATGGCTTTTCTATACGCTAATCCCAAACACTCCGATAATCTTGAAACCAGGACTTGCGATAACATACAATTCATTGTTGCTTCACACAGCACACTCTAATCTCCACTATGTTAATGGTGGGCTTTGAGTTGCTTGCATTTGAAGGGATATATAGGAAGTGTCTTCGTTATCTTATTTCTTATCTGTAAAACTCAATGAATTAATGGACCTAATTCCACTACTTGTGCTCTAAAGGTGTCTTGGAGTTTACACTATCTTTTTGAATTGAAATCATTGAAACTTTGGCTTCACAAGAATTTAAATGAAGGAAAAAGTGAAAAGGACAATACATTGGGGCAAAGCAGGCAATTATAAAAGGGAAATAGTGAGATATGTATACACAGATTTTTAGTTATACAATCACATCAATTAGTTAATAGTTTTGGACTTTTGGATAACTTTACACTTCACTAATTCACCTTTTGTTTATCTTATATTTCTTTTAATTGGTGAATAGTACAATGAAGAAAACTTCTATAGGTTTTATTTTCAAATTCAGAACTCCCACATTTACTTGAACATGCATGTGTGTATAAAATAAATGATTTAGGTTAGATTATTGGGCAATACACTTCTTATCTGGTTTATTAACTTTTTGGTGATGCCATGATAGCATATGGCACATTTTCAGTTTTTGTTTTCATCATGACGAAAGTTGGAGAAAGTTGAAGCAAGTTAAATGTTACAAGACATTTAAGCATGGTTTTAAAATCTGGACCGGATAACAAAATTTATTGATGAAACTGGTTAGAATGTCCTAGTAAATGGGATGTCATTCTAAGTTTAAAAATATATAAAATACATAACTTTTTACTTTATATATAATATAAGTTCCAACAATATTAGATCTTAGCATAAATGAATATGATTAGCTTGCGTATTTTATGGTGCAAATGTTTAGCTTTTATAAGTTTAGATTGTTCGTTAACTTACTAATTTTTAGAAAAGGCAAATATAAAGACATTATTGTCGTAAACAAAATTTGAAATCATGATCTCTAAGTTAATGGAACCCTCGTATATTGTTGGGCTAAAAGCCCTTCGGTATTAACTTGCGAGTTCACCTAATGACTTGTGTGCTCCACTTTGTGAAGTTAATCAACGCTACATGATCACTGACGCCCACAACAATAATAGTGTATAAGTTCTGGTAACCATTTGTCATTTATGGAAGTTGTAAATCTCGTTATTTCCAAATTTTAAGAGATTTTTATATATAATATATATAAATAAAATTAAATGCTAACCTAAAAGTTTATGGTTAATTTTTGTTGTAGAGTCCAAAACTAGTTTATTTTTTGCATATACACGGATAATTTTATGGAAAAGTATAAATATAATATGTAGAAACTAAGGCAACATCATGTATCATTAACAATATGAGTTGGGATATCATATATTTTTTGTTTCGTTTATATGTATTTGTTTCAGCTTTACTTTTAAATTTGTATACGTAGAGAACTCTATTAAAAATAACACAATTATAACCTACTAAAAAAATTGTGGTCTAGTGTTTATAAATTCAATAAAAAAGTTGAATTATGCTAAATTTGTATACGTAGAGAACCATTATAGTCAATCATATTTTAAATTTTAAATTATATCTTGGGTTATGTCATGTTAGTAGGTATTCAATAACTATTTATTCAATTTTGCTTTATTTAAAACATAGTCTTAAATGTCAAATTAAATAGTATCACAATATGATTTTTTTCTGGTTTATTAGTCTATTATGGTTGTATGTATTCGTACACAAATCTGTCATTTGTATGTCAACATTTAGTTTTACTATTTGTTATAGTTTTTTCATACTCGTACAATATATAGAATCTTAAAGATTAAATTGAAGTCTTTTGTTAGTCTAGTATTCGTTTATTGTTAAACAAAAACGAAAATATAGAAGGTGTCTCTTTTTGTATGTCAACACTATTTTATTTTTCTCACGGTTATCTCTTTTTATTTTCTTAGAAAGAAAAAACCAAAAAATAAAAAATATATATAAATCGTTTATTTTTATATAGAAAAATTTAATATATATAAATGTTTAACATTTAAAGTAATAGTGTCAAACTATGTTTTTTTAAATATCTAGTAAAGTTGAAGGGTTAAAATTATATTTAAAATTAAAAAATTAAAACGAAAATAGTTAATTATGATGTTATATGACATCATCATTTTAATCTAAAAGTGTAAATTAATATTCTAATTTCTAATCCATCTAATGGGCCATATTTTGCCAACTCTTTTTGTATATCTTAATAAATATATATGAGAAAAGGAATTTGAAAAATTAGCTTTTAATGACGAATAGGAAATATGAATTTCAAATAATTTATAAAATCAATTTAATGATTTATTTTTTCTAATAGTTTTTTCAATTTAGTCCCTTTCTATTTTCTACATAGAAATTTCACCGCTTAACTAAAATATCTCAATATAATTCTGATAATCCTCTTATTAATCAATAACGATAATAATAATATATCATTTATCAATTCACAAAAATTCCAAAATTTAACTAAAATATCTTCATATAATCTAATAACCCCTTTATTAATCAATAACGATAATAATAATCCTTAATCAATTCAAGAAATTACCATATATATTCACCATCTAACTAAAATATATTTTTTAAAATTGCTAATAACTTTTTCATTTCCAAAAACTAGATAATAGCAATCGTTTCTCTTTAAAAAAAAAATTCCGAAGATACCTAAATACATTTTTAATTTTGTAATTAAAACACAATTTAATTGTTTCCTATTATTTCAAGTTTCTTGATTTTTACATACATTACTTCTGTTTAAACAAAGATTGACAGACTCGGTAACTTGAATGTTTGGGGTTCAACCTCTTGACCTTCTGCTAAGCAGTGCAAACCTATCAAACTAGTGGCTGGTTGAGGAAGATGATCAGAATATGTTTACTGCGGGAAGTGTATGAATATTCCGGCTAGGTGGTACTGTGTAAGTATGAGAGTGATGAACATGATGATATATGTGTGTCTAAGCTCAGTACTGGTAATCTGGCGAAATACCCAAGGACTGGCTCGGGTGTGAGGGAACGTTTAGTAATAAAGGTCAATAATGTTTCATAAAAAAAAATTTAGTACGTGACACATTATTTAATAAATTACCAAAAAATATAATAAATAATATATGTTTATAAAAAAAAAAATCTGAAATTATCCGTGTATATATACAAATCTAAGGACTAGTATTATATAATACAATCATACTCACTTTCTTTCATAAATTAAGTTTATTTCGTGATTACCATGTAATAGAGAGGCTTAAACATTTTTCTTTGGAAAGTGCTTTCGATACATAATTTAGAAATATGTTGTCACTCATTTATTTAAGCAGTAAATTTAATTAAGGATCTGCGGTATGATTTTCTTTTCTTCTTTGGGAATTTATTAGTTGATACATAATCATCCCCAAACATCAAAGGTGCCATATAATTTTAGCAAATTTACTGAATGAGCGAGTGATCATCGATCTACTATTTTATGTTCAAATGAGTCATTTTTCATAGATGTGACGAATTTGATTAATCGTTAACTAGATGTTTGTTTTAAACCGGATAATAGATTGAGTTGCTAAGTTTACGTAATATTATTTCTCCTTAAAAAGAATACGACATATGTCACTAAAAAGCGACTTATGTCCGTTAAACGATAAAGGGAATTCGAGTTTGTATACCTCAAATATGAGGTGGCTTAACTTAAAAATGTATGGTCTTTATCATATTTTTGTCGTTGTAACGTATGCATATATTTTCTAAATTCGTTAAAAGCATTAACTTACAAATAAGGGGGCCAATGTGTGATATCATCATGGAAGATGTTGATTGCCAAACAATTTATATAGTTGATTAGTTATTTGTGGGGTTTGATTTACATAGTATCTAATGTATCTAACATCTTTTTCTTTTTTTTATATTTTTCATTTTTAATTTATTTGTTTCCCGTTTATCATTTAAGAAAAACTAGTTGATTTTTCGCATATACGCGGATAACTATATCGAATGTTTGCGTATCATTAACAATATAATGATCCCAAACATTTATCGGTACATTTATATATAAGAGTTTTTAAGGTTCACTTTTAAATCTATATTCGTAGATAACTCTATCGAATATAATACAATTATAACAAAATAGAAAATAAAAGGAACGTTGTCTATAAAGAAAATTATTAACAATGTAAGGCAACATGAAATTCATTGTTAAATATCATGTCGTTTCATTTATACTCATTTTTTGTTTATTAAAGAATACATTAAAATGTGTTATTAAATATAATTGAGTTTCGTTTATACCAATATGATTGACTTCAACTTCATCTATAAATTTGTATTAATGTGGGTTAACAAATAATACCTTTTTTTTATAAACTATAACTTATAAATAAAGTTATTTGTTGTTATCCATGAAAAGATTTAAAAAAAAAAAACGTAAAACATAGATTATTAAAAACTTTAAAAATATATCATATCACCGTCTTTGTAATAAATTTAAAATTTTTATGTCTTTTTTTTCCCTCAGGCTATATGTCTTTATTTAAAAAACTAAATAAACGACTTTCTTTTATTATTATTATTATTATTATTATTATTAAAATCTAGTCTTATATTATAATGTATAAAAAAACCAAGTTTAGATTTAAAATAATATTATCAAACTAACTTTATTTAAATATATATTTAAATTAAATGTTTAAATTGTATTTAAAATGAAAGGGCTAAAATTAAAAATAGTTAATGATGATGTCATATAACATCATTATTTTGATCGAAAGAGCTAAAGTTAATCTTAATATTTAGAGAAATGTTACATATGTCTAAAATATGGACCTAAAAATAAACTTAAAGATTACACATGAATTACACTAATTCTCTTTCATCATATTCACTAATCATTTTCAAATTACACCAATCAAATTTGCCATTTTTTAGTTATGTATGTACTTAGGCCTATATATCAATTTCCTATCTAATGAACTAATTGTCATGTGTCTTTTAATCCACATCTTTTTTCTTGGTTTAGATAAATAATACATTATATAATATTTTTTGTTTTTGAAGTTAATTATTTATGTTAACATCACATGTGATATTAATTTTTCAATTTCAATACCATTCGAAAACCCAAAAAATAAAATTCGTCGAAAATATATATATATATAACCACTGCTCTAATTAAAGAGGTGAACATGACAATTGCAACAGTGTATTTTGTTTCTTTTAACGATTAATTTTAAAAAAATATTTGAAATTGGGTTTTGAGCTTAATTTAAATATTTGGATTAAAAAATAATTGATAGTGAAGATTGAGTCTTTTAGTTCTTAAAAATAGAAAGTTAAAAAGTTAAATTTATATTTAAAATGGAGTGGCTAAAATAAAAATAGGTAATAAATATATCAAATGATATTATTTTAACCTAATGATCTATATTAATCTTAAAACTCATTTAATAATTTATACTTTATCATGTAACTTTTAATATACATTTTAAATATATATTATAGATTTTAGATAGCAAAAAATATTATATTGAATAAAGAAAAGGTAAAGGTGTTCACGAGGGACCATAAAATTAAGCAATCTCTTTAAAAACATATATTTTTGGGAAATCTCAAAAGTTATATATTTAAAATTAACTTTTTCTATTAAATATATTCTTTTTCTAGCTTCTGGTCATGATATATTGTCGTACGTAGTTTTGTCTAGTATTTGTTAGATGATTAATTGAATAGTAATTAACTGATTAATGACTAATCTATTAAAAAAATTTAAAATTTATTGGACCTTAGAATATTATCTATGGACGTAATCACCCTTATAGTCTTAATCGAGTCTTACTATAGTCTTAATCGAGTCTTACTACATATGTATATAATTATCTATTAAATATTATTTATATTTTGTTTATAAAATTAAATATTATAAACATATAATTTAACTATTCATATTTTATTTTTAATTGGACTTAACTTACAATTTTTAGACAACTCACATATTTCAATATAATAAACTCTTTTATAATAAGAAATCTCATTTATCTTAAAAAAGAAAACTCTCAAACGATGTTTGAACTCAAACCCTCTGTTTAATCAGAAAAATCCTTATCATCCAGGTTGAATCCATATAACAATGGTTAAATTTGTCATAATTGTACAATTTTTTGAATCAACTCATATTTTCTATTATATATAAAATATTTTAATTTATTATCAATATAATCATCACTAGTTATGAAATATATGTATTATAAACATAAAATCACGAGTTTGTTTAATAGTTTTTGTTCAATTAACGTAAGGACAGTTAGAAAAATTCATAAATTAATTTGGTAATATTACATCTTTCCATATTCTAGTACTTGGAACAAAAGGTCGTGTTACTTTTAAAAACCAAAACATCTAACAGATGAAACTTCAATTCTTTCACTTTCCATCATTTTCAATATCTACCATTTTTCATGCACCATGCATACATCACTATCTTAAAATTTTAACATAGTTAACTTTATTGTTTTTTTAGTAATTTCATACCTAACTCAATAGGAAATTAAATAAAGTTATGCATTGTATCTGATATTTATAGATTAAAACCAATAACAAATTTGGTTAAATTGTAATATGACTTAAAATACACATGTGCCTAGCTAACACTACAACAAAATATCATATGTTCACATTTTTATTAATAAAAATTATTCATTTATTTACACATAAAAATGTGTCTAAATCTCATCATTTAAAAGTGTAAAGAAAGTTGATTAATCCACATTTATATATGTATAGGAAAAAGTTCATTTTTAAAAGTGTGTAAAAATATAACGTTTTTTAAATTTAAAAGTATGAAAATCAATTGGTCACACCCAATTTTCTCACACTAGAGGAAACCTGTAGAAATTAAGTGTTTCAAATTACCCTTCACATTTTCAAGTGTGAATATCTTTATATTTGTTCAGTTTGTAAGTGTGAACATTTTATTTTACAATTATAAGTGTGAAAATCTTAAATCTTCACACATTTTTTAATGTTAAGATTTTTGATACATTTTCTAATATAAATAAATTAATTAACTTTTTCACATATTTTAAAAGCTTAAATAAATAAGTGTAAAAGTGCATTGACATAATTCTATCTATAAGCATACATATATGTTAGTTACTGCATGTTTCAAAATTATTGTGTAAATACAAATAAAATTCACACTATTTGAGAAAGATAATATTTACGATAACTTTTATTTAACAAAATGACAATTTTACGTATTTGAATGATTGCTATAAACTAGTAGGGGTAGTACGGGAAATTTAAATCAATTATGCCAAACATTTTTAGAAGTGAAAAATATTAATTTTGACACAACCCAAATAAGTTCGATGTATCAATCGATTTTCATCAATTACGCTTTGTGTTATAAACATTTTATTCACTCAAAATGAATCATTTATCAAAAAAAATTACTCCGTAAGTTTTAGCTTCGGCCCAAACTCTAGCTCTAAGACTTTTTTTTTTTTTTTTTTTTTCCAAAACCCAAAGTAATTCTTAATACATATATTTGTATATTATATAGTTATGTATGGGCATGCGGATGTATGTCTCTCTCTATATATAATAATGAATGAGTTAAGGCATGAGAGACCAAGGGGCACAAAGACAGCTTTTCTACACCCAATTATTGATTAAACATAGTTCTCGATCAGGACTCTTTCGTTACCAAAATCCAATAAAGATATGGATTTTGGTTACGAAAGAAGATGTTTTGGTGTCATATTTCTTCTTCTTCTTCAAGTGGAGCTCTTTTTGGCTAAAACACAAATTCCTACCTTGTCATCATCATTTTATAATAATAGTATTAGTAGTTCATTATTGGGGTGTAATTTGTTCAAAGGAAAATGGGTAGTTGACAATTCATACCCACTCTATGCGGCTTCAAGCTGCCCTTACATTGATTCCGAATTCGATTGTCTTAAACATGGCCGATCAGATACTCGTTATCTCAAGTATGCTTGGCAACCTGACTCGTGTAACTTGCCCAGGTATATACATACTCTTCTCACTCTCTCTATACATATAGAATTAAGATATGATGATTAACGAGCTAAAGCTTAGTAAGAAATGAACTAATGCAAAACTTTTGCAAAACGGCTCGACAACTTTACACTATATGAAATCATCCATGGTGTTGGTTGCACATAAAACTCTTTAATTCTAAACGATAAAGATAAGTGTTTTAATACGGAGTAATATTTTATTTTCCTAATTTCTTTTTAAATGCCCAAAAAATCTTTATTATTTGTTCCTATCTCCGTTAATGATCGATGGAGCTTGTTGCACCCAGAGGCAGCTCAAGGCTTTGCGTGACAAAAAGCAAAATTTCTATTAAGCCTTTAAACGTTAGCGCTATAAAATTTATCTATTCCTTTTTGTTTCATCAGATTTTTATGTAACCTTCCCTTTAGATATAATACTAAATATGTCGATTAGAATTTGAGAAAGAAAAGCTTACATGATTTAATGTTCAAATCTGGAGCCTTTTTTGTTTTTGTTCCTAAAGCTTTGCTTTAGTGACTTTATGCTTAAGCATATATATACCCTTCTCACCTAATATGTTCGATTACATTATGAGAGAATCACATATATAATCACTTAAGAATTCAAAAATACAAAAATAATTATCTGATTCGCGCCATTTTTCTCGCGCCATTTTTGTCGTCGCGAGATTGAAAATAGTATAAATGATTGGTCATAAATTGACCACGTCCTCGCGACATTTTTCTCGCGCCAATTTATGACCAATCATTTATATTATTTTCAATTTAGCGACGACAAAAAATGGCGTGAGAAAAATAACGCGAATCAAATGATTATTTTGATATTTTTGAATTCTCAAGCGATCATATATGTGATTTTCTCTTACATTATTATGCGAAGAAAGTTGTGCATTATCACTTTCATTCTCAAGCTTGTCATACATATATAGTTAGTTTGGTATCCTAAAGTATAAATAATGATCACTAATATGTTTTTTTGGTGTTTTTCTAAAAAGGGTTAGATTTCTCTCTTATCGTCTTTTCATAATCGGCTTGACTGCCATCATTCATGCCTAAATTTGAAGTATTGTAGGATTGATACAAAATCATATACACACTTGTCAACTTTCCGTATTGGAACACTTTAGTTATCTTTGCTAGCTCGTGCTTAAATCGAACTAGTACAACCAATAGTAAATAAGGAACGATCAAAGAAAAACAATTACAAAGGGAGAAAGTTTATTATGCAATTACACGAAAATTGAAATGGAATTGTACTGTGTTGATCAACTCTGTAACATGCTGATCTGGATTAACAATCTTGCTTAGTTAAATATTTTTTGTCACATTAAATCGAAATAAATGTATTCTAGTAAATGTTCCGATAACATAAATTATATCAACATTTACAAAAAGTTAATGTATTTTTTTGTATTAGCCAAGTATATATATGGCATCTTTGGACCAATAATGATGCTTGTAATGATGACAACTCATAGATAGGTACTTTTAGTTTAATTAAAGTATAGACGCTAAACATATTTGATAGTACACTATTAATTTTGGGTCCATATCATTAATTTATTCACGATTGTTAAAGATATACTCGTATTAGATATTTAATAAAAATAAATAATATTTAAACAAACATTGCTAAATTAGTCAAACCAATTACATTACATTAACATAAACCAGTTCATGCTTCAACCGTTTATGTTAATGTCCAACTATTTGATTTTAATAGTAACTACTAAGTATGGTTTCGGTTATTTAGTATACTCTGTATGTAGTTCGGGTTATGAATATAAGGAATTTTTGCAGCTTAAGGTTCATTCATGCATACCAAAAAAGAACAAGACATCAATATATCCTTCAATTCTTCGGTGTTACTTTTAGTGTTTTGTGTTATTATTTTCTTCTTCGTTTTATCATGTTTTCCCTTTTCGATCGTCTAACATGTGTAATATAGGTTTAATGGGTTGGATTTGTTAAGCAAATGGAGAGGGAAGAAGGTGATGTTTGTTGGCGACTCACTAAGTGAAAATATGTGGCAATCGTTAGCTTGTTTGCTTCGTGCATCATCCAAATCCAAGACCACTTTTCAGAAAAAAGACTCTGTTACTTACCTTACCTTTCAGGTATATTGATCTATATATACATATATAGTTTTGATATATTTATTTCGAAAAAATTCTTCCTATTTTGTGAAGGTTTATTATACTATATATATATATATATATATATATATATATATATATATATATATATATATATATATATATATATATATATATATATATATATATATATATATATATATATATATAGGGTGAGTTTCAAATGAGATCCTCAATTTGCTAGAGATCCAGGGATCCACTTTTCAGCCACACATTTTCCCCTTAATATTTTTTTTTTTTTTTTTGCTATGTTATACTTAACTTTTTTTTTTCAAAATCACATGTGATTTTTTTTGTAAAAAATTGAAATCACATATGATTTTCAAAAACCAAAATTTATAAATTTTAAAATCACACGTGAATTTTTTTTTTTGGAAAATCACATGTGATTTTCAAAAACCAAAATTTATAAATTTTAAAGTCACACTTGAAATATTTTTTTATCGAAAATCACATGTGATTTTATAAACAAAATAGTTTGTACGTTAAAAATCACATGTGATTTTACCCATAAAAGATTTGTAGATTGAAAATCACATGTGATTTTTAAAAGTAAGATTGAAAATCAAATGTGATTTTCGGAAGAAAAAAAAAAAAAAAAAAAGTAAATAAAAAGGTAAAAGAAAAAAGTAAAAAAAAAAATTAGAAAAAAAGCAAAAAAAAAAACCCAAAGATATAAGAAAAAATGGGTGGTTAAAAAGTGGATCCCTATATCTCTAGAAAAGTAGGCATCTAATTTGAACCCCAATCTATCTATCTATCTATCTATATATATATATATATATATATATATATATATATATATATATATATATATATATATATATATATATGTCGTTTTCATACGTATAAAAGATTATATACTATCTGGCAATTAAAATGTCTCTGTATTAAACTAGATATTCGCGTATGGACAGTAGTGTAGTGCAATACTTCCACATGAAATTGTACTCATTAACTAAGTGAGATATAATATGGAATACCTATTTTGTGTTTTATTTTGGAGCTGTCGGCACAAAAGTTCAGGCTAACATATGGACAAGAAGAACAAAGACAAGAGCCGTGTTTATAGAAAGGTGCAACTACAACAAATTAAGGGGGCATTTGTTTGGTCTTATATAAGAGACTTATGACTTATTAACAATTCGGGTTATGTTTTATAAGCTCGGATATTTTAGGTTATACTATGGTATATGAGTTTATTAATGTTTGTCATGTCATAATAGACAGTAATAAACTCATAAATCCTTATATAAGCCATAAGCCATAAAATTTAGACTTACAAAATATAAATCGAAATATCAATAATCCATAAACTCCTTATATAAACCAAAACAAACACCCACTAAGTATTATGATTTTAGAGAGTGCGTTGCTAAATAATGTAACACCCACATATTTTGTTGGGTGCAAACCTTAGTCACATTTACGTAAAGAATTAAATTGATGTCAAGTTATAAGCTGACGGATTACTTTGGTAACATTTTGGGTGTGACCCGGGAAAGAATTAGGAAACAATCATAGAGATACACCGGTTTGACTGCAAGGTAACCTGAACATAAACTACCTCAATCTTTTATCGCTTTACTCTTTATATGCACTTATATGTTCGGTAAAGTGAAGGTAAGATGAAGACAAACTTAAGAACAACAAGGTTCACAAGTGTGTTTTCATTGTGGAAAGTAGTTAATAAATGATAGCAAAAAGTGTTTCCCTTTCACAGTCCTTTATTTTTTAGATATGACATGTGACGTACCACTCTAGGTTGTCCAATTTCTATTAGATTGTTATTTCGACATTGTTCAAAAATTATATAAGGATATATCACATATAATATAACTATTTGAATTAATAATTGAAAGTAACATTCAAAAGTTAAAATTTAAAAATAACTAGAAATACGTTAATTAGTAACTGTTTAACAATGATCAAATGTGCAGGATTATGGAGTGACAATATATTTATATCGCTCGACATACTTGGTCGATATTGTAAAAGAAAAGATTGGCCGGGTACTAAAACTGGATTCGATTCAAGGTGGCGATGCATGGAAAGGGATGGATGTACTGGTTTTCAATTCGTGGCATTGGTGGACACACACGGGACATTTACAACCGTATGATTAATCGCTACATTTTTCATCTAGAAGATATATGTTGATCTGATTATGTTAAGTTATTAATATTCACTGTTTCTTCAGATGGGATTATGTGCAATATGGTTCCACTGTATCGAAAAATATGGACCGTCTAGAGGCATATTATAAGGGCATGACAACATGGGCTAGATGGGTCGACCTCAATGTCAATCCGTCTAAGACAAAAGTATTCTTCCAAGGGATTTCTCCTTCACATTACCAGTAAGTTATACAGCATATAGATACACTTTGTGTTATTTACATCTCCAATCTCTATACTTCGGGTGTTTCCTTGGTTACAATTTGAAATTAGATAAAAACTTTCACCAAATGTGAGAAGTACCAAGTTCGAATCCGACTGACAACAACCTTGTTGAGGACATTTCACCAATCAAGCATAGCTTGAGCAGGTGCCCGCCTCCGATGACGTCCTCAGCCCACAAATGCGCAAAACATGTGTGGGTTCGATTTCGTTCCGAAGCATTTGTGGGGAACATGGGTCGAGGTGAATAAATACGGTGGTCAATGGTTGCCATAAAATAAAACATTTATTTTCAAAATACAGACATATTACTATGAATAATCTCTTATATTATCTCTACTTAACATACTTACAACTTTACGAGTAAGTTATATATCATATTAATACAATTTGTGAAACGTTTATTCAACATTAGGGGAAGGGAATGGGGAGCATCATCCAAGACATGCTACGGAGAACTACAACCTTTACTAGGATCAACATATCCAGCAGGATTACCCGAGGCTCAAGGTGTTTTGAACAAAGTTTTGGGGAGTGTAAAGAAACCAGTTTACTTGCTCGATATCACAACACTGTCACAATTGCGAAAAGATGCACATCCTTCCTCGTATGGTGGCGGTTCAGGGGTAGACTGCAGTCATTGGTGTGTTCCTGGGCTTCCTGATACTTGGAATCAGCTCCTATATGCAAGCTTTAGTTAATTTAAACTCGACCTGATTTGTCTCATTGTAGATTTGTGTAATACATACTCTATATGCATCTGAGTGGTGATAAAGTGTTAAAAGTTATTCATTTCAAATCTCATTAGTGTTTATAGCCTTATAGGGTGTATGTAAAGTATTATATCGATCAAGCTTCAAGTAACTTTAAGCCTATATACTTGTGAAGATTGTTGGAAATAGAACGCTAAATTTCAAGCGGAATATGAAGAAGTTAACTGATAAGAACAATAATATGTAGACTAAGGAGTTATTAGGGGCTATGTCTTTATGTTGTGTTAGGGTGGTGTTAAGCGGTTGGTTTCACCGAGAGTAGTTTCTGGTGTAGGTTCGAGTGTCATTTGCGTTTTGGCATTCTAAAGTACTCCATCAATTGAAAAAAATGTCATTTCACCAAATGATATACATCATCTATATATCAAATTAGACAGTTGTTGTCTCATATGAATAAAGAATAGATCGTTATCAGCAACATATACACTATAATTGGTCACAGTGAATTAAGGTCGTCGGAGATGATACATATTTTTGAATTCACATTCACAATATATAACATATGCCCCTGTAACGTATATATCGTTAGAGACACACAAAATGTATCACTAAATCATATTTGTAGACATGTTTTTTAGAGTAGTGGTAAATTTTTTGACTGAGATTTGTTGACACTTTTTGGGATCGGTCTTTACAAAGAACCTTAACTTACTCTTTGCGTCTTTTCTATTAGGAAACACTTTGGCACTTTACGAGACTATTTTTTTTACTTTAGTTAAATTTTTATGTGTGTCACTAATAGACAGTTCTTCCTGAGCAGAGGCGGAGTAAGCTTGATGGGAAAGTAGGTCGGTCCTCGTGCCATTTTTATCATAATGTAAGTAATAACTAATACATTACGGCTATTGTGAATTTTAGTTCATACAAAAGTCAATCCGACAATAACAAACAACAAAGTAAAATAATGAATTTTCATCATTCCTATTAGCATCAATTGGGCAGATCCACTTATGGGCCAGATTGTTATTGTATTTCATCAGCCCAACACATAAGACTATAAGAACAAACATGTATGTTTAAGAAAGAACTAATCTCTTCACTACACGATATTAATCAAATATTCCACATTTAAAAGAAACAAAATATGGACGAACCGTACATTGATATGAACATTTAATATTGTACTTACCCTATATCTATTTGCTTACAAGATATATTCTACAACCGTGGTGTTATCCCAACCCCTATTCCACCACATGCCACTTTAGTTGTCAGATCTACCATTATTTATGTTTTCTTTTATTCCTTTTTATTTACTTTTTAGTATAAAATGTAATATTTAATAAATCTAATTGTAATTTTTGTAAATATGAGTTTAGTTATTCACTTTTATTAAATCTAGCAAAAACACATCTATTTTGTCGAAACGTTAATGTTAAAGTATGTTTTTCTATTTCACTTTTTTTGTTAATTATCTTTTTATATATCATACGCGTTAGTTTCCCGGTCACTTTTATTTTGATCAGTTCTGATCGATTTAGCCACATAATAAATGACAAAAATGTGGGTCCCAACTTTTTGTTTCTTTTTTATATTTCTTTAGATTGTTAGTTTTATTTAATATTATACTAGTCCGTATTCCGAGTCCAAGTTCGAGTCTGATGCTTGCAAACATGCCTTATATCTTTTCTAAATATTATTAAAGTTTAAGGATTAAGATTGAATTTCAAATGTAAGAGCTAAACCGAAAATAGTTAATCATGATGTCAATAACATCATCATTTTGATATAAGAGTATAAAAATAATCTTTAAACCCATCTAACCATCTATACTTTTCTATTTGACTTTTAATTAATCTCGTTTAATATATAATATAGATTATATTTTATATATATATACAACAAAATATGTTGATCTATAAAAATAAAATGACCAATTATTATTGATAGAGATTTAGTCAATTTTTAATTAATTTGATGTCCACTGATATAATATAGTCTAATGCCCCAAATATGATGTAATACAAAAGAAAATGTAAAATAATAGGTTATTTAATAAAATAGTTGGTTATTTATAAAATATAGGTCCCATAATTTAAGCAATTTTCTTAACTTTTATAATATTTTAATATAAAGCAGTAAAATGATCCAAATTACCTTCATTTAAAATGTTTTTTTTTATTTTATTAAACGTGTATTCAACTAGCTAAATTTTGGTTTATATTACATTAAATGATTATTTTTTATCTGGATTTGCGTCACCGAATATGTGAATAATAGAATACGAATGTTGCATTTTAATACACAATTTATTTTTTCATTAAATTATGTATAATGTTTATTATTTTATAATACTTGAAAAATTAAAAAATCGAAAACAAAAAGACAAATAAAAACAAAAGAAACAAAAAAAATGTCACATCTCAAATGTGACATAGTGGACCCGGGGGTGGCAATAACCATTTTGGGGGTTGAAATAACCAATGTCATTCTACAATTTTTCATAATACTATCATTATACGGAGTATTATTTTGGAAGTAGGTGTTTATTGGAACAACTTATTTCTAGTGAGATAATACCTACATGGTAGGAAAAACTATTATTACCAGGTCAATTGGCATTTGAGTCAACATTAAAGGTGTTTATTCAGACGGATTTCGAGTTAATGAGATTATTCCAGTTTTACTAACTAAAAAGGCCCGACCCATAGCAGGGCAGTAGGGGCATTTACCCGGGGCCAAACGTACTTAGGGGTATTTTCTTTCTTGTCTGGTCCATATCTGCATACATTGTTTTTTCTTAGAGTTTTTTAGTCCAAATAAAATAAAAAGAAGAAAGGAAGCGTTCTAGTAGAATAAATAGAAAATAATGGGGATCCAAGTATATATACGCCAATTATGTTAATGATTTTGATTTTCTGATTTTCTTATTCAACTTTCGCCATTCCATCTAACCAAAACGATAAAGGTTAAAAAAAATTAGTTTTCTTAGTTATTTTATTGAATAATATAAATATTGGATAAAATGAATTCATGGTTGTAATAATATTATAATTGTTTGAGTTTTTAAGTGTGATAGTTGAATTAGTTACTACGAATAATTTTTGACTATTTGTATTATTTTATTTGTTTGCAATTTCTAACCACATATATGTTTAGTTGTATGTAGATGTCACACCCCGCATAGAAATGGCGGAACCGAGGTGCGCAGTGTATACGGTATCAGAGATTCAAGGTTACATCAAACATAAATAAACCAAACATCATCAACATAGATAAAGAGTTTGAAGTGAAATACTTATTACAGTCATCCGAATAATATCCAAAATACGACTACAGAGTTTTGGGAAACTAAGGAATTACAATACAAAAATGAATTCCAGCAAAAAGTCCCAAGTAGCCAATCAACGCATAGCATCAAAATAGGTAACCTCAAATCCCTGAAAAGCGTTAAAATACGACGTCAACATAAAGTTGGTGAATTATTCGCAATAGTAAATAAAAACATAATAGTGTAAAGGTTTTCAATAAGTTTTGACCCAAAAGATAAGATTTGAAGATAAGTATTTTGAAAATGATATTTCAAAATATGTTTTGAAGTTTACAAAACCTTTCGATAAAATATTCAGATTATTACCATACGGTGCCATAATCATTTCATAAAATCATAATCATATCATAAAATATATGCCATACGGGATAAATAACAGCTTTAGGAAATATAAGGTACACCTGAACCATAACAATAATAAGGCAACTAACCCCACCTAGTGTCTCAAACCAGGTTGTTCTCGATAATAATAAACGGTCGTAACATTACTAATACGGACAGGGCTCCTCCCTTATCATAATAACGTATTAGAATGAGGGTTTGTTAGACCCATATAGCGCTATATATACTTCCGGTGGCTCAAAGTTAACAGGTGTGTATACGGGGCCTTGTACTACCACATAGGCGGTACAAGTTGGGTGAGATCATCTAAAGCATACTTATCCGCATATAATCATACCATAATACATACATACCATAAATACTTTTATTTAACGCTAATCATGCCCAAAAATATAAAAAAGGGTAAAAAGGGCAACGAATAACTCACAGATAGCAAAGCAATCCAAATCTTTATATGTGTCGGGAATACTACAATACCGTCAAGCTCCAACGTCTAAGTGCCCTATACATCACATAAATAAAATATGTCTAAGTATCTCTAAGTCTAGTAGGGTTATGCCTTAATGATTAACGTTTTATACGGATTTTAAAATAACCAAAGGAATATCGATATAATCGGAATACAAACGTTTCGGAAAGTCAACGGACTAGACACGTGTTCTTCATACTTACGTGCACTACAAGTCACGTAAGTATCAAGTTACGTGATATAGATGAGTTACGGGACAAAACAAGAAGTTACGGAACATAAGGACCATAGTTACGTGTTCAGCAAGGGAATTACGTGATCTCCAAGTCACTTACGTGACTTAGGGAACCAATTACGTGAATATGAAGCCATAATTACGTGCATATGGGTTAATTTGTGAAGACTTACGTGAAAAGGACCAATTACGTGATAAATTATGAATTTCAGGGACCAATCACGTAACTGTGGGAGTTACGTGATGAGCAAGTCTATTACGTGACTTTCAAGTCAATTACGTGACTTAGACTTCAATTACGTGAATTAGAAGTCAATTACGTGCACAAGGGACTAATTACGTGACAAAAGGACTAATTTCGTGAACAATTACGCGTCAAAAGGACTAGATATGTAAATATTTCAACAATTTCGTGACCAGGACAAGAGTTACGTGACTTGGGGTCACGTAACTCACAATTTCGTGAGTGTAACTCCTAATTTCGTGAGTGTAAGTGTCAGTTGATCAGTTACGTGCACGTAACTACAGTTACGTGCATGTAACTGAGTTTTTACGAAAAAGGCATTCGGAAATCGATTTCTGAGTGTTCTAAGTGTCTATATGACCCCAAATTGGAACCCTATGTCCAGAATATGATAACATACAATAATCCACAATAAAATCTAAGTTTTGACGGTGAGAAGTGGTATTTTCGGGTTTAAATCAAAATAACAAAGTTTAGAACCAAAATGGAGAAATACTTACCCGATCGTAACGAATTTCATAGATAGAGGTGATGATGGTGAACAATAATCCGGTCTCGGATTTGAAATTGGACGGTCGGATCGCCGGAAAAGTTAGAGAGAAGGTGGAGGTTTGTAGGTGTTTGTTGTGTGTGTTTTTCTAGAGAGAGAATGGGTAGGTGAAAAGTGATAGATAAGGACAAAATCAGACTTCTAGATAAGACAAAATGGTTGGTGGGGGACGATTTTTGTAATAAAATTTGACATAGGACTAAAATTGTAATAGAATTTCTCGCGTAGGACTAGTTTTGTAATAAAATTTCCGAAAGGACTAAAAATGAAATATTTTTAAACGTTAATCTTAATCATATAATTAAGGCATAATTCCCCTAAACTTATCATAAGAGCATACTAGACTTATACTAAAGGCACTTAAGACTATACGTTCCCGACATAAAGATCCGAATCACATACTATATACCCGATAAACGTAAATACGCATAAAATACAAATACGATACTCATAAAATACGAATACGATAAACATAAAAGAAATACAATAGGGTCAAACACGAATATAAATAAATAAAACGAATACGAGACGATAGAATAATACCGTGAAATTCGCGAATGTCACAGTAGAGATGATAAAAGAGACCTAAATCATAGGCCTAAAAATCAACCTAATGGTTTAAAAAGTTGTCCATTGTGCATTGTATTTGAAGAGAAAGAGACAACATATTATACATTCAATTCATAAGGTACAAACATTCAATACATTTAGTTAATTATTACGCATGTCAATTAGGTATACAAATCATTTCTCTTAATAATTTTTTTTGGGTCTAATTTCAATAACATTTGTACTGAGTAACTTTTATGTATACACAATAATAACCAAACTAATGAAGTAGGGACGTATGACGTTTTTTTTTGGGGGAAAACTTAAAAACAAATGACTATTTTGTCTAACAATATTACTAGGTTATTAAACTTAAATATTAAAACAAATCACTAAAATTAAACTATATCAATTGATACTAATGAAAAATTGGAGAAAATAGATTGACCAATTTATGTAATTAATAAATTGACAATTAGACTATATAATTTAATAGAATAGATTGACCAATTTGACATATTTTACGAGAATATATTCAACGTACAATTTTTTTTTCCAGTATCTTGGATACGAACACATTAAATATAGTTCGATCGAGCCATAGCGATTATAATTTATAACATATGTTTGTCCTTTTAAGAGTCCCAAATGGGACCAAATGCTGGAATCCATTTACTTTTGCAAGCATTCACTACATCCCTGCTACCTTCGGGGTTACTCGTTACAATCACCACTTCCGCGCCCCAATTCCTAGCTGCCACGACACTCATCTCGGAAACATCTGGCCGTCCCATCACCGCTGTGTCGTGAACGATCACCTTCTCGTTCGGATGTCTACTCACCCACTCCTTTATTTCCTTCCCATAGTTTTGTTCAATTCCTTTTGCTACCCACAACAAGCACACATCCGTGGAACCTTTTTGTAACAAGAACGAAAGAAATACACAAATACCCGAACCGGTTGCTACCACCAAGACACGATTGTACATGTTAACTAAGTAAGGCAGACCCACGAAATGGACTCGTCGAACCCATAAGTGGCTTGGAGGGTTTGAGACTAGGGATTTAGTAAAATCACCAACTGCACCGGCTAGCATCATGTGCTCTTCCTTCCCATCAGAAATGATCCCAAAAGCATGCCATTCGGACATCGGGGAAGGGCTTATCCGACCTAGTATACCTGGCTTTACTCCTCCTGTGAACTTAATAATCGAAGCATGGCGTGATGGCACCGAGACCTTAACAGCAACCCGCCTCACAGTCACCCAAGGGAGGACTATTAGTATGGTTATGACCAGTGTTAACCAGAATTCTAGCTCTTTAACCAATATTGATCCCAGATCTTTCCTATAAGATTTCTTCTCCGGTACATAAGACTTTGTTAGCATGATAAACGCCCAAAGAAGAATCAAGGACGCCCAACCTGTGAACCGGTGAGTTCTTTCAAACACATTATGGTGAAGGTGGCGAACAAGAGGAAATGCGGCCAGGCAACACAAGCACAAAAGGGAGAGGATTGTTGCGGCTATACCAATTATGGCATTTGAAGTGTTGTCTCGGGCTTTAAGAGTAAGGATTAATGAATATGTAAGCCAAGCGACCGATGAAACACCACAACTACTATGAATCCCACCTAAAGATTGAAGTAAAGAGGTGACTGCGGTTTTGATTTGTAGAGGCATCCAAGAATGGCCAAAAAGGCCAACCGCAAGCCAGAACACAATACGTAAGAAAGCTTCACTTCGACATAATGTTAAAGCCAAAAGGTTTCCAATAGAAAACAAAGTAGCATGGTTTCTAGCATAGTGAAAATGGCCTGTGGCAGCAAGAACTAACCCTGTAATGTTAAGAGCTAAACAAACCATAAAGAGTCTCTTATAGACCGTAAACAAGCCTTGATCGAGCAAGATCACTGACAATCTCGACTCTTTCTGTTTCGTTGGCTTTGAGAAAATCTTCTTACTTGGAGCTTGTGGGAGTTCTTGTTCTTGAAATGATACTGGGATCGTTATCTCGTGGTTCTCATCTAACTCATAGCCTTCTTCAATGTTGATCAGCACGTTGTCTTCGTCATCTTCATCATTAGTCTCTAAATCACAAAAATGGCTACTTGCTACACTACTGGACCGCGAGATAAAGGAACCTGACGAAGTTGGCATGATTCTTTTGTTGGATTAAATTAGATTGGTTCATGTTATTTAACATACCTGCAGATGATCCGGGCATGTTGTTGAATAGATTAGCCATCAATGATTCCCAAATGAGATGATCGTGTTAGGATGGAGAATTAGAGAGAAAACACTTAGTGTGTGTTTGGGATGAAAGTGATTATGATAATAAAATGAGCCAACCCTTCTAAAGGTTTATCACATCCTTTATATACACACTCAAATTAGGAGTGTGTATTATTTAGTCCCGTGGTGTTTAATAAGTGTTTACATTTAGCTCTCTTAGTTCCGATCACCTAATGGGAAATCTATAGTGTCGGTAAGGTAAATACGTCCATCGAATATTTACTAGACACAGATTTCAGTTAGCGTCAGTCATCATATCAGTAAGGATAATGATCAATGAGGGTCACAAATAATATGGGGTCCAACATTCTCCCACTTGACGCGAGTAGATCATTTATCTATGAGTATTGATAAGTTCGTACGAGATAATACTCATTTTGTTTAAAACCGAAATCATAGTTGATAAGTACAGTCGTAGAGAAGAACATCTACTCAGGACCCCCACTAGTCAAACTATGACTCAAATTCAAAACTGAATAAGCAATGATAGACCAACTAAGACAAATTTTGTTATAATAATGTCCAACACAGTTATGCGCATAAGGTGTAAATAATAGACAAACAAAATCTGAATAAGGAGGAAAATTTTCATTAATAATAATAATGACCAATAAGTACAACAATGCTATTAAATTAAGTCTTTTGTAAGCCCCATATTCGACACGTGTCCTACGAATATATTAGGAGGAAGACCTTTGTTCATCGGATCCGCTAGCATGTCATGTGTACTTATGTACTCAACACAAAGAACATTTTCCTCAACCCGTTCGCGTACAAACAGATACTTTGTGTCGAGATACAGCCCAGCGCCAGTCGAACTGTTACTGTTCGAGAAAGTTACAGCAGCTGAGTTATCACAGTAAAGCTTCAATGGTCTAGAAATTGAGTTTGACGAGTTTGAGTCCACTGATCAGGTTCCTTAACAACATCCCATGACAGGTTGCATTATAAACGGCAACATATTCAGCCATCATAGTAGACGTTGTGGTCAGTTTCTGTTTATGACTCCGCCAAGAGATTGGTCCGCCAGTTAACATGAAAATATACCCAGAAGTAGATTTATGGTCTTCTTTGCATTTAGCAAAGTCAGAATCAGAATAACCTACTACTTCCAAGTTGTCACTTCTTCTATAAGTTAATTTGTAGTCTTTGGTCCCTTTCAGATATCGCAGAACCTTTTTAGCCGCTTTCCAGTGTGCTAATCCGGGGTTAGATAAGTAACGCCCCAACATACCAGCGATGTAAGCGATATCCGGTCGAGTACAGACCTGAGCGTACATAATGCTCCCAACTACAGATGAGTAAGGTATCATCCTCATTTCAGCCTTCTCAGTTTCAGTGCTCGGAGTTTGATGAGGTCCAAATACGTCCCCTTTAACTACCGGAGCCACAGTGGGTGTGCAGTGCTGCATGTTATAGCGTTCTAGAATACGGTCAATATAAGCCCTTTGGAAAGACCTAGAACACCATTACGTCTATCTCGATTTATTTCGATACCTAAAACATAAGAGGCATCACCGAGATCTTTCATGTCGAAATTATGCGAAAGCATTCGCTTCGACTCATGTAGCAGATCCAAGTTGTTACTTGCAAGCAGAATATCATCCACATACAAAACAAGGATAATAAAGTTACTCCCACTGATCTGAGATAGGTGCATTGATCCACTTGATTCTTTAGGAAGCCATCAGATTTTACGACTTCATCAAATTTAAGGTACCATTGTCGTGATGCTTGTTTCAACCCATATATCGATGTATTCAACTTGCAGACCATGTGCTCTTTACCTTCTGGAATAAAATCCTTCAGGTTGCCGCATGTATACGTCTTCTTGCAAGTCACCATTTAGGAAAGCGGTCTTGACATCCATTCTGATGTAACTCTAAAATCATAATGAGCTACGAGTGCCATGACGATCCTTAGGGAATCTTTACGAGAGACAGGGGAAAGGTCTCTTGATAATCAATTCCTTCCTTTTGAGTAAAGCCTTTTGCAACCAGTCCTGGCTCTTATAGCGTTCGACGTTTCCATTCGGGTCTAATTTGTTTTAAACACCCATTTACATCCATTTGGATCCTTTAGTGAGTGGAACCAATACCAAACGCCATTACGCTCCATGGATTTGAGCTCTTCAATCATGGCTTCAATCCATTTAGCGGCCTGATCACTATTCATAGCTTCTCGGTAAGAGGTTGGATCAGTAAGTTTCCCAATGTTTTCGACTTCAGCCAGATAAGTTTCGAAATCATCAAAATTAGTGTTTCTGCGAGCCCTTGATGATCTCCTTAGCTGAATTACGGGTTTCTTCAGGAACAGCGGTTCTTCGACGTTTAGATTAGGAGGCATAGGAGGTTCAACCCGGTTCATTAGGAGATCCAGGTATATCGGGAGCAGCGTTGGGTACAAGAGGAATTATCGGAGGAATCGATAATAACCGACGAGTGGGTTTCCCACCCCGCTTCTTGTACTTCTTGCAAATCTAAATCAGGATTTGTCGTGCTCACCCACTGATCTCTGAATTTTCGAGGAAAGTGGCATGTTGCGTATCTATATGCGGGTAGAGTGAGAGTAAAACCGATAACCTTTTGAGTTCTCGGGATAACCAATAAAGAAACATGTAAGGGTTTTAGAATCCAGTTTCTTTAAGTTAGGGTTATAGACTTTTGCTTCGGCAGGACAGCCCCATACTTTCATATATTTTAGACTCGGTTTCCTACCTGTCCAGATCTCATAAGGAGTTTTAGGGACAGATTTTGATGGAACCCTATTGAGTATATGAACAGCTGTTTTTAAGGCCTCAGTCCAAAGAAATTTTGGATAGGGTTAGTGTTGGCGAGCATACTTCTCACCATGTCCATTAAAGTTCGGTTTCTCCTTTCAGCAACACCATTCTGTTGAGGAGAACCTGGCATGGTGTATTGGTTAATTATGCCCTGTTCCTTGCAAAAATTATAGAAAGGACCAGGAGCTTGACCAATATCAGTATGTTTACCGTAATACTCACCTCCCCTATCTGATCGGACAACTTGATCATAAGATAAAGTTGGTTTTACAACCAAAGTTTTATAATCGACAAAAGTTTGTAAGGATTCAGATTTTTCTTTAATCAAATAAAGGTGCATATAACGTGAATAATCGTCAATGAATGTAATAAATGATGTATGTCCTGTTATTGATGCGGGATAGGGGCCACTAATATCAGTATGAATTATTTCCAACAAGTTGGAACATCTGGTGGCTCCTTTCTTATTCCTTTAGGCCATTTTGCCTTTAAGGCATTGAATACATGCTTCAAAATCACTAAAATCAAGAGATGGTAATATTCCTTCTTTTACGAGTCGTGTCATGCGATCTCGTGAGATGTGGCCGAGACGTTTATGCCACAATGTGGAGGAATTCTCTGCTTGTTTAGGTGATTTTGTCTTTGTTTTAGTTATGTCATCAATATTAAGAGACAACAAAGACTGTGAGAAATTATGATCTAGTTCTAGTTTATACAGAAATCCATCCAAAAAACCACAACCAAACAATTCATTATTAAGAGTAAAAGTGATCCTGCCACAACCATGAGTATTACATAACCTTCAAGGTCAAGTCTAGATATAGATACAAGGTTCCGAGTAATTCTCGGTACATATAAGGTATCTATTAATCTAATTACACTTTCCGGTATTCATATGTAAATTTAAGGTCCCATGGCTTCGACATCTAAGAGATCACCATTTTCCAACTCTAAGCTTTCTTTGGTCCTTTTGTAGCTTCTGGATTGTAAGGAATCCCTGTAAGGAATTGGTCACATGGACCAAGAAACCAGAGTCACCCCACCATGTATTAATGGAACATCAGTAGTAAAGGAATCAAATATACGTAAGAATGTTACCTTTCTTAGCTAGCCATTCCTTGAATTTAGAGCAATCTTTCTGTCTGTGGCCCTTTGGAGGCGACAGAATGGGCAGTTAGTATTGCTTGTCGAGGATTTAGGGCCAGAGGTAGAAGCACCATGATTTTGGACTTTATTTTCAGTCTTGTTACTGTAGTACCTTTCCTCTTCTTTGGGGTTTGAAGTGGTAGTTCAGCTTCAGGTTGAATGTGCTTAAGACGATCTTCCTCTTGAACGCACATAGCAATCAGTTCACTTATCGACCATTTATCTTTCATTGCGTTATAATTCACTTTGAAAGTGTCGAACCGAGCAGGCAAGGAAGTCATTATGAAATGCACAAGAAAGCCATCTGAGACTTCCATTTCCAAATGCTTAAGCTTATGAGACATATCAACCATCTTCATTATGTGTTCACGGACACCATTAGAACCTTCATACTTAAGGGTTAGCATCTGTAGCATTAAACTACTCGCAGTTGCCTTAGACGATCCCTTAAAGTGATCCTCAACAGATTTGAGGTAAGTTTTCACTTTGTCGTTATCAGGGATAGCTCCTCGGATGCTGGAATGAATAGAGTTCTTGACCATCATTAGGGACAGCCGATTCGCCCTTTCCCACTTATCAAAGTCCGCTTTCTGAGTCGCAGTAGATTCAGCAGTAATAGCGGCGGGTTCATCATGGCGAATAGCATAGTCCATGTCGAGCATTCCCAGAGTTAAGTTAAGTTGCTCCCTCCAAGAAGTGAAATTAGCACCAGTAAGTGCCTCAATGCCGAAGTTTGGTACTGTAGTGGAGAATAAGGAGGATATAAGATTATGATACGAATTATAGAAGATTTTAGAGTGACAGAGTTAGCTATATAAGGCAGACTAAGTGATGTCCCTTAAAGTAATAGAACTAGAGTAATGTCTAAAATAAGTAGACCTAATAGTAATGTTCCTGAGACTAAGACCATATAAGTAATGAAGCTAGTGATAGGTAAGCCTATTAAAAAACACCAAAATAATAAGCTAAAGTAAGGCTCTACTTAGATGTTACATCACCTTTGGGCAAGAAATAACTAATATCTAAGTAAAATTATGAGCATAAGGTTTATGCAACACTATGTTTGTCTTTGACCTTTGGGCAACAAAATAGAACATCGTGTTTTAAGGCATAATAAGAATCCTTTTAAGCACACCAGTATATTAAATCACCTTTGGGCAGAATTAATATCCTACGTGTTTATTATGCTAAAGGAAAAAATGCAATCATAGGATCACCTTTGACCTTTGGGCAACAAAGATGAAAACATGAATATTAGTGCATAAGTATAATAAGGTCACATATAAATAAGGTGACTAAATAAGGTGACCACTACAAATAAGGCAGGGGTCAAGGGGGCTGCGCCCCCTTGCGGGGTTAAGGGGCAGCGCCCCTTACGGGGTCAAGGGGCTGCGCCCCAAAAGCTAAACGATTTTTACAAATAAGGCAACCAGTAAGACTTTAAAAAACCGACCAAATTAGGGTCTGTATTCATCCGTACGGATGAGATTATATTCGTACGGATGAGTGTTGATTCGTACGGATCAACAGTTACGTTCGTGCGAATGAACAAATCAGATTCGTACTAATGAACAAGTCAGGTTCGTACGAATGGGGCTTCATCCGTACGAACGAGCAAATTAGGTTCGTACGAATGAGCCTTCATTCGCACGAACGAAGTTCGTCGAAATTAGGGTTGCTGTACAGCCGCCACCATCGCCAAAAAATCCCATTTTTCACCCAAAAAACATAATCCGCCGGCCAAATAAGTTGCAGAATCAATAATAGCAATAGCCAAGCGATAAATAAACATGAACCAATGGATAATCACGAGCCATTGGCTCTGATACCACATGTTGGATTAAATTAGATTGGTTCATGTTATTTAACATACCTGCAGATGATCCGGGCATGTTGTTGAATAGATTAGCCATCAATGATTCCCAAATTGAGATGATCGTGTTAGGATGGAGATTTAGAGAGAAAACACTTAGTGTGTGTTTGGGATGAAAGTGATTATGATAATAAAATGAGCCAACCCTTCTAAAGGTTTATCACATCCCTTTATATACACACTCAAATTAGGAGTGTGTATTATTTAGTCCCGTGGTGTTTAATAAGTGTTTACATTTAGCTCTCTTAGTTCCGATCACCTAATGGGAAATCTGTCGGTAAGGTAAATACGTCCATCGAATTATTTACTAGACACAGATTTCAGTTAGCGTCAGTCATCATATCAGTAAGGATAAATGATCAATGAGGGTCACAAATAATATGGGTCCAACATCTTTTGGAAGACCCCCACGGAAGCCAAAGTCTTCGACTCACAGGAGATGCATCAATGGCAAATGGATCGTCATGAGGTTGTATCTCAAAGGATACACCTCGACGACGACTCGAAAGCCTCCGCTGATCCATGGCTTCTTGTTGCATCGTGTCTCTTTTATTAGTATTTGTAAAAGTGATATAAAGAAGAAAATTAATTTATAATGGTCTTCTTTATTAGTATTCTAAATTTATACATAGCTGTACTTATTAATTGTCAAAGATTTATATTCTTTTTGTTCACGTAATTGTGGAAATAAATAAAAAATTTATAAAGACGAAGTCTAATGTTTTGTTATCCCTCCAGGACGTGACTTATGGGTTTTTGTTTGGGTTTATATAGTTTTATTGACATTACATTTGACGTGACTTAGGAGTGTTTGTTTGGACTTATATAAGGGGTTTATGTCTTATTGACATTTCGGTTTATGTTTCATAAGTTCAAATTTTTTGGCTTATATAACCGTTTATGAGCTTATTACTATTTATTATAAATGGTTATATAAATCAAAAAATTATGGTTTATTAAATATAAGCAGAAATATCAATAAGTCATAAACTGTTTATATAAGTCAAACAAATTAAGTGTAACTAATAACCAATTATATAACTCATATTTTATA
Source organism: Senecio squalidus (assembly GCA_910822075.1). Classification (NCBI taxonomy): domain Eukaryota; kingdom Viridiplantae; phylum Streptophyta; class Magnoliopsida; order Asterales; family Asteraceae; genus Senecio; species Senecio squalidus. The sequence continues at coordinate 8,148,074 of CAJVGC010000591.1, read as the reverse complement.
TTTTATTATGCTTTATATATCACTCACTCTATTATTATAGAGTAAATTATAATTACTGTATTATTGGAATTAGTCTGTTTTATATAGGGGTGAACGAACCGAATTTTATACGTATGTATTAATATTATATTGACTTATTCCAAAACCGAAAAGAAAAGTCAATGTTGGATTTTCTCCAGTTGACATTGAGGAAATTATATTATTCCTTTTGTAAACTTAGATTTTGTCTTGTAAACTGCTATGTAAAAATGGTTCTTTTGAATCTAGAAAAACAATTTGAAGATAATGAGAAATCAAGAGGAAGTTACTAGGAAAGGACTTGTGATAGTTCGCGAGAAAAGACAAATATTGGCTTTGAAAACACATGACAAGATTTTTTGTACGGTTTTAAAAGTATAAAAACATATTGCAATTTTGAAGTTTTGTCGCGAATAGTTCAATACCATGATTAAAGCTTAAAACTATTGTACTAATCCAACTCAGCCTCGTTACATAAATTAAATAATCTTAGGATAGATCTAATATATAGAATTACAAAATAACTTCCTTGGTTCGAATTAGATAGCTTGTCAGAAAGGGACTAAAGAAATTATAACCTTATACGGTTCAACTAATAAAATCTAGCATACGAACTACGCACATCAATAACATAAAAAGCTAATAAAATACATGTAAACAAAACCAAAACAACTTAATGAGATAATTTAACCCCTGCAATTTCACAAACATTTCCCTAATAATAATCACACACCCATTAAATCTGATTTTACCAATTTGCATGTCTATTTAGGGATTCAGAAGTGTTAATCCTTATAAATATATTGCAATGACTTTATTATTGCACTAAACAAATGATACCCAAGCTAATATATTATATCGCTAGACTTGTCCAAATTAATCTAACGATAGTTAGACTATTAATTAATTAAGATAACATCCCTCTTAAACTTATAAAAATTGAATCAAAGACAAAACACCACTATGATATCATATTTAAATCAGACTACTGTAAATAAAATAGAATGCAATAAGTCTTTCAATATCAAACATATGAAACTTTAAAAAGTAAATCTAAATAAATTAACTATGGACCTAAACCAATATAATAGTAGTTGGGATTATTAAATAAGATAATAATATAATATATTATAATAGTGGAAAAGTACATCTAACTAAACCTAAGAACTTTTAATGTATGTATGACAGAGCTATGTGGAGGTAAAGGTGAACATGATCCTTCGTAAAATCATAAAATATTTATATTTTTAATATTATTACTATGTATCAGATCCGGATCTCTAAGGCTTAATCGCCGATCTCTAAGGCTTAATCGCCAGATTTCTAAGGCTTAGCTGCCGGATCTCTAATGCTTAATCGCCATCTCCGCCGGATCTCTAAGGCTTAATCGCCGATCTCTAAGGCTTAATCGCCAGATTTCTAAAGCTTAGTTGTCGGATCTCTAATGCTTAATCGCCATCTCCACCGGATCTCCAAGGCTTAATCGCCGATCTCTAAGGCTTAATCGCCAGATTTCTAAGGCTTGGCTGCCGGATCTCTAATGCTTAATCGCCATCTCCGCCGGATCTCTAAGACTTAATCGCCGGATCTGCTTAATCGCCGATCTATAAGCAATTCTCAGAGACATAAAAAGAAATACGAGTTAGCACTTTCATGTTTAACGGATTGTCAATTTACACCCTAAGAGTAATAATATTTTATGTATTTTATACGATATAAAACTTTTTTTTAGTTGGTTCGTTGTATATGTATAACTTATATGTCAAATTAAAAACAGCCTAACATTAGCATTAATTTGAAGAATATTATGATCTTTAAAATTTTTGTTTTAACTTAACAATCATCTGTTAATGACCACAATATTGGTATCTACCTATCCAATTCAGTGACGACTATTCTTTTGGTCTCTAAAATCTCATTTAGTGACCATGTTTTTGGACACTAACTTTTTCAACTCACTTATTTTACCTAACTTAATGAATGTACGTAGTGACTACCATATTTTGGTCTCTAATAATCCATTTAGTGACCACTTAGTGACCACTTTTGGTATTAGTCATTGTTTTTGGAATATAGATCAAAATTAGTGACGACATGTTTTATGGTAACTAAATCATCCATTTAGTGACGAAACGTGGGTCGTCACTAAAAAAAAGTCGTCACTAAAGGTCTTTTTTCTTGTAGTGCAACTGTAACATGATCCAGTTTAATTACTTATATATATTATTTAGCCCTCCTATAAGTAAAAACCTCGCTACATCGCTTTATATATGTAATTGCTATGTGGCTAATACGAAACAACAACATGGATATGTCTTATTCTCAAACAAATTACTAAAATTTCGTATCAAAAATCACTTAAAAAGTTAGGCAAAAACAAAATATTGTAATAGCATTTTCGAATTCTTCTCCTTTTAAAGGTGTTGGTTACGTAAAACTAAAGTAAAAGATTTAAACCTCTATAAATAAAACAATTTCACAATTCATTTGCTCACTAAAAATAATGAGTAACTCAAATTCAATATTTACTATTCTTCTCTTGTTCATCTACATTTCATCTTTATCTTACTCTAAATCATCGACACTCCCTAATGATTTCTCAAAACTTGATAGTCAAGCATCCAACATTTTATCAACACAAGGTGTCATTGTGTCACCATCCGGAGTAAGTAAGTGTAGTCCAGGGGGTGGTTGTCCTGGCTGCAAGTGTGATATTGGTTGTTGCGAATGGTAAACGCGACTTGTTGTGGTCAGGGTTGCTGCCAACTCGAAAACGCGATTTGTTGCCCGGGACATTTGCCAGTCCTGTTGTGGTCGAGAATTCCCTTTTTGTAGTGACAGATCTTGCTCTAAGGTAAGTATAACTCAACATGGAATATCTCTCTCTCTCTCTCTATATATATATATATATATATATATATATATATATATATATATATATATATATATATATATATATTATATATATATATATATATATATATATTATATATATATATAGAGAGAGAGAGAGAGAGAAGTTAGTTCTTGTAAAACAAACCTTATTGTAAAATAACTAAAAAAAATTAAAAAAATAATTTAGAACGTTAGATATTTTGGATTATCGTTCATTTTAACCATATCTCAAACTTTAAAAAACGAAGTTTTGTTGTAAATCAAAAAATGGATAGTTTTACTGTTGTGCATCAAATTTGAATATATGTACTACACACAAAAACAATAAACGACATATATTTTGATGCATATCAAAACTTGCTTTTTAAAGTTTGTTATACTTGAATAAATAAACATAATACAAAATTACATATATAATAAATTATTTTTTCAAATTTTTTTACTTATTTTACTTTAAGTATCGGTATATATATATATATATATATATATATATATATATATATATATATATATATATATATATATATATAAAAGTTCAAACGAGAATCAAAAAAAGGTTGAGAAGCAAGAGAACAACCAAAAAAGATCTTGTTCATATATGTTTTGAGTTCGTTCATATTAAAACTAATTAAAACTCTAAATCGAGGAAAAAAATTTACTTTTTTTTTAAAAAACATTTTAAATTAAACGTTTTCCGATTTGTTCATATATGTATATTTTTACTAGAAATGATGATCATTCATATAAAAACAAATCAAAAATCGTGTAATTTACGATGAATTTTAAATTATTTTTTTTAAATTTTTACTCGATTGTAGTCTATGTTATAAGAACGAACTCAAAAAATGCATCTACATTTGTCAAGAAATGCATCAACTAATTTTTAAAAATTGATCTACTTTTTAAGTAAAACTGCATTTTATTATATAAGTTTAAAAAATATAAAATGAAATATACTTTATTTTTGGAAATAATGGCTTTTTATTGAAAAAAAATGCATCAACAAAACAAAAGCATCTAAATTTTAACTTTATCATTTTTTTAAAAATCAAATATTATTATATTATGTTTGATTTTATTTTTTCCTTAATAAGACCTTATTTTTCATTGTATTTTAGTTTAAAGATAATCCATGAAAGTACTTGCTACCCCCCCTTACACCCTTGTACGCCCCTTACATCCCCTTACACCAACGAAGATTATTGGATAAACACCTTGGAGAGTTGGAGGTTTATCTCCGTTTGAAGTTTAAGTAATTATGTAAGACCCTTATCTTATGGGTTGTGTATTGTTTATGTTTATTAAATAAATATGATATACTGTCAGAGACGATCGTTGAACTTCTTCATTACTGAAACGGGTTCTTCAGAATAACTTGTGGTTATTATGTTAGTTTGCTTGAATTCTTTTTTGCGGACACAAATGTTTGTTACATTATTTATTACATCTTATTTATACTTTACAAGTTTAAATGTGATATACCGTCATAATTGTGATACTTGAAGACGATCGTTGAACTTCTCTATTACTCAACGGGTTCTTCAAAAGAACTTGTGACTATTATGTTAGTTTGCTTGACTTCTTTTTTACGGACAAAAATGTTTATTACATTATTTATTACATCTTATTTATATTTTACAAGTTTATAATCCGCGATAACGGGGACAAATATATTGAAACGATACAATATATAGCATATAATTTGTAATCTGTGACAATCCGTCTTTTCGAGGTATATTTCATTTATCGTTTATTACTCTTCTTATTCGCAATGATTTGGACCCCTTGCATTTCGCTTTATTTTACTCACGTTTATATACATTTGATTTATGTGTTTTATCACTTTGTCTCTCGAGACGGAAGCTTTAGAAGCACCTAAGTGCCTAATATCTAGTATACTCGCGTTATTAAAGTAGTGTGTTTACGCCTTGATCGTCGGTTAAGAAAATCATATTCGAAATTTCATTACAAAATTAGTCCTCTAACTTATTCTATTACAAAATTAGTCCTTTAACGGAGAACTAACGGAAATCTATTACAAATCCAATCCTTTAACGAAAAGTTAACAAAATTTGCCAAATATATGGCCGGTGCGCAGCACCTATATGTAGGTGCGCAGCACCTCCCTTATTTTTGGTTAAATGCCAAAAACGACTTTGTGAGTCAAATTCTTGAGATTCCACACCTTTATACACGTGAAATCTGCTGTAAATTGCCTTATTTGGGTGTGATTGATAAGTTTGTGTGTCACACCCCGCATTTGGCGGAACCGAAGTGTACAAGAATACGGTATCAGAGATTCAAAGGTTACATCAACATAAGTAAACATACATAATCAACATAGATAAATAAGTCTGAGATAGTATCCTTTATTACAATAATCCGAAAACATATCAAAATACGGCTACAGAGTTTGGGATACTAAGGATTAATACAAAGCAAAATAATTCCAAGCAAGTAATCCACGTAGCCAACAAAGCATAACGTCACAGGTAACCTCAATCCCTAAAAAGCGTTAAAATACGACGTCAACATAAAGTTGGTGAATTATTCGCATAATTAATAAAAACATAATAGCATAAAAGTTTTCAATACATTTTGACCAAAAGTGTTAGGATTTGAAAATAAGTCATTTGAAAAATGATGTTTCAAAATATACGTGAAGTATACAAAACCTTTTAATAATATACCAATACAAATACCATAAAAATACCATAATCAAATCATAAAAATACCATACTGGATAGATAATAGCCTTAGGTAAATACTATACAACCTGAACCATAACAATACTGGCAACTAACCCCACCTAGTGCATTACGCTAGTCATCCCTCGAGTTCAACGTTCATAACATTGCTAACACGGACAGGGCGCATCCATCATCCATCGTGTTACAATGAGGGCTTGTTAGACCCATATAACGCTATACATACGAACCGGCGGCTAAAAGCTAACAGGTGTGTATACGGGGCCCTCGTTCTACCACCAAGGCGGAACAAGTTGGGTAATGCTAACCTAAAGGCATTCATATCCAAAATACATAACCATAATACATAATATACCATAAAATACATTTATACAACGCTAATCATGCCCAAAATGTAAAAGCGGGTAAAAAGGGCAACGAATAACTCACTGAATAGCAAAGCAATCCAATCAACGATACGTCGGGTAATTACAAATAAATATGTCTGAGTATCTCTAAGTCTATGTCTGAGTATCTCTAAGCAATCCAAAGCAATCCTAACATCACGTGACTTAGGATGTTAGGATGTTAGCAAAGCAATCCAAAGCAATCCTAACATCACGTGACTTAGGATGTTAGCTCCAAAGCAATCCATACCGTTACGACCATCGAAACTACCGGTTTCATAGGAATAAGGTCGATGGAAAAAAGGAATATCGGCTAATACGAGGGGTATATCACGAATAACTTCTCTAACACAAGCACATCTACCATCAGCTATTTCTACTTCATAAGCAGGCTCTAGAGGACTAGAAGCACGGTTTACTAAGGGGCGGGAAATCACTAGATATAAAGCTTCTATCGGCCCCGAATCAAACAAAATAAAAGCAGGATAAATCACCGACAAGAAATAGTACCAGTGACAACAGTAGGATCCTGGCGAGCTTCAGAAGTATTCCATGGAGAAAGCTCGGCCTTTGGCAGGATTCCTCTCGCACTAGTACCAGCACCATGAAGTAGGAAGGGAAGTAGATGATACAAGCTTGGGACACTGATGACGGCGGTGACCTACTTCTCCACATTCAAAACATGCTCCAGTAGCCATTCCACAAAACTGCTCGGTGGTGGCCTAACTTCTTGGTTACAAACCCAACAAGCCACATTTGCTGCATGAGCACTGTCGCACTTACCACACTTCGGGCGCTTGCCCTGATAACCAGATCCAGAACCTGTCAAAGCATACACTTAAGGAAGTTGGGGTCTCTGATCCTGACCACGACTTCTCTTCCTCGAACTACCCATATCTCTCCTACCAGATCTACCAGAATCTCTTCGGCTAACAACCGGCGGAAGAACACCACCACGGACCATACTTGCGGTCAACCGACCACCAATATCAACCACACTCTGTAGAGTACCCGGACGGTGAGAAATAATGTGGTCCCGCATAGCCTGGGGCAACCCTTGAGTGAAGCGTTCGATTTTCTCATCCTCCGTGCGAACCATACGAGGAACCAAAACACACAAATCGTAAAATCTATTCGTATACCGCGAAAGTCAGAACTTGCATAGTCAGGTTCCACAACTCATCCTCCAACCTCTGCACCTCAGATGACCGGTACATACTCCCTTCTCATCATAACCTTCAGGTTTTCCCAACTCATCAAGGCAACAGCAGCTCGGCCCTGAACCCGTTTCACCGAGTTCCACCAGGTGAGGGCTTTACCCTGGAACAAGAACGTAGCATACTTAACTCTGCTTTCCTCAGCACATCCCGAAACATCAAATACAGACTCAATCCGCTCAAACCATTGCAGGGTAGCAACCGCATCCTCGGTACCCTTAAACTCAGTAGGTCTGCAATCCAGAAAAGCCTTATACGAACAGCCTCGGGGTGGATCCTCAATAACGATACTCGGTCCACCGACTCCCACATGCACTGCTCTACCCACATCAGAACCATCGCACCCAGACGACGTACCTTCTGATCCAATACCCTGCATCACGGGTTCTTCAAACCCTATGTCGGCATCCTGCACCGGTGTCTCCTTGATCTGTGCCACAATCACGGGTATTGCCGCTGCAATCTGCTCCGCAATCAACTGACTGATATCCGGAGTAGTGGTAGTAGCTTCGGGGGCAGCTATGTTGAGCCGTAGCACCCCGCTCTCACACTGGGGCGACCTCGCCTCGTCGACCTTCTCGTAGCAGTGGCGGCCGGAGTAGACCTAGCAGAAGCTCTCCTTGGCGGCATCTTCTACGAATGTCAAACAGAATAAATAAGAACGATAACTGAAAGTGCGACTAAAACAAACAGGCCTCAAAGCATAAAATGCAAAACAAAGCACATAAAGCATACAAATCACATACATGCCCACAAAAGAAAGAAATGCGCACATAAGGTAAATCAGATAGGTCCAAAAGCCTAGGTCATAGTCTAAGTGATTCCGTAAGGTCACTTAGTTCGCTATAACCATTGGCTCTGATACCAACTTCTGTCACACCCGCATTTGGCGAACGAGGTTGTACAGAGATACGGTATCAGAGATTCAAAGGTTACATCAACATAAGGTAAACCATACATAATCAACATAGATAAATAAGTCTGAGATAGTATACTTTATTACAATAATCCGAAAACATATCAAAATACGGCTACAGAGTTTGGGATACTAAGGAATTAATACAAAGCAAAATAATTCCAAGCAAGTAATCCACGTAGCCAACAAAGCCTAACGTCAAAGGTAACCTCAAATCCCTGAAAAGCGTTAAAATACGACGTCAACATAAAGTTGGTGAATTATTCGCAATAATTAATAAAAACATAATATCATAAAAGTTTCAATACGTTTTGACCCAAAAGTGTTAGGATTTGAAAATAAGTCATTTGAAAAATGATGTTTCAAAATATACGTGAAGTATACAAAACCTTTTAATAATATACCAATACAAATACCATAAAAATACCATAATCAAATTATAAAAATACCATACTGGATAGATAATAGCCTTAGGTAAATACTATACACCTGAACCATAACAATACTGGCAACTAACCCCACCTAGTGCATTACGCTAGGTCATCCTCGAGTTCAACGGTCATAACATTGCTAACACGGACAGGGCGCATCCATCATCCATCGTGTTAACAATGAGGGCTTGTTAGACCCATATAGCGCTATACATACGAACCGGCGGCTAAAAGCTAACAGGTGTGTATACGGGGCCTCGTTCTACCACCAAGGCGGAACAAGTTGGGTAATGCTAACCTAAAGGCATTCATATCCAAAATACATAACCATAATACATAATATACCATAAAATACATTTATACAACGCTAATCCTGCCCAAAATGTAAAAGCGGTAAAAAGGGCAACGAATAACTCACTGAATAGCAAAGCAATCCAATCAACGATACGTCGGGTAATTACAAAATACGGTCAAGCTCCCACGTCTAAGTGCCCTAACAACACGTAAATAAATATGTCTGAGTATCTCTAAGTCTATTGGGGTTGCCTTATGCGATTAACGTCTCATAATATGCTATAATATGTTTTAGTTATGAAGAGTTTATGATCCCGATGGTTTAAAGGAAAGATATAGCATTACGTAGCAAAATACAGGTTTTCGACCAACACCGTGTTAATAGTGTATATTATAAAATTGACATGTGTACATTCTCTAGGCTTCCAAAATTTCAAGTTCACATCATATCACCTAAACACTTTTCTCTCATTCTCACTTCATCTAAACTCTCATTCTCTCTTAACTATTCCAGAGAATTAAGAGCTTATTACACCACTAGTGAAGTGAGAATCCAAGTAATCAAGTAGGGAAAAATTATCTCTTGCAATCATCCTTCCATTCTACACATTTCGGTAAGTAAGTTTCCAAGGTTTTTCTTCATTTTTCTCCTATTTTCTTCCGTTTGGTTAGAGTTTTGTAACACATAATCTTATTTCCTTTGTCCTATCAAGTCTTACTTCCGGTGACATCCATGAAGATGAAGAGTTTCGGTGATTTCCTTTGAAGAAACGTTAGTTCGGTTTTGGGTATGTAAACTCTCCGAATTTTCCCTATTTCTTTCTTCATTTGAACACCTCTAACATCATTTTATTCATGTGTAAAATGGAAGCTCTCTTACTCTCATTCTTTACCTCGGAGAAATTGGATACCATCTCGGAGGAAGAAGTTCATTTTTAGTTTCGGTAAGAAACTTCTCCGAAAGTCCTTATTTTCCTTCTTTTTGAGACTCTTACTAACTGGTGGATTTTGTTTGTATTTTTGGAGTGTGTCTACCTCCTCACCATCACCGTCATAAGGTCTCTCTCCGAAATCCTTGCAAGTTCTAAACATCTACACGTCTTGCGGGTGAAATCGGTAAAATCATTACTTTCTTTAAACTACTTCTTTTCATTATCTTTAAATTCGGTTTAAAGCCTTGAAAACGGTTAGGTTAACATATTAGACCAACACCTTTCGTTTTCGGAAATTTGGACTTAAAACATGTAAAATATGATAAGATATGTTATTTACCGAAATTAACGTATTTACTTTATTACTATGTAAAACTACACAAATACATATATAAAACACTTGATAACTGTTATTTAAACCTATTTTAACTACTGGACAGATTGTGTTTTAACCCTAAAACGTCAATCGATTCAGAATACGACCAAAACGTAAAACTTGTTAACGGGAATCACCCCGGTGCGCAGCACCTACCCCTAGGTGCGCAGCACCGGGGGGTCTGTGTGACAACCGTCTTATTTCAGGTGAAATCCGCATTCTCTATCTTTGACTCAACATTAAATTAATCTCGTTATTACTTGTCTCGTAAACTCGAGTGTGTAGAATCGAACTCGGAATCACATAAATGAATCTTAATACCAAATAAATACTTAGTGAACTTGTCTAAGTTCCTAATTTATATGAACGGAAACTTTTAACAAACGAAACGCTTAACAACGGAACGAACGAAAAACGAAAAAGGCAAGGCTGCCACTCCAGCCGCGCCGCGGTCAGGCCACCGTGCCGCGGTGGAGTGCGCAGACAGGCACTTTTTGTTAACTTTCAAACTTAATAAAACGGACCAATACCTTAGCCCAACACTTGATTTATGGTCCAGAGTTCTTGTGGCCTTTTAGAGGTCCAGTGATTGAAGTGGTCACATAAAACACTCCCCCAAACTCATTTTTACACACACACACACAAAGCAAACACTCCCTACTCTCTCTCTTTCTCCCTAACACTCAAGAACACATACACCCTTTGTTCTAGAATCATATACATCGAAATTTACAGAAACATTATCCACATAAACACCTTTAAATCGTCATCAAGCAAGAAGGAATCAAGGGATTGCATTCATTTGGGTTAAAGAGTCCATTTTCAAACTTTTGGGTTATAAATCACTAAGGGTTGCTTCAATCATCTTCAAACCACAATCCACTCGGTAAAAACACTTTTAAACTACTGTCTTTACATTATATATTCATTGCATGTGTCATCCATCACCTAAAAATGAATTTATATGAAGATTTTGGGTCATTTATGAACAAAAACGGGTTTTTACTAATTGCATGGCTAGATCCTTGAATTTATGGTCAAAAACACTAAATAAACTATTAGACATCTATTATCTAAGCTTATAACTGGTTGCATGTCGAAATCTAACCTACAAACATCAAATTTCTTCAAAAACGAGCTTGACCAAGAAACTGTCACCACGACCGCGGCGCAGTCGCTTAACCGCGGCGCGGTCAGGGTAAAACATCTGACCGCGGCGCAGTCCACCCACCGCGGCGCGGTCATACTGCTGACAGACTGCACATCCTAAGTCTAAACCGTTTTGAATCGTAACTTTAAACGTGTATGTAAACTTATGTTCGGAACTGAGATATATGAACCATAATCTGTAATGTGATTTGTAGGTTCTAATCAGTTTAGAGAGAGAGAGTATTCTAGAGAGAGAAAGTATGATTTAACAATTGAGCACAATCTCTTTACATTACACACACCCCACACTCCTATTTATAGGAGTGTGGGGACTTTACAAAGACTTCTCACATATTACACTTAAGTCCCTAACAACGACTACAAATACAAAGTTATGAATATTCTATTCCTAACAATTCCCCCTTATTTGTAGTTGTTCACAATATGAAGTCTTTGTCTTTGAGCATCTTCATTGTTGTTATCTTGACCGTGTAGATGCTTGATTTGATCTTCAACCGCAACCTTGGATTTCATCAGAGTAGTTTGTTGTAATCTTTGATATATATGTATCTAAAGATAAGTTGCTTGAAGAATCTTTCTTTTCTTTTGAAAGCTTGACCTTGATGTTGTATTGAACATGTCATCGATGAAGTATTCTCGAAGGTCTCGCTCTTTGAAGAAGTCTTAAGATCCTAATCATCCAAAAACTCTTTTTGGCGAACCTTGGATGATAGTCTTAATGATCTCCTCCTTTGTCTTCATGGTCCTCAAATTCAACTTTAGATTTCATCAGAGTAGTGTTTAAATCTTTCTATCGCGGAAAGCACACTTTGAAAGTTGACTTGAAGAATCTTTCATTTCAAACGAATGTTTTATGAAGACTTGTAGTCTTTGATTTCATGATTCCGATGTGAACACAACATTCGTTTCCTTTGACCGTTTGAACCATAAAGTGGAACGCTCCCCCTTATTTGAGTGCTCCCCCTTAGTTGAGTAGTTTCACTTTATCGTTCAACTTGTAGAAGCTTGATTGGATTTCTTTGTTTGAAGTTTCTTTTGTTTGAGCAATCGTAACAAAATCCTTGATGACGTTTTGATTTTTCATTTAGCTCCTCCTCAACTCATACTTGAAATCAACTATCTGAAAGTTGATGTTTTATCTCGTTGTAGCTTGATGACGAACATTCTTCTTTACTTCGCGTTCTTCCCATTGAAAAACCATTTACACACGTTTTTCCCTTTGGTACACGTTCTTCCCCCTCATGATGATTATGACTCGTTGTAATCATCATGTAAACGTGTACCCAAATAGTATTCTCAAATAGCGTCCATGAGCGTGAAAATGGGTAAGTAACTACGAGATCACTTAGATTGCTCGTTAACACAACAATCAAAATCACAAAAGAAGTCGATTGTGTGACCTACGTTCAATGTTGGAAAAGCGTTAGCATTGGTAGGATTTCCATTTGATCATTATGAAATACTAAGATCGTTGGTACCACTACAAATGTTCCGAGCTATATCACAAAGATATGCTATTTGAAGATTCGTTCGTGTCCTAGAAAATGTTTAAAGTTTTGGCGCTAGACTCAATAGTGCATGAAACGAAGTCGAGAAATGGAGTTGATTTTCTCTTGTTCAATATCAACATTCTCCGAGTGAAAAGATGATAGAAATATGTTAATTCTCCGTGTATATTGAAACATATTCTTGGGAAGAATTTGAGTGGCGATGAGGTATATGTGCATTGCATCACTGGGTCCATGATGTCTTTTTCAATATCGAAAATCAACACATGAAATTCGATAGAAACTTGGCTACCCGGCGATTTAATTGGCGAAGAAACGGTCTCTCATTCTTTTAACCGTATCACACACTCCTCACTCAACCTCTCATAATATTCAACTCCACCCTCATTTTGGCATTTTGAAAATGATGTTTTTGTTGATTTTGCACCTTTAAACTCCAACCCTAGACCTAAATAACCCTCACATTCGAAAGTGATTCCTTGGGTAAGTCCCTCCGGCTCTGGTTGGACTATAGGAAAAAGGTAGCTTTTTGAAAATCGCTCAAGGTGCATCTCAATATTTTGCCAAATTGTTTTGAAAAACATTTCCAAAGTAACTTCGAAAGTTTGTAATATTTTCGAAGAGACGCTCCCCCTTCAACATATGCATGACAATATTTTCGAAAGGACGCTCCCCCTTCAACATATGCATGACACCATTTTTGGTTATGGGAAGTCTTTTTCGAAAATACATTCGAATACTGCATTTCGAAATATTTATTTGAAAAATTGTTTCGTTGAAGCTCATTTGAAAGATCTAGGAGGTAGTTCGAAAAATGATTGTATGAACTCCCCCTCAACGTTTGATTCTCCATGTTTGATCGTACAAGTGTTTTTGAAAAAATGTGACATTTTGAAAACACTTGTTAATTACGAAAATACTATAAAACACAAATATAATACTTTGAATATGTTAGTTCTAGTCGAGATTGAAAATCCGCTACTATTCACATTCATCATATTAAACTTGTATTTAGACCAATAAATTCGTAATTTTTCGGTTGTAGAACGGGTTTCAATCTGAAATAATTGAAAGCCTAAACACACTCAAAATATCATATAAGATAATAATACCCAAAAGTGATAGTTCTAGTCGAGATTTAACAATCCGCTACTAAACACTTCCAAATATTATCTCGTGTAAGCACTCCATGAAGTTCGAGTCCGAAACTGAGGTATTCCGGAGTCATTGAATGACCTCTGATCCTGCACAATCAAAACAAATTGCTTTTGGTACCCATTTCATTTTGGGTCCTTTTTGGTTAGCTTTGTTTGAAAACCATTGATAAGGAGTATTGATTATGTGCAAAGAATACGAATTCCATTTCCCCGGTAAACAACCATTTGAAGTAGTTGATTTTGCAATCGGTGTGTTTGTTTTTGAAATTTGTGGAGACTTTGGAATCCATTTCTTTTTAAGAGTTGGTGAAGGACTTCTTGGTACAAAACCATTTGAATTCATTGAAGTTCGTTGTTTAAATTTAGGAACAAACCTATTCACTTTGTGCACCGAATATTTAAAGTGTGATGGTGCAAATTCAAATAACTCGGGTATTGAATAAGTGAACATTTTCTTTTCCTTTTTGTTCATTGGAGGACAAAGTGCTTTCTTTTCAACATGTTTGCTTGAGTCTATTTTGGATTTAAAACTCAAAGGTGTTGTAAAAATTCCATCAGTTTGTGATTTCGGTGAATACTTTTGATTCTTTTTCGGGAAAGAACTAGTACTCGGAGAAACCAGTTTTGAAAATGTTTTTGAAGATTTACCGTTGTAAACCTTGAATGGAACTTTAACATCCTTTTTCGAATCTTTTTGAAGAGTTTTAGATTTCCGTTTCTCCTCATGTGAAATGCTTGAGGTTTTTGGTAAAACCGGACCATTAATTTTCCACATTGAATCAATCTTATGAGTTAAAGCTTCGATATCCTTTTCTTTTGAATGTAATGCATTTTGAAGAAATGATATCTTAGCAATGGATTGTTCATTCGAGGAGAAAGATTCCAATGAAGATTTGTCATTTGAAGTTAAAGATTTATCAAGGGAAGCTTTTTCAAAAGACGCAAGTTTCTCTAAAAAGTTAAGTTTTTCATTCTCAAAATTGTTAGTTCGACATTCCAACTCTTGCTCAAGTTCCGAAAATTGTTTTTCTAAAATAAGAGTTGGAACATGTACTTTTTGAAAGACAACTTGTTTCAAAACCTCATCGGAATAAAGTTCCTTTTCGCTATAACTTGGAAAGTAATCATCCGAAAGAGGAATTTTCCTAGTTTTATAACTCTCATTTAACGATTTGTAATCAAAAGATACTTGCGTTTTATTAAAAAGAGGTCTTTTTGCATCCTCTTGTGCTTCAAATTCTTTTGATGATCTAATGAAAGCCATGTGAACATCTGCTTTTCCCAAAGATTTTGTGTCGTAAAGACCGGGAGCATGATACATAGCTTTCTTTAGATATTTTGGATTATCATGACCCAAACCTTCTTGTGGATTGAAAGATCGAAACTCTTTTGGTTTGTTTGGAAAAATGAGTTGATTCGTTTGTTCTCTCAAACAATTGGGCTTTGAAATTTCATTTCGGTTTTCAACTTCAAGTGCTTGTGCTTTTAAAGATTTAATTTCTGTTTTATAATCTTCAATTTGAGTCGCACTTTGATCATATTTCCCCTTCCAAGAAGTTGCTAACTCTTTAAACTCTTGGAGTTTGGAATTGGTAAGGTTTAAAGCTTGAATTTGAGATGTCAAAACTTGAATTTCATTTGAAAGCTTAGAATTCTCATTTAAAAGATTATCTTTTTCGTTTGAAAACCTTAAAACCAATTCGGTGGTAGTTTGCAATTTCTTTTCCAACTCAATGATCTTATTATCAAGGGTAGAGCGAGATAAAGAATGTACCTCTACGACGTTGTCCTGACATGAAGATGATAAGTTTGAACGCGATATCGTCGATAAAAATTCCCGTGCACGTGTAGCAACATTTCGCTTTCGATCCAATCTTTCATGACCGTTCCAATTATTAGGAGACAATCTTTTCCCCGTGTCTTCACACAATTTCTCTAGCTCCTCTAGTTTTGTCCAAGCTTGGTCCGGAGGACAATAAAAAGTAAGCCCGCCATCGTTGTCGATTGTGAGATCCACAATATTCCCGGTAAAATCTTTCTTCATAATGAAAATTTGGTGGCGAAAATCTCTTAAAAGTTGAAGAAAGATTTCTCAATGTTGAAAATTTGACGAAAAATCCGGATAATCTTCACCCGTGGTATCTCACGCTTGGACAATCTTTTTCCCAAAACTTGTTGAACCACTCGAGGACAGTAACACCGTTGAATTCGCTTTTCAATTCGATTCCGGAAATATAAATCTTGTATTTTTCCGATGTTTGAATCTCGTCAAAAATTATCGCGTAAGCTTAACCGGTATCCGAAAACTGTCTGAAAAAAAATAAAAATCTCCCTCTTTAAAAAAGTTCTTATTTTTCGATTTCGTCTCTAATGTGAAAACGTGCAATCGCGAAACTTCAGTTTTTCTCGAGGTAAAAAGTACTCTTTTTTTTCTTTTTTTTTTTTTTTTTTTTTTTTTTTTTTTTTATGGTTTTTCTTTCGAATCACTACTTAGTACTTGGAAAGAAAACACTGACCTTCTAAACCCTAATCGAAGAACTACCTTCTGTTCGTTTGAGTACCCTAATCGAATAACTCCTATTCGCCTAACCACAATATCCAGTCGAAGCACTCTTTTTGACCACGTTGAAACCCTAATCTAATCGAATAACTCCTTTCTGTTCGTTTGAGTACTTGGCCAAATCTAGTCACAAACCTTAAAACCCTAGCTGGGATGAAGCCCTATTCGTGTAAGTGCAAACCTCAGGCGAATGAATACGTCAACAATTTCCAAAGGTTTCGGCTAAGAACAATGTGGATTCGAATCAATAATAGTCGTCCAAATCTGTTAGTTTATGTGGATTCGTTGCATGCTGTTCGTGTAAGTTGATTATAGATTCGAGCAAGCCTGTTCGTGTAGAAAAGAAAGTCGTGTGTGATGAGTTGCTGGGCGAAGGAACACATAACAAGTTTTGGATCGAAGGAGCACTTATCCGAGATGACACCCTATTCGTTCAAAACCTATTCGTTCAAAATAAGTTCGTGTGTGATGAGGTGATGATCGAATGGACACTTAATACTTCAACCTATTCGTGTGAGTTCTTGTCGTGTATGATGATTATTAATTCGAATGAACTCTTAACAACGTTCATCAAGTTTAGGATATTCGTGTATTCCAATTCTTCTTCGTCGAATGTGTATTCGAGTAAAGCAGTTCCTCCCTATTGAATATTGAGTCGTGTAACTACTTGGTGAAAACACGGATCAAAGTTACACACGTAATCATAGACAAACTTTGTATACTCTTTGTTTGGAAGTCTCGGGATCTTTGTTTTTCAAAAACTGATCGTGATCGTTTTATACTCTTTGTAAAAGTTTCTGTTCATATAGTAGTTCGATTGATCTGTTCGAATAAGACTGAAATGAGTTCGTGTATGAACAAATACAATTCGTGTGTATGAGTTCGTGTATGTTGAATTGCAATTCGTGTGAAGACTTAGTCAAATTTCTCACGTTTTTCGAGATAGTTATATAACTTATCCCAGTCGAATTGCAATGTTCTCAGATTAAACACCTTACACGAATTAACTGATTAGACTACAAATCCTTCTTACAAGGATACAAAATGTATTCGTGTATGTTGAAAACGTAGTCTAATGATCTATTTCCAGTCTAATGAACGGGTACTTTTGAGAGTATCCCGCTCTGATACCAATTGTAGGTTCTAATCAGTTTAGAGAGAGAGAGTATTCTAGAGAGAGAAAGTATGATTTAACAATTGAGCACAATCTCTTTACATTACACACACCCCACACTCCTATTTATAGGAGTGTGGGGACTTTACAAAGACTTCTCACATATTACACTTAAGTCCCTAACAACGACTACAAATACAAAGTTATGAATATTCTATTCCTAACATGATTAACTTACATAAAAAGGAACTAAATGGACAAGTTTTATGTGACATTGTTTTGGAAATGTATTCATTGAAATTGTTAAGCGGGAAAGTGTACAAATTTTGGAATCAATGATTTTGGCGCGGAAGCGCTGCCCGATTTTCAGTAGACTTAAACCCGACACTTAAAATAATAACACCTAAACATTTATACTCATTAAACCTTGGTATTCTCATTAGGATTCTCGTGATTCCGGTCCATTTCGATTACTCCTTGCACGCTTAGCTCTTCCCCGCAAACTGTGAGTTACATCCCCACTTATTTACTGTTTCAATTACCTTTGGGGGAAACAAGAGATCCAAATGTACTTTTATGAACTCTATCGAACATTTTTGACAAACTTATGCTTAATTAGTTTTATGGCCGTTTGGCCTTTGATAAACTAATGGTTCGCCACCTATATTCGGCTCTTGATTCAAACTATATTAAACTCATTAATGCCATTCTCGGCACTCATATGTACTTTGATTGATCGTATAACTACCATGAATCTTGAGGAATATAACTACTCTAAGTGACTACTACTAGTTTAAAAATAACATCAGTGCCTAATTTTTCACCACACACTATTAGCTTTGTTAAGCCGTTTAGTAATTATGGGTATCGATACTTAGGAAATAACCGTTCCTTACTTAGGCGGCAGCTTAAGTACATATTACTCGATCAGAAATGACTCCTCGTTGTAGTCGGGGTAAGAGGCATCACGGTTGGTTAATCGGTTTAGTGTGAACACTTAAGTTATTATGCCAAGTAGTCGTTATACATGTAATCAATCATAGTTTACTTATCATGCGCGTATAGAGTTATACGATTTCCGCATCTATCTCTAATTCAACTGTTTTGGTTCGAACTATTCTTTAAGTCTTAATCTACTTTTAGAAACTACTAAGTATAGATATACTTAGCTCAAAACCTTTTTAGTCGAGGACTAGAAAACTGTAACTCACTCACTACTTTATTGTAGTTGACACTTTATCTCTTGTTTCAGGAAATCAAGTGTAAGTCACGGAATGCAATATTTGGATGGGTCATGGAAAGTCACGTGAAGTCATGAATCGGGAGAAGACCTGTTTTGGACATGTTTATTTGGGAATTTTATCAACCAATTTATTATGTTATGTCGTGATGTACTTTTCAATACTTGGTTATCTTTAAATTGTAAACTCTTATTTATCGTTAAATGACTTGAAACCGTATGTTTTTATTATAACTCATGTAATGATATCTTTGCTCTTCACACTTCCGTGTTTCCGCTTTAGCGGGGTGTGACAGACTTGGTATCAGAGCACTGGTTATAGCGAAAACGGTTTTGAGAATTTTTCAAAATTTTTAAAACCAAACTATAACCAAGGCTTTTCAGAAAAATCATTTCACGAGCTTTCAAACTTTAGTAGATTAATTCCGCAATCGCATGGTTTGCTTTTAACTAGGCGTAACTTGATCACCTATGCCTAGTTCAAAATAAATTCTGCGAGAACGGAAAGTAATTGCTATTGTCAAACGGTTTTCGAGTCGAAAAATTCCCGGTCTTATTCCTTCCCGATTCTCACGTGACTGACCCATACATGCATTTTCGTTTACATTTTTCCTTAATTCCTGTACTCACGTAACGTCTTATTCGCAGATCCGACATGTCTCAGTCATCGCACTCACGATCTCAGTCCCGCTCACTCTCACGACTAGCGTCCTCCCCCGGACCATCTGAGGAACCCGCAACATCTGAGAGTCAGCGTCACCAGACGACTGACCCGACGGAGGAGAGCTCGATGGCTTACTCCAGCAGCATGGGTACCTCCAGCCTGAGGCCCGTGCTACCAGTTGCACCACCGGCACCCGTTGAGGCACCGCCCCAACGGCGTGGACCCCGTGTCGTTATGACGGCACGTAAGCAGGTCGTCCTTCCAGGTCGACTACCTGACAGGATGGCCGCACAGCAGGCCGGATCATCCCGACCCACGCCTCCACATCTCCCGTTCGGTCATCCATCTCCCGAGGCACCGCCCACCTCCATGCGTGACCACTACGCGTGGGAGCGTCAGCTCGAGAGAGAGGAGATGCAGCGTGCCCGCGACGCTGAAGCAGCCCGGCAAAGGCTGCCGCCTACCCAACAGCTACCCCCTCCTGCCGCATTCCTGCACCTTCACCGCGAGGTAAGGGGACTATCCGAGGAGGCCCAGCAACAAGGGCTTCTCCTCTGTGAGGTCTCTGACGCCGCGCACCGATTGTCGGAGCAGGCCTTGCGACACCTCTCCACGTCTCAGGCCACTGCCCGAACGGTGCAACGTCTGGTGGGAGTTTGCTTGGTTATGGGGACCCTCTTGGCGGTAGTTATCACCAAGATGCTTTTCGAGAAGCGCCGTTAGTTATTTTCCTTTACTTATTGTACTGTAGGCTCGAGTTGTAATTTTCCAGTGTACACAACTCAAAGCCATATCTATTTTATTTCGTATGTATTGTACTTGTATTCCATTCTCATTTTTGAACCTTGTACTCAACTCTATATTATTAATGAATGGAAATTCTACTTTATTATCTATTTGTGCTATTGTCGTGTGAATCTTTATTTATTGAATTGTATCTGTTGTGTGAATTTCTTGAATCCCTATCGTGCGTGTTCAATCTGTTCTATTACTTTACTCTTGCGGAATTGTTGTTTTATACATTAAATTATACTCTTATCATACTCTAATCGTGCGATCTAAACTGAATCTGTTGTCTGTTGTAGAATCATGGCACCCTGAACCAACGCCAGTATCATCGCTGAGCAGGTCGCTGAGCAGTTGAATGCAGCGATGCCCAACATGATCGCTCAGATCACGGCGGGAATCAATGCCAACCTCAACAACCACCAGCGACAACAACAGAACAACAACCAGAATCAGAACAACAATCAGAACCAGAACAACAACAACAACAACCAAAACCAGAATCACAACCAGCACCAAAACCCTCCCGCTTGTACTTATAAAAGCTTCATGGCATGCAAGCCCAAAGAGTTCCACGACACTTCTGGAGCCGTAGGACTTGTGTCCTGGTTCGAGAGCATTGAATCAGTCTTGCACATTAGCAAGTGTGCCGAGGCCGACAAAGTAGAGTACGCTTCATGCGTGCTACATGGGAAGGCTCTTTCATGGTGGAACAACGTGGTTAGGACCAGAGGGCGTGACACCGCCTATGCTCTCACCTGGGAGCAATTCAAGAACCTTTTGATTACTGAATACTGTCCTAAGGGAGAAATCAAGAAGCTTGAGGCGGAACTGTGGAACCTCATGATGGTTGGGAATGACATCGAGGGGTACACCACCCGATTTCATGAACTGTCCCGACTAGTTCCGAGACTAGTAACCCCCGAGGAAAACCGCATTGACCGTTACGTTTCTGGTCTAGTCCCCGAGATCCGGGGAAATGTCCTCTCTGCTGAACCTCAAACTTTACAGAGCGCAATCATCCTGGCATACCGACTCACCAGCGATCTCCTCTCCGGCGGAGCACCCTCCAAGAAGGAGGAGGGAGAGAAAAGAAAGGCAGATCACAACCCCCGGAGAAACAACAAGAAACAGAAAACCACCCGCAACTACGCGGTAACTGCTGCACCACCACCACCACCACCAGCTGGGAACCGAAGTTACACGGGGACGAACCCCAAGTGCAATAAGTGCAACTTTCATCACCACGGGAACTGCCCGGTATGTTCTAAGTGCCAGAAGGTGGGGCACTTCTCCAAGTACTGTTTGGAGAAAGCTGTAGTTCAGGGTCAGAAGCCGGTGTGCTTCGAGTGTGGAAGCGATCAACACTTCCGTAATACCTGTCCCAAGCTTCAGAATGCTCAACCAAATCAGGGTGGACGGGGTCGCGGACGTGCTTTCGCACTTACAGCCGAAGAGGCTAGGCAGGACCCGAATGCGGTGAACGGTACGTTTTCTGTAAACAATCACTATGTATCTGTATTGTTCGATTCTGGAGCAGAAAGAAGCTTTGTATCCTTAGAGTTTAGACCCTTCATTAATTTAGGATCTAAGATTCTTAAGGATAGCTTCACCATAGAGTATGCCAACGGTCAGGAATTCGAGGCTAAGGATGTAATCGTAGGATGCTCAATATGTCTATCTGATAAAACGTTTCCCATTGATTTAATCCCAATCGAGCTGAAGAGCTTTGACATCATAGTCGGAATGGACTGGTTATCTCGGTTCCGGGCCGAGATCGTCTGTTTCGACAAACTTATTCGTATCCCTCTATCAGACGGCGAAACCCTTGTCGTGCAAGGCGACAAGCCGGGCCAACGATTTCGCATCGTCTCCAGCATTAAAATGCACAAGTACCTCAAAAAGAATTTTGATGCATTCCTAGCACACGTCATCGAGCGTAAGCCTAAAGAAAAACGAGTACAAGATATTCCCGTAGTCAAGGATCATCCAGAAGTCTTTCCTGAGGATCTACCTGGGTTGCCTCCACATCGACAAGTGGAATTCCGAATAGACCTAATACCTGGCGCAGCATTGGTCGCTAAGACACCATATCGTCTAGCCCCACCGGAAATGCAAGAGCTGTCGAAACAGCTACAGGAACTCTTGGATCATGGTCTTATTCGTCCGAGCTCGTCCCCTTGGGGAGCCCCAATCCTCTTCGTAAAAAAGAAAGACGGATCTTTCCGAATGTGCATCGATTACCGAGAACTGAACAAACTGACCGTCAAGAACCGATACCCACTTCCGAGGATCGATGATCTGTTCGACCAATTGCAGGGTGCAACTTACTTTTCTAAGATCGACCTCCGCTCGGGTTATCACCAGGTTCGAGTCAGTGAAAACGACATTCCAAAAACCGCTTTCCGAACCCGATACGGACATTACGAATTTCTAGTCATGCCATTTGGTCTGACCAACGCACCAGCGGTGTTCATGGATCTGATGAACAGGGTGTGTCGACCGTATTTGGACAAATTCGTAATCGTATTCATTGATGACATCCTCATCTACTCTAGGAACAAGGAGGACCATGCGAAACATCTGAAACTCATCCTCGAACTCCTTAAGGATCAGAAACTTTACGCCAAATTCTCGAAGTGCGAATTCTGGCTCCGAGAAGTACACTTCCTTGGCCATGTAATCAATCAAGAGGGAATTCATGTCGATCCAGCTAAGATCGAGGCGATTGATAAATGGCAAGCCCCCACGACTCCCACTGAAATCCGACAGTTCTTAGGATTGGCGGGCTATTACCGGAGATTCATTAAAAATTTCTCAAAAATCGCTAAGCCTCTGACCGAACTCACTCAAAAGGATAAGGACTTCACCTGGGGAGAACAACAGGATGAATCCTTCCAGAAACTGAAGTATGAACTATGCCATGCACCGATACTGTCCCTACCGGAGGGTACGGATAATTTTGTAGTATTTTGCGATGCGTCTCACCAAGGACTTGGGTGTGTCCTTATGCAGAAGGAAAAAGTCATCGCATACGCATCGAGACAGTTGAAGGTTCACGAACAGAATTATACAACACACGACCTAGAGCTGGGAGCTGTCGTGTTTGCACTAAAAATTTGGAGGCATTACTTGTACGGCACTAAGTGCACGGTGTTCACGGATCACAAAAGCCTTCAACATATTCTCGAACAGAAAATGCTCAATATGAGACAACGCAGATGGATTGAACTTTTAAGCGACTACGATTGCGAGATCAAATACCACCCGGGTAAGGCGAACGTAGTAGCTGACGCCCTGAGTCGTAAGGAAAGGGCGAAACCATCTCGAGTTAGAGCATTGGGAATCCAAATTCAAACTAACCTCCAATCGCAAATTTCTAAAGCTCAGCAGGAAGCATTGAGACCTGAGAACCTTAAGGGCGAAACCCTGCACAATCATGAACAGGAATTTGAGCTTAAACCGGACGGAATCCATTACTTCAAGAATCGAGCATGGATTCCTAGAGCTGAAGACCTTCGCAAGCTCATCTTGGACGAAGGCCACCGATCCCGATACTCTATTCATCCGGGATCCGACAAGCTGTACAAGGATCTGCGGGAATACTATTGGTGGCCGGGCATGAAGAAGGACATAGCTTTGTATGTGGCTAAGTGCCTTACTTGTTCGAAGGTCAAAGCAGAGTATCAGAAACCTTCTGGGCTATTGCAACAGCCGGAGATCCCCATGTGGAAGTGGGAGCAGATCTCCATGGACTTCATTACTAAATTGCCTCGTACGGCAAGGGGGAATGACACAATCTGGGTGATTGTGGATCGATTGACCAAATCCGCACACTTTCTGCCGGTAAGAGAGAACCATTCAATGGAGAAGTTCGCCCAGATTTACATTAACGAGATCGTCTCTCGTCACGGAACGCCTCTCTCCATTATCTCTGACAGGGATAGTCGATTCACGTCCCGGTTTTGGAACGCACTACAGAAGTCGCTCGGGACGCGACTAGACCTCAGTACCGCTTACCACCCTCAGACCGATGGTCAGAGTGAAAGGACGATTCAGACACTTGAGGACATGCTGAGAGCATGTGTAGTTGACTTCGGAGGAAGTTGGGACGCCCACTTACCCTTAGTCGAGTTTTCCTATAACAACAGCTACCATGCCAGCATCAAGTGTGCTCCATTCGAGGCCTTATACGGACGCAAGTGCCGGTTGCCGCTCTGTTGGCTAGAGGCTGGCGATCGACAACTAACAAGGCTCGACATCGTCCAGGAAACCATTGACAAAATCACTACCATCCGAGAAAGATTGAAAACCTCTCGCACTCGGCAGAAGAGCTATGCCGATAACCGAAGGAAACCCCTAGAATTCCAAGTGGGCGATAGAGTACTCCTGAAAATATCGCCATGGAAAGGGGTAGTCCGTTTCGGGAAACGCGGTAAGTTAAGCCCGAGGTACACAGGCCCCTTTGAGGTAATTGAGCGTATCGGCCCAGTAGCGTATCGACTACAACTCCCGCAAGCTCTTTCCAACGTTCACAATGTCTTCCACGTCTCGCACTTGAAAAAGTGCTTATCGGACGAAACCATTTTCATTCCACTGGACGAGGTCCAGATCGACAACAAACTTAATTTCATCGAGGAACCGCTTGAGGTTGTAGACCGAGAGGTCAAACAACTCAAGCAAAGTCGCATCCCGATTGTCAAGGTTCGGTGGAATTCCCGACGAGGTCACGAATTCACATGGGAACGTGAGGACCAGATTCGTCAGAAGTACCCGCACCTGTTCAAAGATCTTCCCTCCGATGAGGCGAACTAAATTTCGGGACGAAATTCTTTTCAACCCGGGGAGAATGTGACAACCGTCTTATTTCAGGTGAAATCCGCATTCTCTATCTTTGACTCAACATTAAATTAATCTCGTTATTACTTGTCTCGTAAACTCGAGTGTGTAGAATCGAACTCGGAATCACATAAATGAATCTTAATACCAAATAAATACTTAGTGAACTTGTCTAAGTTCCTAATTTATATGAACGGAAACTTTAACAAACGAAACGCTTAACAACGGAACGAACGAAAAACGAAAAAGGCAAGGCTGCCACTCCAGCCGCGCCGCGGTTAGGCCACCGCGCCGCGGTGGAGTGCGCAGACAGCCACTTTTTGTTAACTTTCAAACTTAATAAAACGGACCAATACCTTAGCCCAACACTTGATTTATGGTCCAGAGTTCTTGTGGCCTTTTAGAGGTCCAGTGATTGAAGTGGTCACATAAAACACTCCCCCAAACTCATTTTTACACACACACACACACAAAGCAAACACTCCCTACTCTCTCTCTTTCTCCCTAACACTCAAGAACACATTTTCGCTTATGCTTCCGGATATGTCGAGTTGTGGAGAGAAGGCGGAGAACCATTTATCGTCTCTGGGCAACGAGTTAAACTATACCACGAAGAAGATAATGAAAACGGAATGATGATTGAGGATGGATTCTATCCCATCAACACCTAATCAAGAGGCATATCGAGTCAAGCTAACGACTCGGTTGAAAAATTAGCGCTTCTCGGGAGGCAACCCGGGTTTGTTTTTCTTTTCTTTCGTAGTTAATCTTTCATTTATTTTTACAAAAAAAAAAAAAAAAAAAAAAAAATTTCAACAAAAAACGAAAATTTGAAGGCAAAAATTTAAAGTTATTGTTTATACATGCTTTTCAATTAGAAAATAATAAATAGTCTACCTTTTTTTTTTTATTCCATCGTAACTTTTTTCTTTTCATTTTTTAATTTTAATTTTTATTTCGTCATCTTTTCTTTAGCACTTTTTAACCTTTTACTTTTTAGTTTTTATTTAGTTAGGTATTAAAAAAAAAAAAAAAAGAAAAAAAAAAAAAAAAACGAAAAAAAATCTAAAATTTTGTATTTTTTTATAAAGTTATTGTTTACCTTTTTCCTCTATTAGACTTTAAAAAAATAGTCTACTATTTTTTTTATTCCGTCGTAATTTGTAATTTGTACTATTTATTTATTTATTTATTTTTATCTTTATTTTTATTTTTCTTTTTCTCTTTTGTGTTTTTAATATTTGTTTTTAGTTTTTCTCTTTTAGTTTTTTTTTTTATAGATTTGAAGTAACTTCAACAACCGGTTTTGGGACTAGCATTCAGATCAGTAAAGCATTTTCACAAGAAATATTCGATATATACAACCGGGTTCTATTTTCTTCTTTTCTTATTTTTGTATATTATTTTTCTTTTTAGATTTTATATTTGTAAAATTTCCCTTAGTTTTGAGTCGTAAACACATTAGGTACAATGTGTTACTTAAGTTTGGGGGGGTCATCGGGAAATTTTACCTTTTATTTTTCGACCCTTAGCTTAGTTTCCATCGTGTTTAATTGTGTTCTTTTTGTACATTTTTGAGTCCGAAAAAACCAGAAAATCCAAAAAAAATTGAAAAATTGAAAAAACCAAAAAAAAAATATAACGTGTCTAGTCGGTAAACACCTTAAACTTTAAGCATAACCAGACGCAATTTTTACCCCACTCGAGAAATAGTGAGACTTTTGAGCCTATTGATAGCATTTATTTTTAATGCTACTTTTTCGTTTCTTTGAGTGTGCTGATGGGGATGACTTTAGAACTTGACATTGTTATACATTTCGAGACCACATATGAGCAATTGCATTAGGGTAACTTAGTGTGATTTGGTACAACTTAGGGGCAAATTAGGATTAACCATTTGTTAGCCACTTTTCGTTTCTTTTTATATATTTTCCGCCTAACCTTTGTAACACTTACTTTTAGTGTTAGAAACTCTAGTTAAACCACTTTGCGCCTAAACCGTTTCGTTTCTAAACACTATTATATTATTTTGTACACTCGCCTTATTTTCGTTTCTTTTTAGATTAAGTCCGAACTTAGATTTTTGATTGCTATTATTATATTAAGTGAAGTTGAAGCTTAAGGCATGGAAGAAAAGTACCAATTATTATTGCCTTGTATTATTATTGTATTTGGAGAAATAGTAGAAAAAAAATATATAGTGATTATTAGCCTTTTGAGCATGTGTACTTACCACGAGAAAAAAAAATTATTTTGTAAGGCATGTACTAGGCTAAAGAAAAAAAAAAGAGAAAAAAGTGAAAAGAAAAAGAAAAAAAAAATCGAAAAAACAGATAAGCGAAAAAAAAAATTAGTTGTAGATTTTAAGAGAAATAGTGTATTACGAGTCGTGTATTATTTACGATACATGTATGTTTGGAGGAGAAGAAAAAGTATAAGTTAAAGAAAAATTGAGCAATCCAGTACGTTAGAGATTATATTTAGTTCGGATTTAATCTAAGTTTTGTAATATTTTTATTTACCCTTTAGACTCCATTATATATTATTCACATGTCTTTACCTGTACGTTATAACCCGAATAAAAGTCCCCGTTTAGTTGTACCTAAACTCTAGTGGTGGAGAAGTGATACATTATCAAGCCTATGATAGAATATTCACCATGACTGAGCAATTGAGCGATTCTACAGAGATATTTTACACACCCTTTTAGAGTAGTTTGAGAGATTGTGTGATTTTACTTCCAATAAAAATCGTGAGGAGTTTGGTTATGTTTATTTTTGGCTTTGATATATTTTTGAAAACAGTTTTTGCTTGAGGGCAAGCAAAAAGGCAAGTTTGGGGGAATTTGATATCGCATATTTATATATATATTTCTATGCGATATTGTGTCACATTTCATAGTAAACATGATGGATATGATAGGTTTTTACATTTAATTGTGTGGAAAAGTGTTTTTATCTATTTTACAGGTTTACATGATCGGGAAGTGGAAATGGCGGAAGAAACGAGATTAAAATACGAGAAATTGTGAAAAAGGAACGGGACGCCCGTCCTGATAGGGGGACGCCCGTCCCTCGCAAGTTTCAGACGCAGCATTTTTTAGATAATTACAAACGGGAAATAATAAAATGGATAATTACAAGAAATACTAAGTCGAGTCGAATACGTTTTCTACACGATTTTTGCCTATAAATACAAGATTAATTCAGCCAGATTTTCATCCCATTATTCTCACGTCTCTGGAGCTGTTATTACGTTTAGAAGCAAGGTTCAAGGCAAGGAAGTTCATATTTTCGGCAATCGGCGATCACGACACTTTCGGCGATTTTCCTCGTTTGTTCTTTTCTAGTTTTGAATTATTTTTCCAGCATGTTTTCTAATAATTTAATTGCTTTTTCAGACCACGTTATGAATAACTAATTCTCTTTTATGCTTGTTTGAACAACGGATCCTTTTTGATGTTTATTTAACGTTTTCGGTTGTTTTATGTTTTTGTGTTTAACCGTCGATCCTTATTTGCTTAAATTTTAATATGTTATCATAGTTGTTTATATTTAATTTGTTTAATCAACATTCTAGGTATTCGGAAGGAATCTAGATAGATTAGATAAGTTTTATGAAGTAGTTGGTCGGTCTATAATCGATTTAAAATTATTAAGATTCGGAAGGACTTAGTAATAACAACTTAAGTAATTAAATTTAAGTGAGTAGGTCTAAGTATTAAGATTCGGAAGGACTTGATAATTAGAGGAGTTATTCGGAAGGAAACTCTATAAGGTTAAATCACTAAAAACAGGCTTGATACTTATTGCTTGATTATTAATATTTATTAACTATATTCGGAAGGAACGGTGTAAGTAGAGATAATTAAAGTTAGTAAAAGATTCGGAAGGACTTTTATTATATCTTAGAAGTTGAAACAACAATCGATCTCGTAAAATTAACGGAAAATAGGTGAAGTGTCAAAAGAGTGTATTCTCTTTATTATTTGATTTAATCAATTACTTTTCGCTCGATTTTAATTAATCACTATTTTTATTAATTACTTGCAATCTTTTGTTACGATAAAAAACCCCCAAATACTCTTAGTATTATTAATTCGGAATATAAAACAAATTAGTCCCTGCGAACGAACCTTACTTACCTTTAAACTATATTATATACGGATAGGTCCACTGCCTAGAAGTGTGTAATTACGTGAAAAAAGTAGGTTTAAAATAAGACTAGATTTTACACATCACACCTTAGATTTAGATGCTTCTTATGCTTGGGTAAGCCCCCCTTATACACTTGTTAGCTTATTGCCCACGGTTGCATATATATATATAGATCTATATGGGTTTGACAAACCCTCATTGCTCGATAGGACATCCCTATGAGTGGATGTTATGGCCGTATGATTGTTTGTTGCCTTTGGTATTGCATCGCCTTAGGTTAGGGGATTTGTGGTCAGGTTCAGTGTATGTTTAATCTTTGGTATCTATACTCACACTAGGGTTATACATCAAGATATGCTTTCAAAACTTATTATGATTACTAAATCTTTTATGGGGTCAACTTTTATTTACATATTGCGAATAATTCACCAACATTGTGTTGATGTCGTTTTTAACGCTTTTTCAGGAGTTTGAGGATTTTAGTTGATCATGCCTTGCACATTTTGGGATCATATATTTGTTGTATTTGGAATTCGTTTTGCTTGATGTAATTCCTTTATGATCCGCGTATTGACATTGTATTGTATTCGTATTTGACTTTGGATTCACTTTCGATTATGTATTGTATTTTAAAACCTTGAGGCATAATATGATTTGATGTTTTGTTTATGGTTATAATGTTGTAATCCTTGACTCTTGATATCATTAACTGGAACACTCCGTGTTTCCGCTTTGAGCGGGGTGTGACAGATACCATCTCGGAGGAAGAAGTTCATTCTTAGTTTCGGTAAGAAACTTCTCCGAAAGTCCTTATTTTCCTTCTTTTTGAGACTCTTACTAACCGGTGGATTTTGTTTGTATTTTTGGAGTGTGTCTACCTCCTCATCATCACCGTCATAAGGTCTCTCTCGGAAATCCTTGCAAGTTCTAAATATCTACACGTCTTGCGGGTGAAATCGGTAAAATCATTACTTTCTTTAAACTACTTCTTTTCATTATCTTTAAATTCGGTTTAAAGCCTTGAAAACGGTTAGGTTAACATATTAGACCAACACCTTTCTTTCTCGGAAATTTGGACTTAAAACATGTAAAATATGATAAGATATGTTATTTACCGAAATTAACGTATTTACTTTATTACTATGTAAAACTACACAAATATACATATATAACACTTGATAACTGTTATTTAAACCTATTTTAACTACTGGATAGATTGTGTTTTAACCATAAAACGTCAAACGATTCAGAATACGACCAAAACGTAAAACTTGTTAACGGGAATCACCCCGGTGCGCAGCACCTACCCCTAGGTGCGCAACACCGGGGGGTCTGATCATAAAAATTCAGTTTTCGTTAATTATTCGACTTAGACTCGTAACGTATTTGATATCGCTCATTTATACGAGTATTTTATCGCGATATTCATTGTGTTTTGAGTCCCAAACGTAATGGAAAGACCCGTTAATGCTTATGTTTTTGTAAGGTTATGTTTTAGGTTGAGTTAGGTGTTTTTGGAGCAAAAAGAATGAAGTTTTGGACTTAAAAATGAATATGGAGAAAGCCAAGTGGGACAGACGAAGCATTCTCTTGACAGGCGAAGCATTCGAGCCCCAGGAGGTGAGAATGCGAAGCATTCTCTTGACAGGCGAAGCATTCTCACCACAGGCGACGCATTGGAGCAAGCAAGATAAAGCATTCAGCTTCGGAAGTGAGAATGCGAAGCATTCTCACCACAGGCGCCACAATCTTGACTTTAACAGTTACTTGGCAGTTTTTAATGCTAATCATGGAACACCAAAAGTCTATCTAACACTCATAAAGACCAAAAGTTGGAGCAGTATTATCATCATCATTTTCATCATCTTTTGGGCAGAATCATCATATTGGAAGCATTGAAACAATTGTTAATTTCGTTTTTACATCAAACAATCGTAATTTCGATTTCGTTTAGTACTTGGAGAATTTTTGGGAACTTGTTACTTACACTTGGTATTGATCTTTTATCATTTTTATTGCAATTTGAATTATGCTTTTACATATATGATTGGTTTTGTTACAATTATGAGTAGCTAATTTCTTTTAACGTTTGCTTGGATTTTGTGATCGTTTATGTGTTAGATTTTGGGTGTGAAATTAGAATGATGTGTAGAGGTTAATCGGGGATCCGTTTGGGTTAATATCTTAATTATCTTGTTAAAATTGTTTATACTCTTATTTGGTAATCTAAAAACGGGTATTCGAAAGGAATCCGTAATTTTTACTAAAATAGGAACGAATTAATCGGCCGGTCTTTAGTTGATTATAAGTTTATGATATTCGAAAGGAATCATTAACAACCATTTAAACAAGTAGGTATTAACACGAACGCTAGCTACTAAATTAAGAGAAATCGGTTTAGGAGTTAGTAAGCTATTCGAAAGGAAGCTTATAGATTAATTCTCACACATCGGCTTGAAACTTTATGCACAATTACTTGAGGTGTTAACGGTATTCGAAAGGAATCGTTGCATGGTTAGGTAATTGGAGAAATCCGGTATTCGAAAGGAACTTAGGATTTTACATTAGAAGTTTATCGACATTTTCACACCTAAGAAATAACATATATTCGTAAACGATCCAAGTAAACGTTTTTTTATCCATATTTGAAATCAAGAGTATTTTTACCGTTATTATAAGCAAGTCTTCTTAAGACCAAACCCACTTGTTACTTGTTACGTGTTATTACAAAACTAAAATTCTTAACCATAAATAGTCCCTGTGTTCGAACCCGATATTTACCGATACTATTTTACAATTGACAAGGGTACACTGCCCGTGTCGTAATCTAGTAAAAGTTTATTTTTCGGAAAACTAGATTTTTCACATCAGTATTTCACATATTTAACCAACTTTAAACTTATATCAGTAATCTATTATGTATAAAAGTATTATATAAGCCAAATAACGTCTTTGGACTCAAAGACATTACCGCAATCTTAAACGTTATCGAAATTATTTAAACAAACGTTTTACTTATGTTTTACGACAATCGTTTGAAACCGTTATAAACCATTTTACTCTATCATTCTGAAATAAAAAGTCTTTTTACTCCTAAATAGTCAAAGTTAAATTCAAATCTAAAATCATCAATTTTGACTTTTCTTAAAAATCGTTGACTTTGACTTTTTCTCAAAATTGTTGACTTTTGACTAATCTAAATCAACATCTCTAATTTTGACTTTCCTTCCAAATTGTTGACTTTGACTTTGACCAAGTCAACATCTTTGACTTTGACCAAGTCAACATCTTCGACGTTGACTTTGGTCGATTTCGATAAACTTTGGTAACAGTATTCCTTTCAATCGATGTTCCTGTTAGTCATTTTCGGCTCGGAATGTTATTCCTTTCTACTAGTCTTTATGACGTGAAATTATCGATATTTTTCCTATCGTCTTTATCGGCGCGGAACATCGTCACCTTGAACCGTCATCACGACTCGACTTGGAAATCGTTGGAATACTTTAATAAATCTTAAACACTAAACTTAACCGACAAGGCTAAACCGTACTATGTTATTGAGATACTTAGACTATGTTATATTGTTTTAGGGCACTTAGGCGCCGGATTATTAGCTCCTTATTGATTTTACACCCGATATCTTGCCGAGCTTATTTTGTGAGTTATTCGTAGCCCCTTTTCTCTTATTATTTTGGGCTGGAAAGCGTATTTGAAACTATTATATGTTGTATATCTTGTATGCCTAGTGTATCAGTATCACCTTAGATTAAGATGCTTCTTAGGCTTGGGTAAGCCCCCCTTATACACTTGTTAGCTTTTGCCCACGGTTACATATATATAGATCTATATGGGTTTGACCCACCCTCATTGCTCGATAAGACGTACCTATGAGTGGATGTTATGACCGTATGATTGTTTGTTGCCTTTGGTATTGCATCGCCTTAGGTTAGGGGATTCGTGGTCAGGTTCAGTGTATGTTTAATCTTTGGTATCTATACTCACACTAGGGTTATAAATCAAGATATGCTTTCAAAACTTATTATGTTTATTAAATCTTTTATTGGGTCAACTTTTATTTACATATTGCGAATAATTCACCAACATTGTGTTGATGTCGTTTTTAACGCTTTTTCAGGAGTTTGAGGATTTTAGTGGATCATGCCTTGCACATTTTGGGATCATATATTTGTTGTATTTGGAATTCGCTTTGCTTGATGTAATTCCTGTATGATCCGCGTATTGACATTCGTATTGTATTCGTATTTGACTTTGGATTCACTTTCGACTTTGTATTGTATTTTAAAACTTTGAGGCATGATTAATATGATTTGATGTTTTGTTTATGGTTGTAATGTTGTAATCCTTGACTCTTGATATCATTAACTGGAACACTCCGTGTTTCCGCTTTGAGTGGGATGTGACATAATCATTACAGAGAAATGATACACAAGCCTAAATTATATAAGCGTAAGCATGTCTAATCCATATAAAATATGACAAATGGATTTCCACTATTTATATCTTATCTTCTCAACCAATTATTTATTCAACCATCCAGTTACATTTTTAGGTCTATTTGTAGTCTTATATATGTAGGCATATAAATTATTTCCTTATATTAATTAAATGAGTTAAAGTTATCAGAAAATATAACATATTTTGCCCAAATGTTTATTTTATTTAATGAACTTTTTTTTTGTTCGTTTATGTAACTAAATCTTTAACGGTTTAATTAACTACCTAAACTTTTTTAAATCGGCTAAAAAAATTAGAAATTTAAACACCAAATTAATTAAACAATTCCATTTTTTTCACACAAAATATTGATTTTAACTATGAACTTGAAAATCAACTAACATGAATTGGTTTGATTCTAATAAGAGAAGTTCATTTTGATTAGAAAGATTGCTTAAAATAATATAACTCCTTAATCAATTTTAGCATATCAGTTCGTTTTCAACAGTTTATAAATTTATGAATATCGAAAAAAAAAAGTCAACACATCAAGATTTTGTCTGATTTGGTGTTGTAATGTTAATTTTCTTCATCATGCTATCTTAATCGTTGGATTTCGGGTGTATCATAAAGTTCTATTATGACAAATGAATTTGAATTGGTAGAGTTTGATGGAAATAAGTTTCGGTTTGAGTTTTTAGATCCATTTAGGTTTATCGTAGTTGAATTGACTTGAAGATCAATTATAGAATTCCATTAGCTTCGTATGATGATATGCAAGGAATCTAAGTATCGAGACTGAGAATAGGTTGATTGAAAGGTAAAGTTAGATTTCTAGGTGATTCTCGGTTTTTTTTCTTATTCGATCTAACGTGTACTTCTAGTGATTAGGTGTTATGTTTGATATTATAAGAAGCTTTAGATTACATATTTTATTGTGTGTGTGTTTCATTTTCTGCGAGATTCCGATCGTCTTCTCCTGTAAGTTGCAAGAACTCTCGTAGGTACCAAAATGAACCAAAAATAAAAGTTCATTACATAAAATGAATATTTTGATAAAGTTGGTTATGTTCTGACAACTTTAATCCAAAATATAAATGGGTAAATATAGGTAAACAAGTCGGGTTTAGTGGATATACTGAATAACCGGCTACAAACAGGTCGCCGGTTAAACTAGTGCTGAAAATTTATGTTTTAAAAAGTACGTTAATTATTTTAAAAGTTTCAAATAATTTAGGTACTAAAATGAAAAAAAAGTCATTATATAAAACGAACATTTTAAGAAAACAACTTATGCTCGGACAACTTTCACCCATTATTAAATATAGAAAAGTACATAAAATAGACTTAATAAACCATATATGTGTTAAAAAGTATATTATAATGTTTTTGAGATTATGTGTAATTTGACGAAAACGACAAGGAAACGTGAAATAAACTATAAAAAAACATATATCTTCTTTATTTTATCAAACTTGCCTACGGAACGCCTTTTGTTGAATCTTAGGATAATTTTCAATTTATATTCATAACATAACATAACAAAAAGGAGGTAAAAACGAACATAAATCCCGAACTTTCTCATACGTGTAACAACAAACGGCAACAATAAGGGCTTGTAGAGATATCAAGTTAACGGGCTAATCTTTGTTCAAGAAATAACGAATTTGTTAATAACAAATGCCTAACAACTTATATGATGAAGACATGCAACTTACATCAAACTCTTGTTATTATTTCTAATTACAAAACTATTAAATCTAAAAATTCACACAATATAGGATTTAAATCAACCTCTTTGCGAGGAATGTAATCCACTTTATTTGAAGAAAGTGATTACAAAAGTTTAGGCGTGACAACTTTGCAACCTCACGAACTACACACTCGTTAGGCTTAATTCCTACATCTTCAACCATCATATAGCCTAAACATGCAAACACATCAGGAGCGCTCACATTTTTTGGCTTACTCTTGCCCCCCTCTTGGAAACAGGCTAGCGATGAGGAGAAAAGTCGCCCAATGATCTCAATCTTACTTATGCAAAACCATTTATACAAATATATGTATGAAGCAACATACTACTCACAAATAACTCGAACCCTTTACCCGCACTTATAATTTATGGATATATTTCAAAATTCACATACCAAATATATAAATCATTGTAAGTTTTTCTAAATTTCATAAGCTAAAAATATCATACTGTTTAATATTCAATACCAATAGTTTCATTCAAAAAAGTGGATGCTAAATAGGTTGAACCTTCTTATTCCATAATAAAACAATATTTCTTCATGTGTAGCTGATGTGGTGCTAAACCTAAGTTAATCTGGATTAGTTACATACAAATCAAAAGAAGTTAAGTGATACAAATTGTAGTAAGTAGAAAAATCACATAACATCTAAAAGAATTTAATCATGTTGTCCAATTTGATTTTATAAGATGTGGCAGCATGGGTGGGCAAACAGATTTGATAATGAGTCAAAACTGGGTCAAATTATCTCATTAAATAAATGTTATATTTTTCATTCGGGTGGCGATGGATGTATATGGATTGGTTCTTGATCCAATTTAATACTGATAGATCATATTCTTATCGAACTAATTTAAATAGATGGATTTTGATCCATTTAATTTTTTCTTTTATACGAAAGGTTTAAACTACTAAAATAAGTAAATTTATAAATTT
The DNA here is from genome assembly GCA_910822075.1 of Senecio squalidus. Taxonomy (NCBI): domain Eukaryota; kingdom Viridiplantae; phylum Streptophyta; class Magnoliopsida; order Asterales; family Asteraceae; genus Senecio; species Senecio squalidus. Next base: position 8,111,561 of record CAJVGC010000591.1, on the reverse strand, counting down.
AAATCCTATAGTCTAAGTGAACTTTATAAGATGCAACCTGATATACACAAAAGTTTTAGTTAATATGTTTGCTATTCCTTTGTGACAAAACCTAACAATGGATATCCAAATTACTTCAGATTCTAACTAGTTTTAGTCAATATAAACAAACTAATGTTTAAATTAAACAAAATGAAAAGGGATCAATGAGTGACTTAGATTTTTATTAAAACCATTTTCAGTTAATCGTAATAGGACCGTGAAATACTTCAGCCTAGAGGTACATAATATCTAAATATTGGATTTTTTTTTTAAGCTAAGTTATTCGCAAGGTAAAACGTCCCATTACATGTAAATATAAAGAATTTATAATCTGGATACGAGATTTTTACAAGTTCAGAAGTTTAGAACCAAGTAAAGTTAGCAAGTATACTTACTAAGATATGATTACCATCTAAGAGATTAAGAAATCAAACAATACGTACGTTTTTCCTATTTGTAAATTGTAATCATCATAAAACATTGATAGTATCAACGTCGGTCCATAAGAATTAAGATTCCTTTGATTTTCACTACTAAAAGTTTAATTTTCAGATATTTAACTAATACACAAATACTTAAAGGTAAACCAATGGAGTATAAAATCATTAAATTGAAAACTAAAAATAAAAAAAAAAAAAAAAAAAAAAAATTCATATTTCATAATTGAGTTAATTGTAAGAATTCATATGTATTTATGTTTTGTCATTTCAAACCATCAAACTATTTTATTTCCTATTTGATCATTATAAATTGTTAAGGTGTCAATTTTTTTTATTATTTATATTTTTGGATAATTTACAAAAGAGCTCATGTAGTTTGTATAATTACAAAATTCGTTCATACTTTACTATTTTCTTACGGTTTTAGTCCCTCGTTTGTTATTTAACAATTACTATGTTCAAATAACAAAGTTACTATTTCTTCCTTTAATATAAAACACTATCAATGAACTCATCACCCGTTTTCCCGTTACATCTTTGATACATGTTAAATTTTGTAGAACCAAAATTTTGTTTCATCATCTTCGTTGTGTTTTCGCCAAAGGTAACCGTCATTATCTTCCATTTTTAGGGATCTTCGGTTTTTGTTAAACATTTTTTTAATAGATCTTATAGTTTTCGTAAAGGGAAGATAACGACGGTTGCGGTAGGCTTGAATTCAACGAGGATGATTATACAAAACTTTGGATACTACAAAATCTATCAGGATTCAAAGATGTACTGGGAAAGTGGGTGATGCGTTTGTTGATAGTGTTTTATATAAGTCCCTTAAGCCATGAGTGATAGGTGGACGGGAGGAGAAGGAAGCTGAGACACTGATGTCTAGAAATAATAGAGGTATCACTGATGGTGTGGTTGAGACAATGGGTTTTCTGGTGATGATGGGTAGAGTTGTATAAATTATTGGTTTTGTGGTTGTGGCGATGAATGGCTTTGTTGTTTTGGTAGTGGCGGTAGATAATTTGGATGGTTTGGTAGTGATTGGAGTAGAAGTGATCGACGTGGTGATGACATGTGTTGGTGGGGTGGTAGTGTGAGTCGGTGAATGGTCATTAGGAATATGAGATTCCTTAGGATAGTGGAGAAGAATTGAGAAAATCGATCATATGACATAATAATTATTATCGTTGAATGGTCGAACCATAAATTGTTACCACAACATTCTTTTATATTGTCCGAAGGGCCGAACTTCAAACTATTACACTCCACATATATGTTACGAGACAAATGATAAATGACCATAAATCATGACCCTACTGTAAGTTGTTGAATATAATTTTTTTCATCCGCTACATCGCGCGGGTACGATACTAGTATATATATATATATATATATATATATATATATATATATATATATATATATATATATATATATATATATATATATATAAAGTCCACTCTTTAAAGTGTGTAGAAATATAACGTTTAATTGTTTATATTTAAAAGTGTGAAAACCAATTGGTCACACCCAATTTTCTCACGCTAGAGGAAACATGAAGAAATTAAGTGTCTCAAATTACCCTCAAGATTTTCAAGTGTTGATATCTTTATATTTGTTCAGTTTGTAAGTTTGAACATAATTCTATCTATAAACATTCATATACGTTAGTTACTGCATGTTTCAAAATTATTGTCTAAATACAAATAAAGTTTACATTATTTGAGAAAGATAATATTTTACGGTAACTTTTATTTAACAAAATGACAGTTTTACTTATTTGAATGATTGCTATAAACTAGTAGGGTAATACGGGAAATTTCAATCAATTATGCCAAACATTTTTAGAAGCGAAGAATATTTAATTTTGACACAACCCAAACGAAGTGAAGAATATTTAATTTTGACACAACCCAAATGAGTTCGATGTATCAATTTCGATTTTCGTCAATTACGCTTTGTGTTATAGACATTTTATCCATAAAAAATAAATCATTCACCCAAAAAAATTACTCCGTAAGTTTCTGGTTTATGTAACTAATTATGGACTTATTACTGTTTATTACATCATAATAAACAATAATAAGCCCATAAATGGTTACATAAGCCGAAAAATCCATGCTTATGAAACATAAGCCGAAATATCAATAATTCATAAACTCCTTGTATAAGCCAAACAAACACTCCCTAGTTATGAATATACGCAATTTTGCAGCTTAAGGTTCATTCATGTATACCAAAAAAGAACAACACATCAATACATCCTTCAATTCTTCGGTGTTATCATGTTTTCCCTTTTCGATCGTCTAACATGTGTAATATAGGTTTAATGGGTTGGATTTGTTGAGCAAATGGATAGGGAAGAAGGTGATGTTTGTTGGCAACTCACTAAGTGAGAATATGTGGCAGTCGTTGGCTTGTTTGCTTCATGCATCATCCAAATCCAAGACCACTTTTCAGAAAAAAGACTCTATTACTTACCTTACCTTTCAGGTATATTGATCTATATATACATATATAGTTTTGATATATTTACTTTCTATACGAAAAAAATTTTTCCTATTTTGTGAAGGTTTATTATACTATATATATATATATATATATACACCATCTTGGCCCTTCATCAATTTTAATCTAATGGCTAATATTAAAACCAAAACTCATTTTTCCTTTATTTTTTTAAATTAAATTATCTCACAAACCGTTAATCGTTAGACGAAACAAAATATACCGTTGCGATCGTCTCGCTTTTATCTTTAATTAGAGCAGTGGTGTTATATACTTTCAACGATTTTTTTTTTTTTTTTTTTTATGGGTATTGAAATTGTAACCATAATATCATATATGATATTACATGAATATGCACATATTTATAAAAGAGAATTACTATAAAATGTATAAACTACCTAAATTTAGAAAAAAAATTAAATTTTAACCAGTTTTATTTTTCTCGTTTTTGACATAAAATATGATAAACTAAAATCATATATGATAATACTATATCATATATGATATTACTGTAAATCATATGTGATATGAATACATATTATATGTGATATTACTGTAAATCATATGTGATATAAATACATATCATATGTGATATTATGTATGTAAAATTTCAAAAACTCAAAAAACAATAACATATGTGATATGAATACATATCATATGTGATACTATATCATATGTGATATTATTCTAAATCATATGTGATATGAATACATATCATATATGATATTATGTATGCAAAATTTCAAAAACTCAAAAGACAATAACATATGTGATATGAATACATATCATATGTGATATTACTATAATCGTATGTGATATGAATACATATCATATATGATATTATGTATGTAAAATTTTAAAAACTCAAAAGACAATAACACACATGATTTTAACTCTAAATATGAATTTTAATACATAAAAATATCATAAAATGTATAACCTATATGGACCCGGAAAAAAGTTTGAATTTTGACGACTTTTTATTTTTTCGTTTATGGCCAAATGTTGAAATTCATAAGGCAATATCACATGTAATTTGAACACTAAATACGAATTTCAAAATATAGATTTGTTATATTACGTATATTCAACTACAATCAAAAAGATAAACAAAAAAATAATATGTCAAACTACTGATATCATATATGATAAAACAGTGATTTATAATATAAAATTTCAAAACCCGTAAAAAAAAACCCGAAAATAAATTTCGTCAAAAGTATATCGAGTGGGTGCTCTATAGAAAGAGGAGAAAAAACTCGTTTTAATGGTGCAATTTATTCGTTTTATACATTTATCGTTTATGAGATAATTAATTTTTAAACAAAAATAAATTATGGTGTGTTTTTAAAATAGAGAGATGTGATTGGTCTATTTGGTCTCAAATGTTTTCATGGTTTTTCTTGATATCAACCCTATATATATATATATATATATATATATATATATATATATATATATATATATATATATATATATATATAGAGTTGGTTTCATTTAAGGACCATGTAAATATTTAGGAACCATTAGGAACCAATATTCACCAGTGTATATATATGATATTCACCAGTGTATATTTAATATGATATTCACCAGTGTATATACATATAATATTCACTAGTGTATATATATATATACATATGCTTTATATACACTGGTGAATATCATATATATACACTGGTGAATATTGGTTCCTAATGGTTCCTAAATATTTAGTGGTTCCTAAATGTACCCACCTCTATATATATATATATATATATATATATATATATATATATATATATATATATATATATATATATATATATATATATATATATATACTATTAGGGGAGGGTTCATGTAAAAAGTCTTCTATTTGTAAAAGGTCTAGGAAGCACTCTTGTAGTGACATGTGGCAACTTTGGAAAAAAAAATTAATTTTTTTATTTTTGAATAAAAAAATAATATTTTTAATAAAAAAAATATTAAAAAAAAAATCGAAATTTGTTTTTTTCGAGGAATTTTTTTTTTTTTTTTTTGGCTCGAAAAAAGTTATGTACGAAGAAAATATGATGCACATTTATGATCCACACCTATGATGAACATTTATGTGTGCATAATAGTTGAATATTATAACTTTTTTGTGTGGATAATAGTTGAATATCAAAGCTTTATTGTGTGCATCATTAATGTGCATCATATTTTGTGTGAATCATTAATGTGTATCATTAATGTTTATCATATTACGTGACATATTACGTTATCAAAAAAAAATTCAAACTTCTTTTTTTTCCAAATTTTTTTTTTTTTTCGATATTTTTTTTTTTTTTTTTCACATAAGTTGTCACATGTTATTCCCACATTGCTTCCTACACTTTTTACAAATTTGAGAATTTTTATTTGATCCTTCTCCTATACTATTATATATATACTATATAAAGCATTTAAGTTTTTAAGAGTTTAAGAAATTAAGAGGTACAATATTTTAAGCTTATAATACAACATTTTAAGCCTACAATACAACACACACAACACACACATACAAATCAGACACATTACAACACACACACAACTCTCTCTCTCTCTCTAAAAGCTCTCACCTCTCTCTAGAATCCGACAGCCACCGACCAGAACTCTCGCCGCCAGCCACCGGAACCCTCATCCATCACCACCAGCCGCCGGAACCCTCATCCTAGCCTAAACCTAGCCGCCGCCGGAACTCTTGCCGGAAACCTAGCCGCCGCCGGAAACCTAGGTAAATCTTCTCTAATGGTTGTTTAATGGTAAATCTTTTCTTTTTTTCGGATGTTTCGGATGAAACAAATGCCAAAATATCAGTAACGTTCTTTTTTAAATATGTTATAACAGCGGCGGATGAATATTACAAGACTCGCCGGAAACCTAGCCGCCGCCGCCGCCGGAAACCTAGGTAAATCTTCTTTAATGGTTGTTTAATGGTAAATCTTCTCTTTTTTTCCCGATGTTTCGGGTGAAACAAATGCCAAAATATCAGTAACGTTCTTTTTAAATATGTTATAACATTGTCGGATGAATATTACAAGAAGATTTACAAGATATGGTATAGGATAGACTGTTTGGGTATACATGTTATTTTTCCTTGTATAAGGTGTTGATGAATATTACAAGATATGGAATAGGATAGACTATTTGGGTATACATGTTATTGCTTTGAGGTTTTTAAGATGTTAATGTCTCAGTTTCTTTGCTTGTTGCCTTGTCGGTTCTTTGGGAACAAAATTCTGTTTTTTAAACGATGGATTGTGATTATGCAGGGTAACATGGTTGGCAGAGGAGTTCATGAGTTTTGTGATGGAGCACCTTTGGTAAGTACTTTTCTTTTTAAAGAAAGAAAAAAAATGCATATTGTTGTTTCTAATTTCTTTTTTTGTAAATCGTAATAGGTGAAGAACTTCATATCTGTTGCAGGTCCTGTTTTCTAGGATCTTGATGCTTATCGAGAAGGGTGTAAATTTCTCCCGAAGCTAAACAACGAGTTTGAAAAAAACGCTACATACAAAGAAAGGTTCTCGAGCTTGAAAAATTTGGTGCTTATAATGGTAAGATCACAAGTCTTTCTTGCTGTTTTTAGAAAGTGTAATGTTTACGGAACATGAATCTTTGTCAAAATGTTTTTCAGTTTGAAGAATCGGTTTTGGTACCAAGAGAAACTTCAATGTTTTTATAAAATAATCTGTTTTTGTAAAATAATATGTTTTTGTAAAATGTCAAATAATCTGTTTTTATTATAATAAAGTAATCTGTTTTTATTATAATAAAGTAATCTGTTTTTATAAGATAATCTGTTTTTATAAAAAAGTCAATGTTTTTATAAAAAAATCTGTTTTATAAAAAGTCAATGTTTTTAAAAAAATAATCTGTTTTTATAAAATAATTTGTTTTAATAAAATAATATGTTTTTATAAAATGTCAAATAATATGTTTTTATAAAAAAGTCAATGTAACATTAGTATTTATAAAACAATTATAAATACCAATCTTATAATCTGTTTTTAAATATCAAATAATCTGTTTATCATTGGATTGTTCTACCTTTTCACTAGGAGCAATTCATTTGATTGTATATTCTTGAATCTTTTTCATGATTTCTCCTTAGCCTAGATGCTTTCTTTCATTCACCTGTGTAGGCATTGGGAGAAATTTTACGAGTCATACAAAGTTATGCTCTTTACAAATGGCGACAAATGCTGGAACAAGCCTAACATAAGCTTAACGGTTGGCATCTCACTTCATTTTCATGACCTTTGATGTTGCAAATGTATAAAAGTTTGAAAAGGAAATAGGAAATGGATTTCATCTTTTGGAACAGACGGAATACATCTGTCTAAAAGTCAAATATTGAGGTTGCTTCAAAAGAGTATTTTATGTGGTTTTTTCTTAACGTATAACAGGTTAGATTAAGATGTGGATCAAAAGTTGAAGTTGCTGATATAGACGAACCAAGCTGTTGCGAGTAAGACTCTCTCTCTCTCTCATATGCTCTCAAGACTACTCCAGCCCTTTGCCAAGAAGGAAGACTCAAGGTACATACACGTCTTCTATTATTCTGACCTATTGCTCCCTATATGGATCTTCTGATGGCATTTGGGTGGTGTATGGAATGCTTCAGGAACTACAAGATAAACTAGAAACGGTGAACAAGAAACAACCGCAAGGTCATGATGAACTTTAAATCTTATCGAGTATTTATGACTCCTCTTGCTCTAGGGTAAGCTAACATCCCATTTCTCAATCCTCATCTAAATGAAGTCATTATGAAAATGAGAAGCAATTGAATGAGTTTAGGTAGAGGTGGCTAGATATGTGGGTCGGGACAGGTTATGTAATGGGTCAAAATGGGGCGGGGCGGGGCGGGTTGACTAACAAACAATATTTTTCCATTTATTATTATGATTACAACAATAATATTACAATAGTAATCTGATTTTATAAAACAACTTAGGAGATTGTATCACTGCTATGAATTAAAAATAGACTTTAGAGGACTTTAAACCTGTTCGAGTTAAAACACAATCCAGTTTGACCCATTCATATTCAAATGGTCGGAAAATGCCACCTATAAGTTTAGGGGATGGTAAGACTATACTCTTCAATCATTTATGTTATTTTCCTTCCCCCTTTAGTTCTGGTCCCATCTTCATTTCTTTCGAGCTGATAAACTAAAATGATTACTGACCACAACGCATAATTTAATAAAACCTGCCTTTATAACTGGAGCGTTGTAAGTGGTTGACCAAGGTAATTCTATTTTGCAGGTTAACAATGTATGAAAAACCAAAGGCGGCCCATTCGTCCTTTTTCCATTTTTGGACGGAAATTACTAAATAGGATCAATACAAAACTTCCATGAATGTTGTTGTAGTAACTTGTACCTCATGCACTGAAAGTTAAACCTTTTCATTTGTGGAAATAAGTTGAGTCGTATTAGAAAATTGTTAATTGCTACAAGTAGATGTGTCCAGGGGACTGTGAATCCATTTTTTCGCAATTGAGTTGGAAAAATGGTCCTTAAAATGTTACAATTATTCTCTTTTGTTTCTTAATTTCATGATGTTATGACTTATGATGCATTGTGAACAAGATAAATAAATCACTGCAAGAAATAACTCATAAAAAGACACTGAAGTCTGGACCCAAATTAAATGCCACTATCGTGTGTAACTTTTGATCATGGCCGACATAACAAAGCCAAAGAAGACGTTTACACAAACTTCATCTTCATAATGAATCCCTATAATGTGCTGCGGAAACCTTTGAGCGATTAAATTCCCATGCATGTTCCCTTCCTCATACTATAAACCTCCTCTTGCATCTAATCTTTAAACAGTAAAAGTATCAAATGTTTTCTCTTTTACAAAACAGAATGTAAGCTTAACGACTTTGTTTACTCTAACTAGATATCACTAAAAAAGACCAAAATTGTTGTATTCATGTACCATTATGTATTTGTGGTCATTCGCTTGACATGACAGTTAACACAACCTGAAGACGAGTACCCATAGGCAATCGTTGTACATCTGTATATTTGGTTTGTAAATTATATTTTTTTTTTTTGGTTTCGATCATGTTTATATTGCTTTTATGTTGTAATATTTATGTTTTTCTCAAACAATGAGTATTTACTTCAACTTGTAATCGACTGATGAAATGTTTTTATATTTTCGGAGAAAAAAGATAACGAAAAATATTGTGATTTAAAAGATAATAAACTAGAAAGTGTTATATTTAACATATGGATCACAAGACGGATCAGAATCTACTGAAAACTGTAGCCGCAAAACCATTTTACGAAATTAACTTCATCGCCGCCGCATAGCGCGAACTCTCTACTAGTATATATATATATATATATATATATATATATATATATATATATATATATATATATATATATATATATATATATATATATATATATATATATATATATATATATATAGAGGTTGGTTCTTGTAAAACAAACCTTAAGGTAAAATAAGTAAAAAAAAATAAAAAATAATTTATAACGTTAGATATTTTGGATTATCGTTCATTTTAACCATATCTCAAACTTTAAAAAACGAAGTTTTGTTGTACATCATAAAATGGGTAGTTTTACCGTTGTGTATCAAATTTGAATATTTACTACACAAAAACAAAGAATTTGATGCACACTCCCTAAACGACATATATTTTGATGCATATCAAAACTTGCTTTTTTAAAGTTTGTTATAATTGAATAAATAAACATAATACAAAATTACACATATAATAAATTATTTTTTCATATTTTTTTACTTATTTTACTTTAAGTTTTGGTTTATAAGAACATCTCCCTATATATATATATATATATATATATATATATATATATATATATATATATATATATATATATATATATATATATATATATATATATATATATATATATAGTTTTCATACGTATAAAAGATTATAGAGAAGATTATATACTATCTGGCAATTAAAATGTCTCTGTATTAAACTAGATATTCGCGTAAGACAGTAGTGTAGTACAATACTTCCACATGAAAATTAAACTGATTAATTAAGTGAGACATAATATGGAATTCCTATTTTGTGTTTTATTTTCGAGCTGTCGGCACAAAGGTTCAGACTAACATATGGACAACAAGAACAAAGACAAGAGCCGTGTTTAAAGAAATGTGCAACTACATCCAATCAAGGGGACATTTGTTAGGGCTTATATAAATGACTTATGGGTTTATTAATATTTCAGTTTATTTTTTATTAGCTCGGATATTCTAGGTTATACTATGGTGTATGAGTTTATTAATGTTTGTCACTCCATAATGTTTGGGCAAAGTGAAGGTAAGATGAAGACAAACTAAAGAACAACAAGGTTCACAAGAAGTTAATAAATGATAGCCAAAAGTGTTTCCCTTTCACAGTCCTTTATTTTTTTAGATATGACATTTGACCTACCACTCTAGGTTGTCCAATTTCTATAAGATTGTTATTTCGACATTGTTCAATAATTATATACGGATATATCACATATAGTATAACTATTTGAATTAATAATGGAAAGTAACATTCAAAAGTTAAAATTTTAAAATAACTAGAAGTTAATTAGTTACTGTTTAACATGCAATGATCAAATGTGCAGGATTATGGAGTGACAATATATTTATATCGCTCGACATACTTGGTCGATATTGTAAAAGAAAAGATTGGTCGGGTACTAAAATTGGATTCGATTCAAGGTGGCGATGCATGGAAAGGGATGGATGTGCTGGTTTTCAATTCGTGGCATTGGTGGACACACACGGGACATTTACAACCGTATGATTAATCGCTACATTTTTTATGTAGAAGATATATGTTGATCTGATTATGTTAAGTTATTAATATTCACTGTTTCTACGGATGGGATTATGTGCAATATGGTTCCACTGTATCGAAAAATATGGACCATCTAGAGGCATATTATAAGGGCATGACAACATGGGCTAGATGGGTCGACCTCAATGTCAATCCGTCTAAGACAAAAGTATTCTTCCAAGGGATTTCTCCTTCACATTACGAGTTAGTTATACATCATATCGATACACTTTGTGTTATTTACATCTCCAATCTCTATACTTCGGGTTTTTCCCATGTTACAATTTGAAATTAGATAAAAACTTTCACCAAATGTGAGAAGTATCAAGTTCGAATCCGTCTGACAATAACCTTGTTGAGGACATTTCACCAATCAAGCATAGCTTGAGCAGGTTCCCGCCTCCGATGACGCCCTCAGCCCACAAATGTGCAAAAAATGTGTGGGTTTGATTTCGTTCCGAACCATTTGTGGGGAACATGGGTCGAGGTGAATAAATACGGTGGTTGCCATCAAATAAAAACATTTTCTTTTAAAATACAGACATATTACATATGAATACTCTCTTATATTATCTCTACTTAACATACTTAGTACTTTACGAGTAAGTTATATATCATATTAATACAGTTTGTGAAATGTTTATTCAACATTAGGGGAAAGGAATGGGGAGCATCATCCAAGACATGCTACGGAGAACTACAACCTTTACTAGGATCAACATATCCAGCAGGATTACCCGAGGCTCAAGGTGTTTTGAACAAAGTTTTGGGGAGTGTAAAGAAACCAGTTTACTTGCTCGATATCACAACACTGTCACAATTGCGAAAAGATGCACATCCTTCCTCGTATGGTGGCGGTTCAGGGGTAGACTGCAGTCATTGGTGTGTTCCTGGGCTTCCTGATACTTGGAATCAGCTCCTATATGCAAGCTTTAGTTAATTTAAACTCGACCTGATTTGTCTCATTGTAGATTTGTGTAATACATACTCTATATGCATCTGAGTGGTGATAAAGTGTTAAAAGTTATTCATTTCAAATCTCATTAGTGTTTATAGCCTTATAGGGTGTATGTAAAGTATTATATCGAGCAAGCTTCAAGTAACTTTAAGCCTATATACTTGTGAAGATTGTTGGAAATAGAACGCTAAATTTCAAGCGGAATATGAAGAAGTTAACTGATAAGAACAATAATATGTAGACTAAGGAGTTATTAGGGGCTATGTCTTTATGTTGTGTTAGGGTGGTGTTAAGCGGTTGGTTTCACCGAGAGTAGTTTCTGGTGTAGGTTCGAGTGTCATTTGCGTTTTGGCATTCTAAAGTACTCCATCAATTGAAAAAAATGTCATTTCACCAAATGATATACATCATCTATATATCAAATTAGACAGTTGTTGTCTCATATGAATAAAGAATAGATCGTTATCAGCAACATATACACTATAATTGGTCACAGTGAATTAAGGTCGTCGGAGATGATACATATTTTTGAATTCACATTCACAATATATAACATATGCCCCTGTAACGTATATATCGTTAGAGACACACAAAATGTATCACTAAATCATATTTGTAGACATGTTTTTTAGAGTAGTGGTAAATTTTTTGACTGAGATTTGTTGACACTTTTTGGGATCGGTCTTTACAAAGAACCTTAACTTACTCTTTGCGTCTTTTCTATTAGGAAACACTTTGGCACTTTACGAGACTATTTTTTTTACTTTAGTTAAATTTTTATGTGTGTCACTAATAGACAGTTCTTCCTGAGCAGAGGCGGAGTAAGCTTGATGGGAAAGTAGGTCGGTCCTCGTGCCATTTTTATCATAATGTAAGTAATAACTAATACATTACGGCTATTGTGAATTTTAGTTCATACAAAAGTCAATCCGACAATAACAAACAACAAAGTAAAATAATGAATTTTCATCATTCCTATTAGCATCAATTGGGCAGATCCACTTATGGGCCAGATTGTTATTGTATTTCATCAGCCCAACACATAAGACTATAAGAACAAACATGTATGTTTAAGAAAGAACTAATCTCTTCACTACACGTACACGATATTAATCAAATATTCCACATTTAAAAGAAACAAAATATGGACGAACCGTACATTGAAATGAACATTTAATATTGTACTTAGCCCTATATCTATTTGCTTACAAGATATATTCTACAAGGATGTATTATCCCAACCCCTACTAGGGGTGTTCAAAAGATACGGATCGGACCGAACCGGTAAAAACCGGACCGTACCGAGACAAAAAAAATCAAGAAACGGTGGAACAAGGACCGGACCGCTTTTTCCGTGTCATTTCCGGTCCGGTTCCTAGTCGGTTCTAGCCGGTTTTTCGGTTCTTTTCGGTTTTAATACCTCACACAATATACAACATAGTAATAAAAAAGGTTATTCAATTTAAAAAAGAAAAAAAGTCATGCAAAGATTAAGAATAAAGTAGGTTAAACGATAAGCAACACAAAAAATACTCGTATCGGATTATAAATCATAAACGTAAATACGTAATAGGCATAGTAAAAAACTAAAACGAAACCAAATATGAATAGTAAAAACAAAAAACGTAAATTGTTTATTCATTCGTCATGTGCATTATCAATCATCTAGCTTCTCCACATCTTCCATCTCGACAATTTTTTCCAAAATATCTATAAATAATCAAATAATAGTTAGTAATTATATAAAAATACATACATATAAGAAAATCTTTGTTCGTATTAATGAATATAAGATTAAATATATTAAAGGAAAAGTTAACTTTTCGGTTCGAACCGGTGAACCGCCGGTTTAGACACGGACCGCACCGGATTTATTTTTTAAGTATTTTTTAGAACCAAGAACCGGACCATCATAGCCGTTCCAGCTCTGTTCCGGTTCAAAGTCGGGCCGTTTTTGCGGTTCTAACCGGTTCTCGGTTTTTTTGGTGACCCCTAACCCCTACCCCACCACATGATAATTCATTACTTTTTAAGGTTCTAAGTTGTCACATCTACCATTATTTTTGTTTTCTTTTATTCCTTTTTATTTACTTTTTAGCATAAAATGTAATATTTAATAAATCTAATTGTAATTTGTGTAAATATGAGTTTAGTTATTCACTTTTATTAAATCTAGCAAAAACACATCTATTTTGTCGAAACATTAATGTTAAAGTATGTTTTTCTATTTCGGTTTTTTTGTTAATTATCTTTTTATATATCATACACGTTAGTTTCCCGGTCATTTTTATTTTAATCAATGGTGATCGATTTAGCCACATAATAAATGACAAAAATGTGGGTCCCAACTTTTTGTTTCTTTTTTCTATTTCTTTAGATTGTTAGTTTTATTTAATATTATACTAGTCCGTATTCCGAGTCCGAGTTTGAGTCTGATGCTTGCAAACATGCCTTATATCTTTTCTAAATATTATTAAAGTTTAAGGATTAAGATTGAATTTCAAATGGAAGAGCTAAACCGAAAATAGTTAATCATGATGTCAATAACATCATCATTTTGATATAAGAGTATAAAAATAATCTTTAAACTCATCTAACGATCTATACTTTTCTATTTGACTTTTAATTAATCTCGTTTAATATATAATATAGATTATATTTTATATATATATACAACAAAATATGTTGATCCATAAAAATTATTATTGATAGAGATTAGTCAATTTTTAATTAATTTGATGTCCACTGATATAATATAGTCTAATGCATCAAATATCATGTAATACAAAAGAAAATGTAAAATAGTAGGTTATTTAATAAAATAGTTGGTTATTTATAAAATATAGGTCCCATAATTTAAGCAATTTTCTTAACTTTTATAATATTTTAATATAAAGTAGTAAAATTACCCAAATTACCTTCATTTAAAATGTTTTTTTTATTCTATTAAACGTGTATTCAACTAGCTAAATTTTGGTTTATATTACAGAAAATGATCACTTTTTATCTGGATTTGCGCCACCGAATATTTGAATAATAGAATACGAATGTTGCATTTTAATACACAATTTATTTTTTCGTTAAATTATGTATAATTCTTATTATTTTATGATACTTGAAAAATTAAAAAACCGACAACAAAAGGACAAAAAAGTACAAAAAATGTCACATCTATGATACACATGTGTCATAGATGTGACATAGTGGACCCGAGGGTGTCAATAACCATTTTGGGGGTTGCAATAACCAATGTCATTCTACAATTCTTCATAATACTAGTATGATACGGAGTATTATTTTGGAAGTAAGTGTTTATTGGAACAACTTATTTCTGGTGAGGTAATACGTACATGTAGGATAAGGAATTACTACCGGGTCAATTGGCATTCGAGTCAACCTTAAAGGTGTTTATTCGGACGGATTTCGAGTTAATGAGATTATTCCAGTTTTACGAACTAAAAAGGCCCGGCCCATAGCAGGGCAGTAGGGGCATTTGCCCGGGGCCAAACGTACTTAGGGGTATTTTCTTTCTTGTCTGGTCCATATCTGCATACATTGGTTTTTCTTAGAGTTTTTTAGTCCAAATAAAATAAAAAGAAGAAAGGAAGCGTTCTAGTAGAATAAATAGAAAATAATGGGGACCCAAGTATATATACGCCAATTATGTTAATGATTTTGATTTTCTCAATTTCTTATTCAACTTTCGCCATTCCATCTAACCAAAACGGTAAAGGTTAAAAAAAGATTAGTTTTCTTAGTTATTTTATTGAATAATATAAATATTGGATAAAATGAATTCATGGTTGTAATAATATTATAATTGTTTGAGTTTTTAGGTGTGATAGTCAAGGTTCTAAATAACGCGTTATGGCGGCGCCAAGGCGCGTCATGGCGCCGAGGCGCGGCGAGAATTTACGAAAACTTGTAAGGCGTCTTTGTTAGGCGTTGCGGCAAAAAAACGTGGTCATGGCGTCTAATAGCGCGGCTTAACGCGAGTTTTTTGTAACGCGTTATGAATTTTTTTTTTTCTTTTTAAAAGTTTAAAAATAGTTAAAAATGGTTATAAAAATCATTTGATTGTAAATTTGTGACTATATCTTAGAATATATATATATATATTTAAATGTTAAAACAGATTTTTTGATAATTTATTGATATTTATATAACTTAATAATAGTAAATATATATATAAGTATATAGAAAATTATAAAATATATTAAAAAAATTCGCCGCCTTGTCACGCTTTAAAAAACGTCATGTCTCGCATTTTCTTGCAAAGCTTGAGGCTTACTATTGCCGCCACGCCACGCCTTACGTTATCTATAATCTTGGTGATAGTTGAATTAGGTACTATGAATAATTTTTGATTATCTGTATTATTTTATTTGTTTGCAATTTCTAACCACATATATGTTTAATTGTATGTAGGGAGATGACAAAGAGATCTAAATCATAGGCATAAAAATCAACCTATTTCATTTAAAGAGAAAGAGACAACATATTATACATTCATAAGGTACAAACGTTAAATACATTTAGTTAATTATTACGCATATCAATTGCGTACACAAATCATTTCTCTTAATAATTTTTGTTTGGTCTAATTTTAATAACATTTGTACTGAGTAACTTTTATGTATACACATTAATAACCAAACTGAATTTAGTGTTACTTTAGCTAATGAAGTAGGGACGTATGACGTTTTTTTTTGGGGAACTTAAAATAAAAATGACTATCTTGTCTAACAATATTACTAGGTTATTTATTGTGTTATAACACAAACTTAAATATTAAAACAAATCACTAAAATTAAACTATATCAATTGATACTAATGAGAAATTGGAGAAAATAGATCGACCAATTTATGTAATTAATAAATTGGCAATTAGACTATATTATTTAATAGACTAGATTGACCAATTTGACATATTTTACGACAATATACTCAATGTACAAACTTTTTTGTTACAGTATCTTGGATACGAACACACTAAATATAGTTCGATCGAGCCACAGCGATTATAACATATGTTTGTTCATTTAAGAGTCCCAAATGGGACCAAATGCTGGAATCCCTTTACTTTTGCAAGCATTCACAACATCCCTGCTACCTTCGGGGTTACTCGTTACAATCACCACTTCCGCGCCCCAATTCCTAGCTGCCAAGACACTCATCTCGGAAACATCTGGCCGTCCCATCACCGCTGTGTCGTGAACGATCACCTTCTCGTTCGGATGTCTACTCACCCACTCCTTTATTTCCTTCCCATAGTTTTGTTCAATTCCTTTTGCTACCCACAACAAGCACACATCCGTGGAACCTTTTTGTAACAAGAACGAAAGAAATACACAAATACCCGAACCGGTTGCTACCACCAAGACACGATTGTACATGTTAACTAAGTAAGGCAGACCTACAAAATGGACTCGTCGAACCCATAAGTGGCTTGGAGGGTTTGAGACTAGGGATTTAGTAAAATCACCAACTGCACCGGCTAGCATCATGTGCTCTTCCTTCCCATCAGAAATGATCCCAAAAGCATGCCATTCGGACATCGGGGAAGGACTTATCCGACCTAGCATACCTGGCTTTACTCCTCCTGTGAACTTAATAATCGAAGCATGGCGTGATGGCACCGAGACCTTAACGGCAACCCGCCTCACAGTCACCCAAGGGAGGACTATTAGTATGGTTATGACCAGTGTTAACCAGAATTCTTGCTCTTTAACCAATATTGATCCCAGATCTTTCCTATAAGATTTCTTCTCCGGTACATAAGATTTTGTTAGCATGATAAACGCCCAAAGAAGAATCAAGGATGCCCAACCTGTGAACCGGTGAGTTCTTTCAAACACATTATGGTGAAGGTGGCGAACAAGAGGAAATGCGGCCAGGCAACACAAGCACAAAAGGGAGAGGATTGTTGCGGCTATACCAATTATGGCATTTGAAGTGTTGTCTCGGGCTTTAAGAGTAAGGATTAACGAATATGTAAGCCAAGCGACCGACGAAACACCACAACTACTATGAATCCCACCTAAAGATTGAAGTAAAGAGGTGACTGCGGTTTTGATTTGTAGAGGCATCCAAGAATGGCCAAAAAGGCCAACCGCAAACCAGAACACAATACGTAAGAAAGCTTCACTTCGACATAATGTTAAAGCCAAAAGGTTTCCAATAGAAAACAAAGTAGCATGGTTTCTAGCATAGTGAAAATGGCCAGTGGCAGCAAGAACTAACCCTGTAATGTTAAGAGCTAAACAAACCATAAAGAGTCTCTTATAGACCGTAAACAAGCCTTGATCGAACAAGATCACTGACAATCTCAACTCTTTCTGTTTCGTTGGCTTTGAGAAAATCTTCTTACTTGGAGCTTGTGGGAGTTCTTGTTCTTGAAATGAGACTGGGATCGTGAGCTCGTGGTTCTCATCTAACTCATAGCCTTCTTCGATGTTGATCAGCAAGTTGTCTTCGTCATCTTCATCATCAGTCTCTAAATCACAAAAATGGCTACTTGCTAGACTACTGGACCGCGAGATAAAGGAACCAGACAAAGTTGACACAATTCTTTTGGAAGACCCCCACGGAAGCCAAAGTCTTCGACTGATCACAGTAGATGCATCAATGGCAAATGGATCGTCATGAGGTTGTTTTTTAAAGGATACACCTCGACGACGACTCGAAAACCTCTGCTGATCCATGGCTTCTTGTTGCATCATGTCTCTTTTATTAGTATTTGTAAAAGTGATATAAAGAAGAAAATTGATTTATAATGGTCTTCTTAATTAGTATTCTAGATTTATACATAGATGTACTTATTAATTGTCAAAGATTTATATTCTTTTTGTTCACGTAATTGTGGAAATAAATAAAATTTTATAAAGACAAAGTCTAATGTTTTGTTATCCCTCAAGGACGTGACTTAGTCAAGTGTAGCTAAGAGCCCATGCAGCCATACGTTATGCTCTGCATTATGTTTTTCATAACTTATCGTTGGTCGGGTCATATTATGGTGGTGGTATGAAGCCCCTCTTTACATACATAACATGTATTATATATATATATTTTTTTATTTTATTTAACTAATATTTATAAAGTTTAATATAAATAGTTGAGTCCAAAGTTTGGTGTTATGGTTTGAAGGTGTTTTTGGTGTTATGTTATGACCTAAGTTATAATGACTTGACCATAACACCGAAAGTTTCGATATTATGATTGCGAGCGCTCTAATTAATAACCGAATATATAACTCATATTTTATATTTTATTTTGCCTTTGTATATCAGTCACTCTATTATTATAGGGTAATTTATAATTACTGAACAATTCAAATTAATATGTTTTATATAAGAGTCAACGACCCGGATTTTATCCTCATTTATTATTATTTTATGTAACCAATGTAGAATTAGAATATAATTGTTTCGGTGAAAAGTAAGGTAATAGTTTATTTTAGAGTTAATTACATGGATGGTCCTTTTCTTTTAACTAATATGACACTTTCAGTCCTATTTTTGAAAAAAGTACATGAAAGGACCTTTATTTTAACTTTTGAATACCGGTGGTCCTTTAGTCCGTTACTGTTAAATCAATTTTGTTAGTTTTAGCAAAATGAACATTTAACCCCTTTTTGTCTTATTCTTAAGGGACCATATGCGTAATTTTTTTATATTATTTTACTACTTTTTCTTTTAATTGCCTTTATTATTATTATTATTATTATTATTATTATTATTATTATTATTATTATTATTATTATTATTATTATTCTATCTATAGATTAATTTTCCATATTGCATATGGAATTACGCCTTATAATATTTTTAAATCGACATTGGGCTTGGTTTTTCGTCATTTCGCTGGGCTTGCAATTACAGCCCACTAAATAGATAGACTGCGTTTTCGTTTACTCTTTCGTTGTCGCTCCGACACGTGTGTTTTTCAAATTGTTACGTTGTCATCTTCCTGTTACATTTGTCTTTGTTGTTATCCTTGTACCTGCATTTCCTCTCGACTGTTATTGCGCTTTCTTTCTCAACTGTGTAAGGTATGTTTCTTTGATTTTGCGTTTCGTGTGTTTCTACGCTATTCTGATGATTTGTGTTTCTTTGTTTATGATCCTATTAGGACTTTGACATTGCTCTGTATTTGTTTGTTTAGATTGCTTTAGATTAGTTTGCGTTTCTTTGATTTTTAGGTTGCCTTCTGTGCTGTTCTTAGGTCAGTTGCTTTAGGATTGTGTGTGTGTTTTTTTAGATTGCTTTAGATTAGTTTGAGTTTCTTTGACTTTTAGATTGTCTTCTGTGCTGTTCTTAGGTCAGTTGCTTTAGGATTGTTAGGTTACCTTATGTTGTATTGTTATGCCTTTTGCCTATAGTTTTTCTTTCTACTTTGTTTTATCGGTTTCTAACGTTAGGTTTTTTCGATTAGATTATTCGTTATCTTCGTTCTCTTCTTTGTTGTGTTCTATATTTTTGTACCTGTTTGTTGAAATGTGGGGTAGTGGTCTTTCTGTGGAGAGGGATTGGCCTTCAAGCTCGGTTTCGGTCGTACGTCGTCGGGTTAATCGTCGTTCTGTAAAATCGGTTGTGTTACCCGTTGAGAATTGTTTGCCTGTGTATCATGATTGTGGTGACGCGTCTCATGTTTGCGGTTTTTGTTCTGCACTATTCTGGTATGATGAAAGAAATTTAGATACTTCCCGTCTTGGTAATCTGAAATATAGTCAGTGCTGTAAACGCGGGTCTGTTGTGTTGCCTGCACCTGTTATGCCGCCTCTTGCGTTACTTAACATGTATCATGAATCTCACTTTCTGACTAACATCAGAGCCTATAACTCGATGTTTTCGATGACATCATTTGGTGCAAAAGTTGACGATTCTCTGAATACGGGTCGTGGTCCTTACACATTCAAAGTTTTTTGGTCAGGTATCGCATAACATTGGTTCTTTGTGTCCTCAACCTCCAAACGCTCCACGGTTTTTGCAGCTGTATATATACGATACTTTGAATGAGGTTCAGAACAGATTGCGTTTCTTTAATGCTACTGGTGTTGATGATAATTTAAGGCCTGAAATTGTTGCCGTTTTAACCTCTACTTTATCAAGTTGTAATGAGTATGTTCGTACCTTTCGGAGAGCTGTTGACATTGCGAATTTGAACAATGCCGTAAATTATTCTGTGAGGTTGTATAACAACATCCCTGATAGGCGGTATGCTGCCCCACAACATGGTACACTTGGGGCCATTGTTGTTGCTGATGATACAAACGCGTCCAACTACGACATCATTATTCATTCTAATGACAGTCGGGCTCATCGAATTAGTAAATTACATCCGTCTTATATGCCTCTTCAGTATCCTTTGTTATTCCCTTATGGTGAGGTTAGTTGGTCTCCCTATCTGAAACTGAGGTCTGCAACTGGTTCAAATGCGAGATCGTTGACAGTAAATATGTACTACAGTTACCTTATACATAGTCGGTATCATGTATTTTCTCTTTTGCTTCATGGTTGCAGATTGTTTCAACAATTTTTGTTAGACGCGTATTTATGTTTAGAGGATAGTAGGTTGGAGTATTTCCGTACACATCAGAATAGTTTGAGATCTGAATACATGTCGGGTGTTTTTGATGCTCTGTCTAAAGGGGATTCCATTGGTAAGCACATTGGCAAGCGGATATTCTTACCATCATCTTTTGTAGGGGGTCCACGCTATATGTACAAGCATTACCAGGATGCATTAGCTTTATGTCGTGTTTATGGCAATCCCCAGTATTTCATTACGTTTACGTGTAATCCTACATGGCCTGAAATTGTTAGATTCATGGATGATAATGAAATGGGTCATTCTCAGAACCGACCGGATATTATTTCTAGGGTATTCAGTATAAAACTTGGCCACTTCATTCATTTTCTGAGAGAGCAGAAGCCGTTTGGTGTCGTGAGCGCGTGTATGTTTTTTCATCTGTTATCTATTCCCTTCGTTCTGTTTTGTCTCTGCTTATATTCGATATTATTGCTGCATCCGTATTTTCCTTTGCAGACTTGTACACTATAGAATTTCAGAAAAGGGGTCTCCCGCATTGTCATACTCTGTTGTGGGTAACTGACGCTACGAGAATCAAATTGGCTTCAGATGTGGATAAGTACATTACGGCTGAACTTCCTGATCCTGTCACTGAACCTTCTCTTTATTCGACTATAACGAATTGCATGATTCACGGCCCTTGTGGTATTCTCGGCCACGGGGCTCCTTGTATGAAAGACGGAATTTGTAAGAAGAAATTCCCAAAATCATTTGCTCCAGTAACGTCTTTTGATAAGGACGGTTATGTACATTACAAGAGAAACAGTGTTGCTGTGTATACAATGCAGAATGGTATTCGAGTTCACAACGGCTTTGTGGTTCCTTATAACAGAGTTTTATGTAGCCGTTTTGATGCACATATTAATGTGGAGTATTGTGGGTGGAATATGATGATCAAATATCTGTTTAAGTATATCTCCAAAGGTGTCGAGCGTGTTGCTTTTTCTTTGCAAAAAGCTGATCAATCTGCATCTGTTCCTTTCGACAGATCTAAAGCTTCGTTTTGCGCCAGTTCGTCTGTAAATGCTGTAGACACAGTTGATGAAATAGAACAGTTTGTAGATGGTAGATTTATTTGCCCGCACGAAGCTGCTTGGCGATTGTTTAATTTTACGATTCATGAAAGGCATCCAGCGGTACAAATTCTGCAAGTGCATCTAGAACAAATGCAGTCGGTAACGTTTAAAGATAACTGCGATTTAGAAAAAATGATAAAGGAGGGCAGTTTCGGAAATTCTACATTGTCGAGATGGCTGGTTTCTAATAGATGGGATCCTGCTGGTCGTCATTTAACTTATGTACAATACCCGTCGATGTATACATGGAATGTGGCAAAAAAAGATTGGTTTTGCAGAACGAGAAATACTGTAACGCCTATCGGTCGAATGGTCTATATACATCCTACCGCTGGTGAACTATTTTACCTTAGAATGCTTCTTTCTCATCAAAAGGGTTGTCGCTCATTCAAAGATATTCGTACTGTCGATGGAGTTGTTTATTATTCATTTCGTCTAGCGTGTGAGGCTTTAGGTCTTATTGGTGACGATAGGGAATGGTTGACTGCTTTTAACGAAGCTTCATCATGGGCTTCGTCTCCTGAATTGCGCAATCTGTTCTGTAACCTGCTTCTATATTGTGAGGTTAGCAATCCAATAATTCTTTGGAGCAACGGTTGGCCAAAGATGGGGGACGACATCTCCCGTATCCTAGCAACTTCTGCGCTTCAATCTGATTCTGCCATATCAGAGGACGTATTGCAACAACACATACTGTTCGAAATTGAAAAGCTGCTAAATGGAGCAACTCCACCGAAATCACTTGCATCGTTCGGTTTGCCTCTTCCATCTTCTAACCTGTTGCTTCCGTTAACCAACAGACTACTGTTGGAAGAAACTACGTATGACAAATTATCTCAAGCTCAACAACATTTGCAGATGTCCCGCAAATTGAATTCTGAACAGCTACGAATTTATAGTAAAGTACGCAGTGATGAGTCCATGGGCAAACAAACATTACTATTTGTATATGGTCACGGTGGTACTGGAAAAACTTTCCTTTGGTCAACGATACTTGCTTACTTCAGATCAGTTGGTAAGGTTGCATTGGCTGTCGCGTCATCGGGTATCGCATCCTTACTTTTACCAAATGGCAGGACTGCCCATTCCAGGTTCAACATTCCCATAAACCCGATAAATGCCTCTGTTTGCAATATAAAAAAAAAAACACAACTTGCTCAGTTGTTAGAACAAACGCATATCGTTATATGGGATGAGGCGACAATGATGGACCGTAAATGTTTCGAATGCGTTGATCGCACATTTAGAGACGTATTAGAAAAGAGGGACAGACCTTTCGGCGGTATATCAATGTTGTTAGGAGGTGATTTCAGGCAAACGCTACCTATAAAGCGGAAGAAAGGCCATCGGGAAATAATGCTCTCCACATTTCCAAACTCCTACCTTTGGTCTGACTTCAGTTTGTACAAGCTATGTCATAACATGCGTCTTCTGCCGAGAAATGTTGCAAACTCAACACAGAGTGATCCAGATCAGTTTGCTCGATGGCTCTTAGATGTTGGAAATGGGATCGCTGGTGTTCCAGATATAATAAATCCTCAGTATGCCTCGGATATTCGCATTCCCGACAGGTTTTTAATAACAGACACTGACTATGGGTTAACGGAACTTATTGATTTTGTGTACGGCTCAACCGTTCTGTCCAACCCGACTCCAGACCTGCTTTGTAATAGAGCTATCGTATGCCCTAAAAATTGTACAACCGATGACATAAACTCGACGGTGTTGAATAGTACCCCTGGTCACGTAATCAGTTACTATAGCTCCGATTCTATAACGCCCCACAATGAAAGAATGTCTGACATGGATTTGCTATATCCAGAGGAGTATCTTAATCAGTTAACTTTTCCAGGCCTTCCTTTACATCAATTAGATCTAAAAGAGAATGTGCCAATAATACTTTTGCGAAATATGAGTCAAAGGAACGGTCTGTGTAACGGAACCAGACTAATAGTAACTCATTTACTGCCAACAATTATTGAAGCTGTTATAATGACAGGAACATGTGTAGGGCAGAAGGTTTATATTCCGAGAATCAAATTCATACATCATAATCCAGAGCTTCCGTTCACTTTCAATAGAAAACAGTTCCCGTGCAAAGTTTCTTACGCTATGACAATTAATAAGAGTCAGGGCCAGTCTTTACAGCGTATAGGTATATTTCTACCTACTCCGGTATTTGGGCATGGTCAATTGTACGTTGCCCTGTCACGAGCTACTTCACCGGATTCAATAAAAATTCTTATTCACAACGACGTTGGAGAGTGTATTAACACGACAAAGAATATTGTATATAAGGATTTCATTTTACACGTTGATAGCTTGCGAATTGCATGATCAAAAGGCATACACAGGCAGAGTTTTTCACAAAGATGTATGGCGCGAAAAATTCAACAGATTTCTAACATGGCAGATACCGCAGAAAAAATATGTATATGTTTTCGATTGTTATAAAATTATGATATATATTCATTACTATGGAATAACTGGTACACTATTAAATTTTTATTAGACAAACTAAAACTGTACCTGTTATGTATATTACTTAGACTTACTCTGCAATGTGTTTCTTACCTCAAAAAATTTATTGTTACATTTATTTGTTGTTATATTTCCGAATTTCAGAAAAACCTTACCTGCATTTCGATTTCTTGAATGTATACTGACTTTATTTTTTTAATTGTAACAGGAAAAAATGGTTAACGTCGCAGATCTTGAATATGGATGTCCCGACTTGCCGTTAGATTTAAGAATTTTACGAAAATGGACTCCCTACTTTCGAAGGAAAGAGACATGGTTTCTTGCCACGGATGAAAATGTAACAATTCTGTAGATATTATAAATTTTGTTTATCGATAAAAATTCAATACTTTAGGATGATTTCAATTACGAGTACATGCATATATTGTAATCATAGGCAATACATCAATCAGATTTATAAACTTAATGTATTATAACATATTACTAATGACAGGGGGATATGATAACGATTCTTGGTGAGCAACAGGGACAGACATACTTGGAATCAAAGCTTAAACAAATGCTACACGATAGAACAATATTCGTGTACCGAGACGCAGGGGTATCAAAAGACAATACAAAATACATTCCACCTCAACGCTGGAGAGGCCTCGCAAATCACTCCTATCGAGGACAATAATAAAATACCGAAGACAGCATTTGATTTTGTGTCCGTTGATCAGCTATCCGAATTAGTTAAAAAACCTACATATTTCCCAGGTATGTGTAAAGAAAGAGTTGATTAACATAGATTCTTTACGCTAACTATTCCCTGTTATCGTAAATATAAATATACGATACATGTGTGCAATAAAAACTAATAATTTTGTAAATAACAGACTTCATGGGAAGATACAGAAAACAGTCGCAGGGCACTAAAAGAAACGGTGATCGATTTCTGCTATTAACATTAACAAGCACTACGTAAGTAAAAGAGTAATATCCGTTCTATGTAAACAAAATTTACATCATTAAATACTCTTTTATACTTATACTACAGAGGTCAGGAGATGATCACTACACTTTGGAAGGAGTGTTTGGATGATTCTGAAAAAGTCGACATTTCCGCTTTGTCAGCTCTTAACACAGACACGATTATAGCGCTTACGAACATCAAACCAGTCATATTCGGAAGTAAGATATTGAAAATACATTCATATTTTGTTGCACATCTAATACGTTAAAACTTCTATCAATTCATTCATAAATATTCCATTTTAAAAAAATGTTGCAGATAGTTTGAGATTATCATCTACCGATGCAACGCATATGTACATCAATCCGGTTCTGTCCAAAGTATCGAAAGGAGGCGGTCAATTGACTATAACAGATTCACAGCTTTCAACGATGACCTCATACGATGTTATGACATTAGAAGAGCTACAAAATCGGCTATATGATTCGATATTGGTAAGTGCGTACATTTTTTTTCCATAGACAAGATCGTATCGCTTACAACGAGAAATTACTAATACCCTTAGTATATGTTACATAATTACGTGACAACAGCACAAAACGGTGGCGGTAGATGCGAGAGTGACGGATGTTGTTTTCGATCATTCGTGGTATACGGTCACGTGTTCACAGTGTAGAGTTCGTATATCCAAACAGAGACAGGCCTGGTTTTGCCCCAACCACGGAGGAGACTCCAACCCTGCTTTTTTGTAAGACGATAAATATTTATTACAACTAATCTGTAACGAATTTTTGCATACTAACATCATAGAAATGGTTGCAGCTACAATATTAAAGTTACACTTTCGGATAACACCAAAATATTGGAAGCCACATGCACCGACGCATGTATGCAGAAACTAATGGGTTACACGTGCAAAGAAATGGTAATGGAACAGGGATACGAAGATCGTAAAGTGCTTCCTCCACACTTCGAAGTACACGGTAAAAATACGCATAGGTTCCATATTGAAATGACGAAAAAATCAACTCCTGACAGCATCAGTTTCATAATCGTAAACAAAGAACCGATACCAAATCAATTAGAAACAGAACAAATCAACAAATCACCAACGCGGGAATTAAACACAGATACCATTACAACCGAATCTATGCACAGCACTCCACCGCCACATTCTCCAAGCACTCCAAACACTGAACCGAGGCAGGGCACTACAAATACATCTACCGCACAGCGTGCTAAAAATTTCCCTGCTGCAAAACGACTTACATTCGAATCAGCAGGTACCTATAACTAAAACACTATGATTCTCAGTTTATATAATCATAATTATCTACGAAACTATACAGGTACAACAGACGCCACACATTCACCATCACATTCGGAAGGAAAGCTTACAAATGTCACGAAACAGGGAGGCGAGTCGCAACAGCAACAAACAGCAAACGCATCTGAAGCACAAGGTAATGAAGATACAAAAAATATCAGTCTCTATATATATATTAGTAACATATATGTAACAATACAGCGATTATTGAATCTGCCCATTCACCGAAGCACTTAAAGCCAAATTCAACAGATATTAACACAGAGCAACAGCGATCGCGCGAAGATGCTGCCCAATCCACGCATGAAAGATCAGCGCTAGATATATCGAAAAAACATCAGACTAAAAAAATCCGTACTGCAAAAACATCTAGACCGAGCTCAACAGGTAACTATAATAATAATACTACAATTATTAGTCTATATAACAACAATAATCTACAAAACAATACAGATACGGAAAATGTCGCCCACTCATCTACTCATTCGGACGATAACCCCACAGATGTTACGATACGGGGAGGCGACACGCAACAAACACGGACAGCAAACATATCCGAAATTGAAGGTAATGACAATACAATAATTCCTAAAAAAATTCTCATACTGCTATTGTAACAATAAATTATTGCATTTTACAGACGAACTCGAACTTATAAACCCAGGAAAACGAGAACGCTTTTCGGATTGAAAAATCAAACAGCGAGCAACGCATCTACGTACGCGCTACATATCGCTTTTGTAACTACTGCTAAACAAGTTTGTAAATTACCTAAACAAGAATCGTTAGGAAACACTGAAAAACTTTTGTAACTAACGCAAGAAACTCAAACAACGCAGGCATGCACTTTTGGTAATGGTAAGTAGTAGCATCGTTATGTAAACATTAAATTAGCTCTCGAAATGTTAAACTTCTTGTACGACAATAAATATAACAAGGTTACAAATAATTTTTTTACGATTTGCTAAACTGCAAAAATATACGTTAGTAACAATTCAATCGTACAATACAAACTCAAACTACATGACCCTACATTTTCGTTAACGGTGATTAGTAGCATCGTCAATTCGAATAATCAAAACTACGAAATATCTACAAATAAACTTTTTACAAATTCCTTAACGTAAAAATATACACTAATAATAACCCGATTCTATATTACAATACAAATCAAAGGCAAACCTAAAACTATAATTCTACAATCCAGCCCAAACTAATAGCCCAAATAAAACCTATGTTAATCAAAACGTTACAGCCACAAATCGATACAGTAGAACAACAAAACCCTAAAAAAAAAATTGAGTAGCCTCAAAAACACAATCGCCAAACTTGATTGGTAAGCATTTAACCATGAATATTATATGATCTCATCTGTAATCCTTTAATACGGTTAAGAGTAGATAAGAAATCTTATCACCTACATCGAAGAAATACCCACCACTTCTTCTCCACCACTTATCACTGCCAACCATATCCAAAAAAATACCATAAAAACAGATACAATCCAATTATCTTTCACATCTATTTTTCGTTGCATACACACTGATATTGGGGCGAATACGATCTTACCTGGAAGTGGCTTCAAATACTCGGTTAGCCCCTGTAGAATAAGCCGATAAGATGTGCAGGTATACATAGAGGTATTCAATTTATTTACTATATATGACATGATTTCGTTGTTTGATTTTTCAAATACTGATTTAGTTTAGACACTGAAAAACAATGATACTCAATATGATACAAACATATTTTGTTATAAATTTTACATTCCTTGACACCAATGCAGAGTTCATGTTCTGCTGAAGTACTGTGCCATTTCGACAAACAACAGGTTTACACAGTTTGAGGGCCGTGTTATACAGGCAACTAGGGTACTTTTTTCAGTACTTCCACAGCTGCTTGTAGAACACGGCCTTCAACATGTGCAAACCTTCAAATGAACGTGCAGCAACTTTTAAACAGATACCGCAATCAGAAACCCGGACTAAAATCTAAATATACTACCTCAAGTGGTATGTAAACAGGCCGTTTCGGCTTCCCAACATCTAAGTCTCCAAAATTGCAAAAATCCATACACTCCCTACCTCGATACTTTGCGTAGCACTCATAGAATGTTACATCTACTACTTCAAATACAATATCGACCCAATACACATCACATTCTATAAGCACCACGCAAAGTATAAAGGTAGGGAATCTACACAGTGTCGGAATTTTCAACATGCGGATGTTGAGTAGCCTTAGCGACCTGTTTACATACCACTAGAGATAGAATTTTTTGGATATAATTTTCACTACAGGTACCTTCTTTCCGACTACCTTGCAACAACTTCGTTCACATATAAAAGGTAAATTCTATCATAAGATTCTTCATTTAAAAATTTGATTTCAATAAAGCGTAACCAATGCTCTCTTATTTCTTTGCAAAACTGCTTGGGATTAATGACATCCAAGAACACATAATCAACCCAGAAACTTCAGCAGCAAAAATGAATGAAAATACAGGAAACAGCTATCATTCCAAAAGACAGCAACAAGAGACGGACCTGTTGAGGTTTAAAGAAAGAAACAAATAACGTCTTTGTCTTTGTGTGCTGGTAATGAGCGAATCTGCAAGATATGTCGACGAAAAACGCCACACCGACATCACATGAAGCCAACACAGACATGAACAAGAAGCCAAAACAACACGAACAAGTTCGAACTCGTGCGAAGCACGAGTTTCTTTCTAGTTATTATTAATCTTCAATTTAAATGTCATCGGAACTTATGATTCCGTGCCGGGTCCGGGTTATTTTTGCTTTTTGGGCCGGTTTGTTGGGCTACTCTCTCTGGCCTGCTTCTTAGTCGAGGGTTTGCTGTCGACACGTGTCCTCACAGGTGTCGTGATTGTGTCTACACCTGTCTTTCACTGCCTCATCATCTCACACACACAACATATTCATTCATTCTCAAATAACTTTCTTCATAAAACAGAGTTGTTAAAGTGTATAATTAATCAATCGATTCTGTAAAAAAGGGGTTTATTCAAATAATTGAAATAATTGTTGATCGTTGATCGATGGAGGTTGGAGTGGATAATAGTTGGGTGATGGAAAATCCGGCGGTGGAGGGCGAAGGGGTATCATCGCCACCTTCTTTGCCACCAAGGCTTTCAGGCTAAACTCCAAAACGCACATCTTCGTAGACAGGTATTCATCTTTCTATTTCTCGGTAGTTTTTTTTTAAAATTATAGAAATTCTAATCTTTATGATAATTATATACTTTGTCTGTGTTTTTTTTTATTTATTTGGTAAGTTTTATTTTTATTGTTAAAGTTTTTCCAGGAGTTAGGTAAGGTTGTTACTTTGGAATCTTTACTTATGTTAGAATCTAAAAATTTGTAATTTTTTTTATATTTTTTTTCCTAGATATTGAAGTAAACTGAAAAACATTAACAAAATCTGTATTTTGTTGAGAATGGGTAGCCAACGAGGTGGCTTTAATGGTCCGAATAACGGCCAAAGCTTGGGTATTATTCAGCCTATATCTTTGGGTGGATCAAGCGATTACGATGTTGTCAAGGCTAACGATCTTGGAAAGGTTTTTATTCTTCTCATTGGTTAAATCGGTTTGATAATTGATGTTTTTTTGTTTCAGCCTCAAGTAAAGCGATATACGATGTGCGACGATCAAAATTCAAGACATCAGAGGCTACGTGGATGATTTGGTTTTAGGTACCCTGTTTATTTTAATAATTGATTATTTTTCCCTTCCTATTTTTTATAATAATTAATTTCTTGCATTCCATCAGTTTTTCTCTTTATCGATTACCATGTTAATTTTCATTATTGCATATAATCAACACTTTCTTTATGCAAATTATGTGTTTAATGAAATGCTTGCTTTCATGTTTTGATGTTTTGAACTTCATTCATCTGGTGCTTTGAAACGGATAGGATAGTGTCATTAATTTGGTGCTTTTCGATTTTGTGTCGGTTTTTATGGTTATTATGTTACTTGGTCTTTTGGTAATTGGGAAAGCAGAGGTTTATATTGTAACGATTGAAGGAGAGCCGGTGACAAGTTACAAAGGGGGTGTTAACGGTTTTGAAGCCACTGTGGTTGAAGACGATGAAAAGCTTGATGTCACTAGGTAGTTTAAAAGATAATGTTGTTGGATTTAAAGTAATTTCGACTTGTGTTTTTGTTGTTTAATGATTTTGTTGTTTCTTGATTTTTCAGTGATTTGGTTATATCGTACTCCCAACACCTTGAACAAAGACACTACACGCTTCTTGAAACGTTGTTTGATGATGGGATGTACCAGAAGCTATATAGCTACAAGCATCTTATCAACGGGTTTGCGGTTCATGTTTCTCCAGAACAGGTTAACTCTATTTCCTTCATGTAGGTGGTGTAATTGAGTACCTTTTCGAATCATTTTTTCTTATATTTTTTTGAAATAATCTTAGTAGGCAGAGATGCTAAGGCGAGCCCCGGGGGTGAAATCAGTGGATAGAGATTGGAAGGATTGTTCCAATGCGATCGCTTGGTCAAGATAGTTGGAAGATTGCGTCTGCTCTCATGGCTAGCTACATTGGAGTAGGTAAACTGAAATTAATCTTTTATTTAATGCAACTTTGAATACCGCCAACATAATGTGTGCTATAAACTATGCATTTTCTATTTAATCCATTTTACGGGGCATAACTATTTTTTTGTCTTTCTACATGTAGCTATAAACCATGTTGCAGTTTCAGATGCACTTGCTGTTTCTCCTTCCGTTGTAGAGCAGGTGTAGCTGCAGACAATGTTATTTGGGTGATTTATTTTATGGTGTTGTTTGCATT
This sequence comes from Senecio squalidus, assembly GCA_910822075.1. Classification (NCBI taxonomy): domain Eukaryota; kingdom Viridiplantae; phylum Streptophyta; class Magnoliopsida; order Asterales; family Asteraceae; genus Senecio; species Senecio squalidus. The sequence continues at coordinate 8,079,505 of CAJVGC010000591.1, read as the reverse complement.
AGGCTCTAAGATTCCTGCAGAGGGTTCAATGTCAACAAAAGGTGAGTACTAAGTAGTGCGTACTAATAAAAACTACGTCAATTTGAACCCATTTACTTATGGACGGGTCAATTCGGGTTATTTACTATTTATCTATAACGGGGCAAAGTGGTAAATTTAATGCATAAACCTCCCAAACCATTTAATTAATATTTTTTGAGTAATACTATTTGTCGTATTTGATATTATAATTATTTATTAGAAAAATAGCAAATTTTGGACAACTTATTTTCGAGTGAGTTACGAAAATTTTGGACAACTTTATTTCAAGCGACTTATGCAAATTTGGGACAACGTGTTGACCCGTTAGTCTGACCCACCCACTTTTCGCATTTTATTTAGATGGACTTCAGTAGAGATCTGTAAACCAGTTTATGGTTTTAATATATATGTTTGCACCTTTGTTATTTTACAGGTGATGATATTTAGACTTATTACACGTGGAACAATTGAAGAAGGAATTATGGAGATGACCAAGAGGAAGATGGTTTTAGAGCATTTGGTTGTTGGCAAGCTTAAAGGTCAAAACATCATCCAGGTACGTTTTAATGTTTTATATCAGAATACAATTTAAAAAAAAAAATATTACATCTATAAGTTAATTGCTATTTATATTAGGAAGAGCTCGACGACATTATAAGATATGGGTCAAAGGAATTATTTGATGCTGCAATAGACAGGTAACAATGAAATATTAGCTGTGAGGTTTTATTTTAAATTTGCTAATGGTCTGATTTTTTTTATTAGACTGCTTAACCGTGATTACACCGAAGAAGAAAATGTTGCAATGGATGAACAAGAAGAAGATGTCTTTTTGAAAGCGTTTGAGGTTTTCTTTGTTTCATAGCTAATTTAAAATATTACTGATTGAAAATTGTACCTTTATGATTCATTTTTTTGTTTATATCATTAGGTGGCCAATTTTGAGCACATCGATGAATCAAAAATGGAAGAGGAAATGCAAGAGCCTTTATTAGAGAACAGAAGTGGAGCGAACAATCCGGAAAGATCAAGTTATTGGGAAGAATTGCTAAAAGACAGATATGAAGTGCCCAAAGTTGAAGAGTTTAGTTCTATGGGTAAAGGAAAAAGAAGCCGTAAGCAGGTAGGTGCCTCCATAAGAAAAAAATACGTAATTAGCCCCACTTTAGGTTTATTCTCAAATGATCCTCAGTTATTCAAGAGTTTCTGTAGTTCGTTTTGGTCTTGCCTTTTTTTTAAAAAATTTCTGCAAAAAAATAACTGCGATTTTGTTTAGAATTGAGGGTTGATCGAGTAGAGATAAATAAATTGGGCTAAACGGGTATAACTATTGGCTCTTTTTTCTGCATGCCGTTTTTGGAATTATTAAACATGCATTTTTTGTTCTTTTGGTAATTTTCAGATGGTATGTGTTGAAGATGACGATCTTGCTGGATTAGAAGATGTAAGTTCTAATGCTGATGATAATTACGAAGCCGAGTTATCTGATGCTGATGATAATTATGCCGGGACAACGCCCACTAGAAAGCCTCACAGAAAGAAAACACGTGGTACACTTTCAAGTCTTTTCTTTTTTGCTTTCTTTTGCATAAGATGCATAGTTCTCTTTTATAATGTGTAGCATTTGATGATACGGATTTTTAAATTTTATTTTCTTGCAGTTGACAATACCGAGTTACTGCCACTTATGGAAGGTGAAGGGAGAGCCTTGAGAGTGCTCGGATTCAATCAAAGTCAACGGGCACACTTCGTTCAAATCTTTATGAGGTCTACTCTTTTCTTATTACCATAAAGTATAGTAATTTTTTTGGATTTTAATGCACCCAATTTACAGCTTTTGTGGTCGTATTAACTGTGAAAAGTATATACAGATACGGGGTTGGAGACTTCGATTGGGTGGAGTTTACTTCACGCTTGAAACAGGAGAGTTATGAGGAAATTAAAGTGTAAGTTATTTCACTTCGAATTTTTTTTAGAAAAATTTCCACTTACAGATTAACGATTACCTTTTGCTAATAGAACATAATCCTGTTGTTTACGAATTAATGCCGGAAATGGGGTTTCGAAAACATAAAGTTCATGTGGAGGTTATTAAACTTCTCTTATTGCTAATAATATTAAATTTTTGCATGTCAATTTTATAGGTTTTGACCATTGAAATTAGTATATATCTTTACATCGCAGAAAGTCTAATTGTATATGTACTAAAAATGCAGGAATGGTTGAACCTATATTCTTGTAGACGTTACGGAAAAACAGTGAAACAAGCTGAGTTAGCATGGGAAATTCTTCATCGATCGATTTATAATTGTAGTGACGGAATTGCGGTACGTTATATATATATATATAAAAAATACTAAATCTCAATATATGTTGTTCTCTCTAAACATTTTCGCTTATTTATATTCAGAGCTGCAAGTGAGCTCCGCCAAAAAGCATATGGGCATTTAAGTGGTTTGAGAAAACTTTTATATAACAAGGTATGTTGAATGTTATTTCTATTCAAGGTAGCTCTTTTATTATACATAATGAAAAAAAAGGACTCCTGTTACATATAACCACCTATAATATTTTTGATTTGCCTTTATGTAGGAGAGTTTTGCTGCCAGCAGCAACGAAATATGGATTCGTCATGCAATCAAATCGATGAAATCAACTTCTCCACTATGCATTAAACTTATGTTAAAAATGGTAACTTGTGTTTAAATTAGTATTATGTTACTAAGGAAAAGGGGTGTTGAATTATGCTAAATTTATTATATCTTTTTGTAGATTAAAGAGGGTCGATCACAAAAACTAGAATGAAGAAAACATTAGCTTTATCCGGTGCGATTTCATTTTCGCTTTCAATGTGTTTGTTGAAATGCCTTAGTGAACTTTGAGATAGTTGCTTATTAGGAAGGTTATATGGAATCGGTTTTTTTCGTTTTAATGCCTACATGAACTTTTAGATGTAAATTGCTTTTTAGGAAGATTATATGGTACAGATTTTGTGTTTTTTTTATTTAATTTGAGATGGAAATCGTTGCTTATTTACGACGGCTAATACTAACGGAATACAAAAGAAAAAACAGAAGTGACACGAGTAGAGGACAGGGAAATCACTTTTATACGTTGAAGACCATTACACACATCGACGAGTAACCCGAACTCGTGCAACGCACGATAATCCCCTAGTTATTATTATATACCAACTATTATTATTATTAAATAATCCCGACATTTTCAACGAATCATCATCATCTTCATTTTTATAAGATTATTTTTTCGGCATCCGGTCACTTTAGGGCATCAATTCCATTTTAAAGTTTTTTTTCTCAAACTCCAACTCCTTTCGCAATTTTTCTTCTAATCTGGCCACCTACACACAAAATATAAATTACCAATGTGCAAAAAAGTATCGTGAAATAAACTATAGATGTCGGCATATGCTATGCATTAAGCCATAATTTTTAAGAAAATAATAATCTTTCTTGCAACAGTAAGAGAAGAAAATGAATATATGAACGTACATCTTGTTGGAGATGGATACGACGAGTTTCTAAAGCTTTCTTTTGGCTTAAGATGTCCTCTGCTTTAGCTTCAGACTCGTGTTTATTAACCGCGGGCCTTGTTAATTCAGCCCTAGTAAGAAATAACGAATTTCATCATATCTCAAAACTAACTATATTAAGCAGAGGTTGTTCAGAGAAACAAGAATCCGAAAGAAGTACGGAACCCTTCATAAGCTTGATGATAGATCAAGTCTAACTTACTCTTTGTCATCGACGCTTATTAGCATTTTATCGTCCTGCAGTCGAACAAAATAAAATCCTTGGACACTTAAAACTACAAGGTAGGAAGGTAGTGAACTGGAAATAAAATTTCTCACATGAGTTACTTATACTTACATCTGTCCGGTAAGAAGTAGAGTGTTGCATGTTTGCATCAGAGTCTGTAGTAGCCGAAGATTTCTTCCTGTTGTCAGTTAACTCTTTGATTGCATTTAATTGATTTCATCATCTTCATAGATTTATTTGAATTGGAACCGTTCGGTAAGAAGTAGAGTGTTGCATGTATGTTCGAAATCTTTATTTGAATTAGAACCGCCCTCGGAATCATTATCTTCATAGATTTCATCGTCACTAAGCTCTTCACTCTCACTTCCAAGTTCTTCCGAATTTGTATATAGGTCACTCAACATGTCTTCTTCCTATGATTACATTATGTATTATTAATTAATCTCAGAAGAAAATTCAGAATGCGTAAAATTAAGAATAAGAAGAAAAATGTTTAAAGCTTACCCCAAATATGTTATCGTATTCTTTTAGTAGAGTGATAACAATTGCTTGAGCATGATTAGCAGCTGCAACTGCTTCCATAAGTTGAGCAGATCCATCACCTCCCATATTAAATTGACTATCGAGATTACATTCACCAGCCAAAAGGGGACGGAGAAGTAACGGTGCCATGTAAGCAGCAACGGATGATGCCGGAAAGTGACCGGATTCGGGAAAATAATCCCGTGAAAATGAAGATGATGATGATGATTAGTTGAAAATGTCGGAATTATTTAGTAATAATTATAGTTGGTATATAAAATAATAATAATAATAATAATAATAATAAAGGCAATTAAAAGAAAATGTAGTAAAATAATAAAAAAATTTTACACATATGGTCCTTTAAAAATAAGATAAAAAGGTTAAATGGTCATTTTGCTAATACTAACAAAATTGATTTAACACTAACGGACTAAAGGACCACCGGTGTTCAAAAGTTTAAAATAAAGATCCTTTCATGTAATTTTTTCGAAAATAGGACTGAAAGTGTCATATTAGTTAAAGGAAAAGGACCATCCGTGTAATTAACTCTCTATTTTATCTTTAGCTGATCATGTTTGGACAAACCACTTTTTGAATAGACAAATTTCATATATATTCATGCAAAACATTAAAATATCGTATATGTCGTTGCAAAACTCAAAATATCATATATGTCTTTACAAAACCTTAAAATATTCATATATATCCAATTAAAAAAAAATTAATCAAAGATAATTGATTTTAAATTTAAAACTCGCAACTAATTGTCAAGTAACAAACTAAATTATCATTTTACCCATTTCTTATTATCACCATCTACAAATTATACAAATTAATTCACATAACCAAGTAAAGTTGTAAAACTATAAGTATACAAAGTTATAAAAATCAAGTAACATCGCTACAAATTAGATAAAATTGTAAATTGTAGTTATACAAAGAGTATGATAGCAAATCTTAATAGTACCCACTATGGTTTATAACTAACAATAAATTCTAAATAAGTAATAATTTAGTGTATTAATGATAAACGGAAAATGGTAAAATGGTCAATTAATTTATTAATTGACAATTAGTTAAGAGTTTTAATTTTTTATATCACTTATTAATGATTAAAAATAAGTTATTTGGATGTTATCAAAAAAAAAAAAGTTATTTGGATATATATATGAGTATTTTAAGGTTTTGGAAGGACATATATGATATTTTGAAGTTTAGATAGATAGATACGATATTTTGATGTTTTTACATTGATATATATAAAATTTTGCCTTTTGAATATTATGTTAAAAAGTTAGAGGTTAACTATTTCGGTGACTCTTATTAGCAAGGGTCGGACCTGAGTATGAAAGCCACGTGCGAAAATTTAAATGAGCCCCCTCATAAATAACTTTTCTTTTACATAAAATATTTTTTCAATAAAGTGGTCGCTTAAGAATATTTTTTTTATATTTTTCTGTTAGGTTATTAGACATATATATATATATATATATATATATATATATATATATATATATATATATATATATATATATATATATATATATATATATATATATATATATGCACATATAAGGAAAAATGAGTCTTTCCGGTCAGAGGCAATGTATGATCGTCTATATCCTGTACATGTTTCAGATCGACCATATTGTTAGCAAAACCAATTATTTATGTGAATGGTTATGAAGATTTAGTTAAAACTGATTATTTATTTAATAAGTGACATTTTTGTATAAATTTATCTCGTTCATAAAATCAGTGGCGGAGATCACCCTGTGCAAGAGGTGCAACCGCACAGGGCCTCCAATTCGAGGGGGCCTCCGAATTATATATATCCGTTAGTATATATGTTGCATCTTCTTTGGTGAAGTAAAGATCTTTTGCTTTAGTGAACACTCTAAATATGATGTAAGATACTTGAAACAAGTTGCGAATTATGAATGAACCTTATATTTCGGATAATAGCTAAGCTTTTTGTGATTCATGGGGCCTCATTTTTAGTTTTGCACCGGGCCTCTTATATCAATGAGACGGCCCTGCATAAAATGCATGGTTGTGTGTTTTATATTTGTATCCAATCATATGAATTTTGTCTAAATGAAAAAAAACTAAAAATGTGCCTAAACTTAATTGTTATTTCAAATACAATATTTGTTTTTACTAGCAGAACTATGATAAGGGCTAATGTTACAACCATATTTTCAAAGTTTATTTTTATATAAGTATATATATTATCTGAACATAAATGATAAATATGCATTTTCCTTTTCTTATATAATCAACATGTGTATGTGTTAATATTATATTGACTTATTCCTAGAAACGAAAAGAAAAGTCAATGTTGGATTTTCTCCAGTTGATGTTGAGGAAATTGCGTTATTCCTGTTGTAAACTTCGAAGATAATGAAGATAATGAGAAATCAAGAGGAAGTATCTAGGAAATAGACTTGTGATAGTTCGAAAGAAAAGACAGAGACTGCCTTTGAAGACACATGAGAAGATTTTTCGTATGGTTTCAAAAGTATTAGAACTTACTTCAATATTGAAGTTTTGACACGAATAGTTCAAAGGTTTAATTTTCAAGTAAGATAAATTGAAACCGAACACTTTAGACTTAAGAGACAAGGTGATGAACGGAAATTCTCAATTAGACGCGATTTAATGTAGCGCGGTGGAAAGATAAACAAAATAACTAGATAAACTATGTTGATTCAACAATGAATAACCGGAATAAATCATAAACAATCACTATTCGTTGATTCCATAGAAGAATAATGATTAAATCAAACAATTGATAAAACTATCAAAAAGTTTGTTTTGAAAGCAAAGCTTTATTTTAATTCATATCAAATCTGCATAAACCTTAAACAATAGACATATTTAACCTAATTAACTAGCTTGGAAAGAAAGCTAATAAAACACAAATTCGTATGAAACCTTGTAAAATAAAGACACAACAAAATAAACCTTAAACTTAAAGATAACAGCATCACGATTTAAGTAAAAAAAATTGTTACACCTCAAATTTCGGTGAAATGTGAAGTTCCTCAGCCAAATTAACGAATTTGGGTGCCTTGGGCTATTTTACATAAGGTTTGATTCTTAACGAGCTTTGGTATGATATTTTTGCCTCCAAAAAAATTACATGGTCCTTAAAAGTTGAACTTCTTCCTCATGTATAAGTTGGACAATTGATTCATGTCTCATCAAGCTTCTATCTAGAAAACGAGTTGAAAGTTTCTATAGGAAAATATGTGTCTAGTCAATGAAATGTAGGCAACTGTGGCAAGAATTAAAACACAGAAAGGTACTCTAAACTAGCAGAATAATAGTTCAAGTATTGTTAAAAAAATTCCAAGATGAACGATTAGTTTTCTCTATATATTATTTTTCTTAACTTCTTCGTCAAAAAAAGATTACGTATATTAAATCAAGAAAGCAATATAAAAATAAACTTAAAACTAGGAAGAAATCATGAAGAAACACTAGAAAGGCATGAAATCCTTTTGAACAGCTCTTCTGATAGGCAATTGTAGAATAACTGAAAAGGCAATCGAGTTGATTAGTAAGACGACCAAGGATTGGATGGTTAAACACAAGTATAAAACTAGTTGAATATAACTGCAACCTAACACGTACATACAAAAACAAGTAACGACAAGGATAGTACGTGCAAGGTGAATATATAATTGACCTATATCAAATCATGTCTTAACACAATATCTATACCATTGCTTAATTGATCAATATAAATTCTTGTTGAGCAAATCATATAGAATAAATAAGTACAATTCTAGTTCTAATAGAGTGTTATAAATCTTTATAATAAACCCCTAAGATGACGAAATGTGTAATGGTAATATATACATCTTCTACTTCTGGTAACTAGATACGCTAGTGTTTGGAAGAGAGAAACCATATAATGCAGTTAATTAAACATTGTCCACAGCACTTGTCGAAATGATAAGGCCAGGGATTATTCTTTGTTTTGAACAGAAAATAAATGTCATTAAAAGAGGCTACAAACTGGCAAGTTGCTAGAGAGTAAACCAATACAATGAAACTAAAAGTTACAAGATTGTTTGAGGACTACAATTCCAGTCGACCCATGACATTATATATGGTTTTTGAATTCTTTTTAGAAACTCATAGAAAAAACATAACCTTTATTGTATCGGTGTTGATCTTTTGGTCAGGCCGTTGAGTGTTGAAGACACAATCGCGACTTCGAATTAAACTTGATATATTTCATACCTAAAAAGCGGTATTCGTGTTTTTAGATTAAAAATATTAAGAAATGTGGCATGGTGGAGCATATAACTACCTCCTTAAAAACTATCATAAGATGATGGAGCATAAGAAAACTATGGTTATTTTAGCAAGTATTTGGAATTGCATACTTAACTCCTATTATATATTATAAACCACCAAAAATACTAAAAGCATTTGGAAAAAAACTACGTTTTAGCGTATTTTAGAAATAAATATGTACTTGTATAAGTACATATTTTAGCTCATATTTCAAATTAAGTGATTTTATAAATAAATTAGAATTTTGTTTTTATTTTAGTTGAGATGGGAATTAAAGAGATATTCAAATTATCTATTGTAAGAGGGTGTAAAATGAAAATAGTATTTGATGAAAATCATCAATTTGATCTAACGATTGAAATCAAAAAAATTAACCCATCCAAAGATATTATTTTAAGTTTTCTTTTTTATTATATATTAAAGATTACAAAATAAGTTCCTTGGCTCGAATTAGATAGTCTGCCAGAAAGGGACTAAGGAAATTATAACCTTACACGATTCAACTACTAAAATCCCACATACTAACTACGTACATCAATATCATAAAAAGCTAATAAAACACATGTAAACAAAACCAAAACAACTTAATTAAATAATTTAACCCCTGCAATTTCGCAAATCAACATTTCCCTAATAAAAATCACACACCCATTAAATCTGATTTTACCGAATTGCATGTCTATTTAGGGATTCAGAAGTGTTAATCCTTATAAATGTATTGTAATTAAACAAATGACGTTATTATTGCACTAAACAAATGATACCCAAGCTAATATATTAAATCGCTAGACTTGTCCAAATTAATCTAACGATAGTTAGACTATTAATTAATTACGATAACATCCCTCTTAACTTATAAAAAATGAATCAACGACAAAACACCACTATGATACCATATTTAAATCAGACTACTGTAAATAAAATAGAATGCAATAAGTCTTTCAATATCAAACATATGAAACTTTAAAAAGTAAATCTAAATAAATTAACTATGGACCTAAACCAATATAATAGCAGTTGGGATTATTAATTAAGATAATAATATAATATATCATAATAGTGGAAAAGTACATCTATCTAAATCTAACAACTTTTAATGTATGTATGCACTTAGCTATGTGGAGGTAAAGGTGGGCATGACTCACCATAAATTCATAAAATATTTATATTTTTAATATTATTAATATATATCAAACCCGATTTATAATAATTAGTCCCCACAACTGTAACATGATCCAATTAGATACTTATCTATATTATTTCGCCCTCTTATAAGTAAAAATCTGGCTACACCACTTTATATATGTAATTGCAATGTGTCTAATACGAAACAACAACATGGATATGTCTTATTCTCAAACAAATTACTAAAATTCCGTATCAAAAATCACTTAAAAGGTTAGCAAAAACAAACTACTGGAATAGCATTTTCGAATTCTTCTCCTTTTAAAGGTGTTGGTTACGTAAAACTAAAGTAAAAGATTTAAACCTTTATAAATAGAATATTTTCACAATTCATTTGCTCACTAAAACTAATGAGTAACTCAAATTCAATATTTGCTATTCTTCTCTTGTTCATCTACATTTCATCTTTATCTTATTCTAAACCATCGAATCTCTCTAATGATTTCTCAAAACCTGATAGTCAAGCAACCAACATTTTATCAACACAAGGTGTCATTGTGTCACCATCCGAAGTAAGTAAGTGTAGTGCAGGGGGTGGTTGTCCTGTCTGCAAGTGTGAAATTGGTTGTTGCAAATGGGTAAACGCGACTTGTTGTGGTCAGGGTTGCTGCCAACACGAAGGAGCGATTTGTTGCCCGGGAACGCGAGTCTGTTGTACTCGAGATTCCCCTTTTTGTAGTGGCATACATTGCAAAAAGGTAAGTATAACTCCAGATGGAATCTCTCTCTCTCTCTCTCTCTCTATCTGTGGGAGGTCTCGGGTTCGAGGCTCTCAAGGTAGGTAATTTACATGCACATGTTACTTGTATGATGGGATTAGTGGGCATACAAATGTATATATCACGGGTTAAGAGGTACCTTCCAATATATATATATATATATATATATATATATATATATATATATATATATATATATATATAGTGAGAGAGAGAGGGGTTGGTTCTTGTAAAACAAACCTTATTGTAAAATAAGTAAAAAAAAATTAAAAAATAATTTATAACGTTAGATATTTTGGATTATCGTTCATTTTAACCATATCTCAAACTTTAAAAAACGAAGTTTTTTTGTAAATCAAAAAATTGATAGTTTTACCGTTGTGCATCAAATTTGAATATGTACTACACAAAAACAATAATTTGATGTACAACCTCTAAACGACATATATTTTGATGCATATCAAAACTTTCTTTTTTAAAATTTGTTATAATTGAATAAATAAATATAATACAAAATTACATATATAATAAATTATGTTTTCATATTTTTTTTACTTATTTTACTTTAAGTATCGGTTTATATATATATATATATATATATATATATATATATATATATATATATATATATATATATATATATATATATATATATATATATATATATATATAAGTTCAAACGAGAATCAAAAAAAGGTTGAGAAGCAAGAGAACAACCAAAAAAAGGTCTTGTTCATATATGTTTTGAGTTCGTTCATATTAAATTAAAACTAATTAAAACTCTAAATCGAGGAAAAAAAATTTACTTTTTTTTAAAACATATTAAATTAACGTTTTCGGATTTGTTCATATATGTATATTTTACTGGAAATGATGATCATTCATATAAGAATAAATCAAAAAACGTGTAATTTATGATGAATTTTTAACTTTTCTTTTTAATTTTTTCTCGATTGTAGTCTATATTTGTTGTTACATATGAAGGAACTCAAAAAAATGCATGTACATTTGTCAATAAATGCATCAACTAATTTTAAAAATGGATCTACTTTTTAAGTAAAACTTCATTTTTATCATAAAATTTTAAAACAGATAAAATAAAATATACTTTATTTTTGGAAATAATGGCTTTTTATTGAAAAATGTATCAACAAAACAAAACAAAAGCATCTAAATTTTACTTTTATCTTTTTTTTCAAAATCAAATATTTATTATATTTATGTTTTATTTTATTTTTTCCTCAATAAGACCTATTTTTCATTGTATTTTAGTTTAAAGGAGATTCCATGAGAGTACTTGCTACCCCCCTTACACCCCTTACACCAACGAAGATTATTGGATAAACACCTTGGAGGTTTATCTCTGTTTGTAGTTTAAGTAATTATGTAAGACCCTTATTTTATGGGTTGTGTATTGTTTATGTTTATTAAATAAATATGATATACTGTCAGAATTGCGGTATTTGAAGACGATCGTTGAACTTCTTCATTACTGAAACGGGTTCTTCAGAATAACTTGTGATTATTATGTTAGTTTGCTTGAATTCTTTTTTGCGGACACAAATGTTTGTTACATTATTTATTACATCTGATTTATACTTTACAAGTTTAAATGTGATATATCGTCAGAATTGTGATACTACGATCGTTGAACTTCTCCATTACTCAAACGGGTTCTTCAAAAGAACTTGTGACTATTATGTTAGTTTGCTTGACTTCTTTTTTACGGACAAAAATGTTTATTACATTATTTATTACATCTGATTTATACTTTACAAGTTTATAACCCGCGATAACGCGGACAAATATATTGAAACGGACAATATATAACATATATATTTGTAATCAGTACATAGAAATGATACATAAGCCTAAATTATATAACCGTAAGCATGTCTAATCCATATAAAATATGACTATCCTAAATTACTTATGTTTAATAACTAACTAAACTTTTTAAATGGGCTAAAAAAATCAGAAATTTAAACACCAAATTAATTAAACAATTCCATTTTTTTCACACAAAATATTGATTTTAACTATGAACTTGAAAATCAACTAACATGAATTTGTTTGATTCTAATAAGAGAAGTTCATTTTGATTAGAAATATTGCTTAAAATAATATAACTCCTTAATCAATTTTAGCATATCAGTTCGTTTTCAACAGTTTATAAGATTTATGAATATAAAAAAAAAGTCAACAAATCAAGATTTTGTCTGATTTGGTGTTGTAATGTTAATTTTCTTCATCATGCTATCTTAATCGTTGGATTTCGAGTGTATCAAAAAGTTCTATTATGAAAAATGAATTTGAATTGGTAGAGTTTGATGGAAATAAGTTTCAGTTTGAGTTTTTAGATCCATTTAGGTTATCGTAGTTGAATTGACTTGAAGATCAATTATAGAATTCCATTAGCTTCGTATGATGATATGCAAAGAATCTAAGTATCGAGACTGAGAATAAGTTGATTGAAAGGTAAAGTTAGAGTTTTAGGTGATTCTCGGTTTTTTTCTTATCCGATCTAAAGTGTACTTCTAGTGATTAGGTGTTATGTTTGATATTATAAGAAGCTTTAGATTACATATATTATTGTGTGTGTGATTGATTTTCTGCGAGATTCCGATCGTATTCTCCTGTAAGTTGCAAGAACTCTGGTAGTTACCCAAATGAACCAAAAATAAATGTTCATTACATAAAATGAATATTTTGGTAAAGTTGGTTATGTTTTGACGACTTTAATCCAAAATATAAATGGATAAGTATAGGTAAACAAGTCGGGTTTAGTGGATATACTGAGTAACCGGCTACAACCAGGTAGCCGGTTAAACTGGTGCTGAAAATTTATGTTTTAAAAAGTACGTTAATTTATTTAAAAGTTTCAAATAATTTAGGTACTAAAATGAATAAAAAAATCATTATATGAAATGAATATTTAAAAAAAATAACTTATATTCTGACAACTTTAACCAATTATTAAATATAGAAAAATACATAAAATATAGTTAATAAACCATAAATGTGTTAAAAAAAAGTATATTATAATGTTTTTGAGATTATGTGTAATTTGACGAAAACGACAAGGAAATGTGAAATAAACTATAAAAAAACATATATCTTCTTTATTTTATCAAACTTGCCTACGGAACGCCTTTTGTTGAATCTTAGGATAATTTTCAATTTATATTTATAACATGACATAACACAAAGGAGGTAAAAACGAACATAAATCACGAACTTTCAATTCTCATACGTGTAACAACAAACTGCAACAATAAGGGCTTGTAGAGATATCAAGTTAACGGGCTAATCTTTGTTCAAGAAATAATGAATTTGTTAATAACAAATGCCTAACAACTTATATGATGTTATTTCTAATTACAAAACTATTAAATCTAAAAATTCACACAATATAGGATTTAAATCAACCTCTTTGCGAGCAATGTAATCCACTTTAATTGAAGAAAGTGATTACAAAAGTTTAGGTGTGACAACTTTGCAACCTTACGAACTACACACCCGTTAGGCTTAATTTCTACATCTTCAACCATCATATAGCCTAAACATGCAAACACATCAGGAGCGCTCACATTTTTTGGCTTACTCTTGCCCCCTTCTTGGAAACAGGCTAGCGATGAGGAGAAAAGTCGGCCAATGATCTCAATCTTACTTATGCAAAACCATTTATACAAATATATGTATGAAGCAACATACTACTCGAACCCTTTACCCGCACTTATAATTTATGGATATATTTCAAAATCCACATACCAAATATATAAACCATTGTAAGTTTTTCTAAATTTCATAAGCTAAAAATATCATACTGTTTAATTTTAAATACCAATAGTTTCATTCAAAGAAGTGGATGTTAAATAGGTTGAACCTTCTTATTCCATAATAAAACAATATTTCTTAATGTAGCTGCAGTGGCGGATCCACTTCACAAATTGGGAGGGCAGTTGCCCCCATTGGTCCAAAAATAATTAGAGAAATTGATATAAATTTTTTAATTTGTTTAGACTTTTATATGTTTGCCACCATAATATCTAAGTTAATTATTTTATGTCCAATTAACATAGATTTCTGGATCCGCCACTGTGTAGCTGATGTGGTGCAAGTTAACCTGGATTAGTTACATACAAATCAAAAGAAGTTAAGTGATACAAATTGCAGTAAGTAGAAAAATCACATAACATCTAAAAGAATTTAATCATGTTGTCCAATTTGATTTTATAAGATGTGGCAGAATGGGTGGGCAAACAGATTTTATAAATTAACTGTATTTAGTCGAGTATTCCTAAACTCATATTGATATCGGGCTTGAAAATTTAATTACATATCAACTTGGCCCATGGTATGAAATTTAGCCCGAAAGATTTAGGCTTGGGCTTAGCTATATAATTGAGTCTGGGTTTAATTCTTATAACAAAATTCTATCTTAAATATGCTTATATACATCCAACTACACAAATTACATAGTATTAGAATTAAATCACATTTCTGTAACAAAAAAAAAAAAAAAAAGAAAAAAAAAAAAAAAAAAAAAAAAAATATGTTAAAAGTTTTGTTCATTCACTTGAACGTACTAAGAGCTTTGAACCAAACTTGATGATCCATCTCTTGCTTGTATAGTCGACGTAGGGCACAATGAATTAAATTGTGGTGTAGTATATGCTCCTTGAAATAAACTCTTATAAATCACATGGTACGCGGCTTCTGTTAAGTGTAAGCCATCCCAGTTAGCATACGTTTCTGGTTGAGCACAAGTCGTTGATGGTGGATCTGCACATGCTACGAAGGAATCATAGTTATACGGTCCTCCACCTCCACAACATGCCCTTAGAGCTCCATTAGTAAATCCTATAGTGTTTAATATGTTTAGTTAAATATGAAGTTTTAAAATGGACAAAATAAGATGTTAATTAAGTACCATATGTTTCTGGAGAGCGAAAAAATTGCATGGCAGCGTTATAGTAATCGGCATAGATGATATTGATGTTAGGATGAACTTCTCGGATTTGATTTAATGCTGTTTGGAGCAACTCATTGTGGTACTCCGCGAAATGGTTTAGCGCAGTCAGACAACCAGTTGAATTGTCATATTCTACTTTATCAGAACCATAGTAAATCGTTAAATAGGCTGCCGAGCATCCAATTGGCAAGTTTCCTGGGACGATGAGCGTTTCTGCCCCTAACTCAATCAGGTTCTACATTTCCATGTCGATTAGTTACATTTAATGAATTTTGATTGAAGTTTATTTAACTTTTACTCGATTACACTTACGCTAATAGCAGAGGCGATTGTGTTGATAACAAGAGGAACATATGATTTCAGCTCTTCAATTGGTTTTCCAGCAATAACCGCGTGATTGTAATCGTTACCTCCAATCTCTCCCATAAGAATTAATGAATTTTGTAGTAAGGTTTTGCAATCTGCAAATAAGCATCTAGATATTATAAGAATCCAAACATTAACATGTAGCAAAAAACATATCATATGAATTCAAACGATAACACGTTACACGAAGAATAAAAGAATGATTGACAATGTTAAAACATCAACCTAATAATATGTCTAATCATGAGAGATCTAAGACCCACTATAGAAAAAAATTCTCAAATATTCATCGATCGATAAAAATAGCTAGCTTGGTTACGCACTTATTCATTCATCGGCTAAGAAAGGATGTATTTCACGATTTTACTTGGAACTTTTTTTGTTCAAATAAAAATATCATAGACCTTATAAAATTATAAATTAAGCAGAAAAAAAAACCATCTATAAATTAATTTAGTCGCTATCTATATATCCAACAATTAAGATTCTCATGTATATATTAAATTTCTCAATAATATTACTACAAGGTCAAATGTGGCTGGACAACGGTTTAAACATTCAAAGATTCAGATTCCAATAAACTCATTGACAAAATTGTATTTGGCATTTTCTAGGATCTTTTACTCCAGATATTTTTTTTTTCTTACAAAAACTATTTAGTTATAACGATAAACATGTATTTACGCTACGTGACAGATAGTAATAAGAAGTATGTATTTTATTTTCTTTCGAGAAGTCAAGGTTGTTGTAATTTACAACTATGTATATCTTAATATATAATAAAAGAGAGGCCTAAAATACCATTTGGCAAAATATTAACCATTAAATGAAAATCCAAATTTAATTTGAACCATTAGATCATTTTGATAATGTCATCATTAATAATTTTAATTTAACCCCTTTACTTTAAATAATTTAACATTTATTTTAAATAGTGATAATTAAATAAAACTAATTAACCTTTCTATTTTAAATAATCTAACACTTGTATATTTTTAATTAATTCTAAAAAAATACAAAACATATTTTTTCTTCAAACATATACACATTTTTAGTATAAAAGAAACTAAAATTATTTTATTGTTTTATGAGTGTTTTGCATATAAACGGAAAACATATCATATAAAATAATCTTCTGTTTTTTTTTCCGTCCATCTACCCAATATTTTTAGGGGGCGGTTGGTTGGGGTTAATGAAGGTTAATCAATAGTAATGATAATCATTGATAGTGCTTGGTTTGTCATCAGATAATCAATCATTAGCCACTATATCCATTAATAGACAATAAACCATTACTCAATAAAACGAGGTTAATGAAAGTGGGGTAATGATTAACCCCTCTTTCATTGCTTTTCCCATTCCCTTTCCCATTCCTCGCTTTGAAACAACCGTCCCCTTAGTTTTTTTTTATATATTATAAAAAGAAAATAAATTTATTTTACTGTTTTACGAGTGTTTTGCATATATACGGAAAACATATTATATAAAAAAATCTTCACTTTTTTTTTGTCCTATTTACGCAATATTTTAAGTTTTTTTTATATATTAAAATTATTTTATTTTTAATAAGGTTTTTTCCGAATTATATAGTAATTGTTTTATTTAACTTCACATTTGCTCACATAATAATTTTTATATGTTTTTTATTAACATTGTATATTTTTTGATATAATTATCCGCGTATTAGGCGGGAAATAAGCTAGTTAATATTAATAGTGGAAAAATTTAGAATCAAAAATTATATTAATTTGATAATTTATATTTATATATTAAAATAATATAGTAGGGTTTATATTTATTATTTTTGGTTTTCTATTTTATAATTTTTTTTTTTATTAAACAGCTTGTATTAAGCAATTTTCACTCGTTCCTATTTAATATAGTACAATAGATTATGTATTATGAGCTTATTATATTAATTGATTGATCATAGAAGTGATAATTTAAGCTATTTATATTGCATATTAAATTGTTTATATATAATAAAATTTAAAGTGTTTAATCTATAAATATCTATTAAAATTATTATTATCGGTCATTTTGAATTAATATTATGAATTAATTAAATATAATTAATTTCTTACTATTAAAACTCTATAATAGATAATCTATGAATAATACTTTACAAACTTTTTACTTATTTACTCATTTTGTGTTTTGTATTATGGTATTTATTATAATCCGTAGTTTTTTTTTATTCCACTACAACGTATCTTAATTTTAAGAAATGATTGTTATTAACAATAAAATTGTTATACTTTTACCTTTTGTTCAAAAAATACCAAGTGAAGAAAAATATCCTCCGAATATTAATATAGTTTATGTGGCTCAAATGAGACTTCACCAACTCAACATCACTTACAAATAGGTCCATCGCTACAGTCGACGGGTGTGTTTAATATAAATGGTGCAAAAGGCCGTACTTTGAGATTGTAAGATTTTATTTTGAGTTTTTATTTCTCAAAACGATTTCAAAAAACATTTGAACTTGGATGGTGTTTCATTTTAAATAAAGTCTAAAGACCTCACTAAGGGGTGTTTGTTTGGGCTTATATAAGCGGGTTATAATTTATTGAAATTTCGGCTTATGTTTTATAAGCACGGTTTTTTCGGCTTATATAACCGTTTATGGGCTTATTACTGTGTATTATGACATAATAAACAGTAATAAGCCCCTAAATCGTTGCATAAGCCGGAAAATCCGGACTTATAAAATATAAGCCAAAATATCAATAAGTAATAACCTCCTTATATAAGCGCAAACAACCACCCAAACAATCCTATATTTATATTTAAAAGGAATAGGTGTTTTTAGGGTTTGTTTTTGTTTATATATGTTTTTAAAATTTATAATTTTGGGCCTAAAAACTTTAGGGTTTGTATTTTTTATCCTCAATTTTTTAATTTTGGCATAATATTTTAGTTATTTACGTTTAGATTTATTTTTAATTATTGTATTGTATTTTTATTTTAATTATTGTATTGCAATTTTTTTTAATTATTGTATTGTGTGTTTTTTTTAATTATTGTATTGTATTTTTATTTTAATAAATGTATTATTTATTTTATTTAAATCTTTTAAGAAAAATAAAAAAATAATAAAATAATCCCACAACCCATCACAACCCTCCCTATCATAACAACTCACAACCCTCATTCTCACTGCCACGTCATCACCTTTTTCCCCACAACCCACCACAACCTCATTTTCACTCATTATCACTCCGGGTGCTCTAACAATGCAAATCATTATAAACCGAGTCTATCGGTTGTTGAAATTACATATCCCTTGGTATAATTCTTAACCTTATTTTAATAAATCAAAGCAACTATCTATAATATAATATGTTTCCTCAATAATAATATGAAGTGAAGCCCGTTCAACATCATTATCAATACATTTGACTATGAAAACGATTAAACTAAGTTTATCTATAAGTTTAAAGTCTCTAATTCGATTAGTAATGGTTATCGGTGTGGGGTTGGTGAGTGGGTCGCCATACATGGACTACACAAACTTGGTTGGTAAATTTTTAACGACTTTAAAACGTATTAACTTTCAATTTTGTGTTTAAAAGGTTTTTTAACTTTTCAAACTTTAAAATTAACTAATGACTAATGCATTAGCATATGAGTTATATAATGAAAAAATAATACTTCTTTAATTACCCATATCGTTTTTTTACCGTTTTTTATTTCAAACACTTTTTTTAGGACGACGGAAATATATACATAAATACATACATATGTTCAAAAAAACATGTAAGCATTGAGTAACTAATATATTTATACGCTATTCATACGTGAATACAGTAAACTTAAATATAATTACACATTTAGTGAAAATACATGTTGAGAGAAGGCTCATTTTATTAAATCCGAACATAAATAACTAAACAAAAACAAAACAACAAAAATTATATTTAGGTATAGTTTTAATCATAAAGAAAACTTTCTTTTATATAAGAAAAAGGTTATATATAAGGGGTCATTTTATAAAAACAATGTTGCACATATAAAAAGTTGTATCTATTGGACTCATCTTAATTTTCTTGGGATCAACCATATAGGTTAATATTTTGTGTACTCCGTAAAATAAATAAAAATGTATATGTAGGCCCGTTGAATAAGTCTTTTTTTGAACAAATCTATATATTATACTATTTAAATTAAATTGATTTAGATTATATTAGATGATTAGATTTAGATTAGATTACGAGTATAAAATTTGGTGGGTGTAGGTTAGACTCGTTTACCTAAAGCAGTGCCGCAAATATAAGGCAACGACTGTTTAAACCATTCCAACTGAACACCCAAAGACACGTTTGTATACGGATTAACAACCCCTTGCGCTTCGTGGAACGACGAATCCAATGCAGTTGCACCAGCCACAGCGAAGTTCACTCCTTGTCCTTTTTCCATCGAACTTATCATTTTGACACCTTCGTATGGTGGCACCAATGGCATCCCCAAACTTTCAGCTGTAAACAAATAATTACTATATATTGATAAATTTATTTGATAGTACGAGTTATTTCTAATAACTTTTTACATGTATAATTTTATTGTACTGTCATTAATGTTTTTATTAATGTACAAGAAATAATAGACGTTAAATTTTTTTAGAAACAATTCATAAGAGCGTAAATATCAAAATCCTACTTAAAGTATATGATTGAGCAATATGTGTATGTATGCCTAGCTTTAATTAAGCATGGTTCACACTTCACCCAATATATCATTGCTTTCAAGCAAAGTACTTTTTAACAAAAAGTATTATAATCTGTAATATCAAATAGTTTTTAATGGATACTTTCTTTTCTAAATAGATTATACCGGCTTTTTTAAGAAAAGTAAAGTTTATATGATTTGAATAAAAAAACATACCAATAAAATCAATGATCAGTCGGCCATTGGAGCACCGACCAGTAGGTTTATGGAAGAATGTATCGCCATATGGTGGAAACATGAAATGGGGTGGCCGATTATTAGATTTAGAAACGAGTTGTTTCAGGTTTCCAGTGTCTGCTAACGAGTCACCAAAGCTTATGATCGACGTATAACACCCGTTAACATGCAAGGTACGACTCAATAACAGAAACAAGAACGTTAAAGTGGATGATATAATAGCCATTGAAGTGCAACAAATGGATGGGTTTATTAACATACATCTATGTTGTGTTTGTATTTATAATTGGAAATGAAAACTATTGTTTGCTTCAGATGTACACTACATGCACTAATCTCCAGAAATTACGTTTTTACCCTTTTGAAGGTTTGGTGACCCAGTCCAATAAAGCTATAATAAAAAAACCACAAATTAGTACTTTCATGTTAATAAAATGGTAAAAGAAAGAATTATGTGTTAATTTATTAGATATTTTTAAGTTATGTTATCTCTAATTACTAATTAATATTTAAGAAGTTATTTTGGTAACAAACTGTATTCGATATTTGACTAACAAATTAATAATAATATTGTATCATATGAGTTATGTATCTTTAGTTACTTTCGTATCCTAGCGAAATAATTTACATACCTATTTTACAGGACTACCGTATTCAAATGTTGTATCAAACACATTAAATATATTTAAACAATTTCTATTTTCTCATTTACATTGCATTTGATACAACATTCCAATATTTTAGACGTATAAATAGACATGTGAAGTAGGTATGTATATCATTTCTCGACAATTGAGTGTCTACAAATTTCTGTCTTCTTACCACTAAACTATGAGGTGAGGTTTGTGGTTATTCTAAACTAACGTCACTTCAGTTACTAAACAAACCCATATTTTGATCACTTGTATTTAATCAAGAAAATCAAATCGGTAAAACCATAAAAGTGGGAAATAAAGGAGTTATTTAATCGTCAATTTTTTAATATGATGTTTTATTTAGAAAGAAAGACGAAAACCAACTGATATTCATTTTGAAAATTAACATCTAAATTAAGTAATGTTCTTAGAAGTGGAAGGAAGTAATTAAGTGGAATATTTCATCAAATATTCAAATAATATATTTTCTTGACTAAAGAAGTAATTAGTAACTACGATCTTACATAAATAAATTGTCACCTAAAATATAGATGTGAAATATCATACATCTACATGTCGTGTAAGCATAGTTTAACAAATTAAATATAATGTTTTGTGAGGTTGGAATCACTGAATCAGACTGATATATTTCTATATTTAATGAACACAATTAAAAATTTAGATAATAATAATTGCATATTTTATGTATAAATTCAGTATACATTGTAATATTCATGTATACGGTTGGTAGACATGGAAACAGCAAAACTTTGACTTTGGAATTTTCTTCTTCATCATCAAATATCTAAAATGTTATTAAACATGAATGAAATATAAAATTGATGTATAGAAAACAAGTAATAATGAAATATACGTACAATTTATCAGATGATAAAATTAACAATAATATTCATCTCTTAGATCCTCTCAGAAGTAATAAATTATTCATTTTCATACATAAAAAACTTTTTGTTTCGTTCAAAAAGCTGATATTACATCACACAATATAAATATTTACAATGTTATCTTTAAAGAAAACTAAAATCCATAATTTTTAAAATAATAGATAAATTTACGTATCGTTAACCAATAAACCCTTTTATTAGAAATGATTTAAATATTTATTGTTTTTCATTTTTCATTTGCACCAAGAATAAGTGAATCACAAGGCAAACAATTATACAAATAACTTTATTTTAAGGTTTTTTTTAGATATATTTATATAATATGTACGGACTCAAACTCAGAATCAATACATTAATACCTTAACAAGTCACCACATCGACAAAGATCTTGGATAACTTTCTTTAAATTAAGTGTTAAAAGTGTAAATAACTATTACTTAATGTTAACGGATACGAAGAAAAAGAAAAGGTAAAAAGATCATCCTAAACATTACTTTAATTAAACAAACATAGTCCTAATTATACGGAAATATATTTCTTTTTAACCATATAACTATGTAATTGTGTTATTTCATATATTAAAAAGAAAAACTTTATACATGACAACAACTATATGCTCTCCTTACATTCTTACATTTATATGTATATATTTTTATATTTTAAGTGGGAAAGAATAGGATAGGGTTGGGTGATCAATTTTTTTGTTGGTGAAATGAATCTTATGTCATTGTACATTGTTGTAGTCATAAGAAATGGACAAAATCCACCAACTTTTCATTCTTCAGATATAAAGAATTAATTACCATAATAATCACTGATTTGTGACGAATTTCTCGCGACACTTTATCGTCTCGAGAAGTACATAAAACAAAATCAGACCAATAAAAATCAGACACGTCGTCGCGAAAGTGAATATTAACGCGAGAAATGAATGGTGTCGCGACAACGTGTCGGATTTTTATTTGTCTGATTAAAATATATGTCCTTTTGCGACGAAAAAAATGTCGCGAGAAATCCGTCGCAAATTAGATGATTATTTTTGTAAAGTGTAAGTGATAGGTGATTATTTTGGTAATTTGCTCCTAGATTAAAGTCTAGTTGTCTCCTAATTGTAGTTTCTTGGTTCATATTTGATAGTTTTGTAGAGTTATGGCTGGTGTTGGTAATCCAAAAGTGTATGCTTTAGTTCACTTATCATAATAATATTTGAATAAAACCGGTTGAACCGCCGGGTCAACCCGGTTTTATAAAAAATATAAAATATAATAATATTTGAATAAAACTAAATAATATATATATAAAAATCACGAATATAACTTATATTAAGCTTAAAAGCTACTTACTAAAAATTATAATATATAACAACTAAAATTACGTCGTAAAAATATATTAAAAAAAAAATATATATATAAAAAACACGAAAACTTAGAGACCCGGCCGGGTTTCAAGAACCGGGTTGACCCGGGTCACCCCAAACCCGGCGGGTCACACCGGGTTTCGAAGATATAAAATCCGGTTTAATTTGACCCGGTTTTTCGGCCGGAACCGGTTCAACCGGTTGACCCGGCCGGGTCGACCCGAGTTTCAAAACATTGCTTATCCTTACTCGGAACACAAACTTGTGATGTGACTTAAAGTTTATCAACTAAGTAATATACTACCATATTATAAATATATACACTTTGTTCCATTACAAGAAAAATAGATTTTAGTGACTAAAATTTTTAATGACGGACAATTTATTTTTTGTCACCACTGAAAAAAGTGTCACTAAACAAAATAAATAACCAAAAAATACATGGTTCTAAATAGCGCGCTATAGCGGCGTCATAGCGCGAGGCGTGGCATCGCCGTCACGAATCGGTCCATAGCGTTGTCTTAAAGCGCAGGGTGATGTAAGGCGCGCTATAGCGCCATATAGCGCGCTATAGCGCGTAGCGTCGCGCCTTTTCTTGAAGCTATTTGGACTTAGTAGTTGGGCTTTTTCAGATTTGAGCTTTTCACCTATTTGGACTTATTAGTTGGTGATCCATACTTCCATAGTACCATGGTTGATATTGATAACTTGATTTTTTAGTCTTAATTATTTGGTGACGGGATATATATGAAATATGCTATAAATATTGCCGCTACATATCACGCCTTAACAAACGTCATAGCCTCGCTATAGCTTGTAAAGCTTGAGGCGTGTCAGTGCCGCTACGCCACGACTCACGCTATTTAGAACCTTGAAAATATAACTTAATTTGATCTATAATAAAATTAGTGAAAGATCTATAGTGACTATTAAAAATTAGTTAGTAACATTAATAATGACAAAATATTTAGTTACTAAATATGTTTTGATATTAATAATTTTAGTTACTGAATTTAAGTCATTACTAAAGGAAAATTTCCCTGTAGTGTTTGTAATCTTTCAATAAGCCACTAAAATCACTCAAAACATTTAACGAGTAAAATTATTAGAGTATGAGACGTGGACATATGACATGATGACAATTTAACACGTACCAAAAACATATAGATGAAACTTTGATTTAATAAATCTCATAGCTGTTTAGGTGGCATTTGGTCTTTTACAATATAATCATTATATTATTATGTTACGAGTATGAGTATGAGTATGAGTTTAAGAGAAGTCTAAATTTAGACGGATTGTAATTATTTTAACTTATTATGATTTAATTTAAGACACATATATCTCTTTAAGCAGTGGCTAATCATTTTGTCAGCTGTTCATTGTTTGTGTATTGTCGTTGAAAAAAAGTGGTGTGGATCCAAAAGACTCATGATTCAACCTTATGTTTGTCAAAACTGTTTAAAACTTTGAAACTCTAAATTAAATAACAACGTATTATGAGCCGATTATGATTTAATCCTGAATGATTAAAGATTTAAGTGGGGTGCAAGAGCAAAGACTATTTAAGATAAGGTCGGCCATATATAATGATGCCACTTGTTCATTGTTGAATGACATATGTGATTCCTTTCTATTCGAGAGTTGGTGAGGTGGGGTTAGACATTGATGTGTCGACACAAGTATGAAAATATATAAATTCATAAGAGAAGGTTAATTTTAGCTTAATGATTAATACGTTTTTATTTGTCATTTTGATACTCATTCGTTTTAAGAATATCGTTTATATTTTTAGTAATATTTGTTTCAAAATTATTGTCTATTTTGAAATATTAGTTATAAAAATATTTTCTTAAAAAGTTTTAGCTTTTTAAATTTTAAAAATAATCTATGTTTTAAATTTATGACAGTAATAAGTAATGTTATGAAAAAACAATTCATTAATTGCATAATATTTTATTTTAACAGTTTTTTATTTTTAAATATTTAATATTTAAATATTTTAAGTTAGTTTTAAAGACATTTTAGCTACCACTTTATTATAACGAATTTATAAAATCACAAACTTGGACCACCCGTGTTTGGATAACTTCAAATTTTTCATTAAATCTTGAAAGTTAAAGAATCCAAATGAAGTACACTCATACCCAGCTCATAAGCCACTACTTCTAACTCAACGTGCTTAAATAAAATTAGCAAATTAAGCTAATGTTGTAACTGACTAAACTGTTTCTAACTAATCTTATGCATAGTCGATGACACTCATAGTTTAGTTGGATCGGTGAAAATCCTCAACTTGCTTATTAACATTTGATACATCGGTTTAGAGAGGTTTATAGTAAACATGTCAGCCAACTCGTCTTAAATTAAGTATTAGCGTAAGATAACTTATATTTAAGGGATAACTCATGCAAGTTACCCTTCCAAAGAAACCCCAAATTTGTTGGGTCATGATGATATCATTTGGTTCTTGTAGTAGTTGAATATCGAAGAAAACTAACCGGCCAAAACCAAGATTTTTGGTCGTAAAGTTTGTTTTAAACCATAAAGCGATTTATGTAGCTTGAGAACTTGACCAGGACGGGTACGTCCATGCTAGGGGTACTTTTATATACAATTCTTCATCTATCTAATAACTTACACTTATTACATCGCTAAATCAGTTAGTAATAAAATAATTAAGGTTAAATAATTGAATTCTGATCGAGCCCAACCCACTTTAGAACAACTGGGCCTAAGAATTGGTTTTGCTGTAAACATTTATTTTAAGGTAAAAGTAAAAACAAAGAAATCCGAATAAATATATAATCTTTTTATTTTTTACGATAAATGGTATCTTCACTAAATTTGAAAACAGTAAAAATCGAACCATAAGCCTCCCACCTCTAATGAAAAGGAGGTAAAAAGAAGAGAAAATTACAACGCTAGTTACTTTACAAGGACATATTACGAAAATAATCATCTGATTTGCGAATAGTTTTTGAGCTTGTTTTCACGAGAATTGTTTTTTGAAATACGGGGTGTGAATTATGCCATGGCGTCATCATGTGTTAGAGTCGTATCGTACGCTATGGTCCCATGTATGCACACCAAAATGAAAGGTTTAAATTTTACAACGTTCTCGTGCCATGTATTCAAGTCTTTTTGAATATGTCGCTACGAAGTTTTTAAAGCAAATTTAATTCTTACGGTGAAACGTACTCGCACAAAAACTTTTCGTGAATCTAAAGTTTCGATATATGAATTTGTCAAAAGACTATTTTTCCTGATATTCACTCAATTAGCTATGATCGATTTATCTCTAAATATGTAAAATACAAAAATAAAATTAAAAAGAAGTCTTTTTGGAAATAAAAGACTAAAAAGATATCAATTTGTGGCTTTTATTGAGTGGTTAGAGGATATAGAGGAGTTGATAAAGTATATAATTTGGGTCCATTTGATGATATATGACACCACTAACTTTACCACAATTGGGTATTTTCCAAATTTTGGCATATCCGCATATGAATTAACAATGTATATGATTTACTATTCTAGTCGGTAATATTTACTATTTAGATGAGTAGACCAACTTATATATATATAATAAGATTAAAATTCGTAAATATTTCGTAAATAAATGTTATTAAGATGTCATGTGTACAATTAACAATGTATATGATTTCCCATACTTAAGCTATTAAAGTATTCCAACATAAGATTTATTTTCTTTAATATATGAAACATATATTTATAGGCCCCTTTTACTCGTATCCTGGCGTGGGCTTGATGTACGACTCATAATGAGTCATTTACCCAAAAGAAAAACCAAACTACAAAAATTAGTAAAGCACATTGAAGAAACTAATCTTAATTCTTTCATAAAATCTTCTCTTTGACAAGCTTTATAAGTTATATGTACTAGAAGCTTTGAACCAAACCCGAAGAAGCATGTCTTGCTTTTAAAGTTAATGTAGGACACGAAGAATTAAACCGCGGTGTAGAATATATTCCTTCAAATAAACTCTTGTAAATTATGTGGTATGAAGCTTCGGTTAAGTGCAACACATCCCAGTTAGCATATGTTTTTTGGTTCAGCGCAAGTGACGATATCTTTCAATCTTTTTATTTTAAAATGAGTTAATTTGTATCATATAATTGTTTTTTACATATCAAATGATTAAAACATGTACAGGCCAAGTTCTGCAATATGGCTTTAGGCCTCCGAATTGTTTGAGACTATCGACCCTGGTTTGCGCCCTGGTACAGGGTTCTAGACGCAGCTTCTCTAAACTATAATGACAAACGTCAAGTGTAGTAGATTTTGACTATGATCAAAAGTAGATTTTTATTAACTTATACTACATTAACCGATGAGACAGTGACTTGTCCAAACTCATAACTAAGAAAACCGTTTTAGCAGTTGTAACTTGTAATAAAGCTTGAAAACTTGATTCTTGGCCTCTGCTTGTATCAGATAAGTTCATATAAGATTGAGTATGGTTTTGGTTTATAATATATAATCGCTCTTAGTTGGGTGAACATTACCTCGATTCTATCGGTTACTACATTTTATATTTCAATAAAACTTGTAGCTCACATCTAAACTCGATTAATTATACACTATACTTAACGAACTATCAAGTCGAGCCCTTTAGGAGGAAAAAAAAAACCAATTATGCCACAAAATATGAAATATACACCCCAACACAGAATTGAATCCTAATTCTTTTAACAAAAAAAAAACATCTCCTTTATAAACTTTATTACTTGTACTATGAACTTTGAACCCAACCCGAAGATACATTACTAGCTCGAACGACTGATGTTGGGCACAGAAAATTAAATTGTGGTGTAGTATATGTTCCTTCGAATAAACTCTTGAAAATCATGTGGTATGCGGCTTCTGTTAAGTGCAATCCATCCCAGTTAGCGTATGTGTTCGGTTGAGCACAGGTCTTGGACGTTGGATTTGCACATGGTACAAGATAATTGTAGTTATACGGTCCTCCGCCTCCACAGCATGCTGTTAGAGCCCCGTTCGTGAATCCTGAAGTAATTCATAGTCCCATAAACAAAAGTTCATCTTAAAGTGGTTAGAGTTTACATAAAAATGAAAATGATCAAACGTTTTATATATGAATATACGAGTTTTAATCAGTTAGTTGGCGAGTTCATTAAGATGCATAATTGTAGAATGAGCAAATAAAACATTAAATTTGATAAACTGTAATTACCGTATTCTTCTGGAGAGCTATAAAATTGCAAGGCGGCATTATAGTAATCAGCGTAGATGATTCTAACGTTAGGATGAAGTTCTCGGATTTGATTTAATTCCATTTGGAGCAACTCATTGTGGTACTCTGCAAACTTGTTTAGCTCGATCAAGCAACCTGTCGTATTATCGTATTTTTCTTTATCAGAACCATAGTACAACGTTAGATAGGTTGTCGAGCATCCAATTGGTAAGTTTCCAGGAACAACAAGCGTTTCCGCTCCAAGCTCAATCAAGTCCTGAATTTATCATATTTGCTTAGTGTGTTTTTAGAAAGACAAGTAATTGAAACCACAACAAATAAATTCATGGATTTGCCCCGAGTAGGGTCTTCAACCCACAACCTCTTTAGTTAGTGTTAGTGGGTCAACTCACATATATACCGTTACTCTATAAGCCCTTTTGTGCTCGTTAACGTAATGCAAATTGGGTTGTAGACTTTTACTTTTACTCGTTCATACATAACATACACTGGCTCGATTAGTTGTACTTACATTGATGGCCGAGATGATGGTGTTAATCACTAGAGGAACATACGATTTTAGCTCGTCAATGGGGTTTCCGGCTAATATTGGATGATTATAATCGTTACCTCCAATCTCCCCCATAAGTATTAACGAACCTTGAAGAATTTTTTTGCAATCTACAAGTAAACATTTCGATGATTTTAAATATATCGTTATTAGTTCAAAATATTTATTTAACTATGATTCATTTGATCGTCAAATTTGAACTTATAATCTCTAAGTTAATTAACGAATGCAAAATATGTGATGACGCGGGGTCATTTATTATTAACAAAGTCAATAGTAGGCACAAAATATCTATCACAAGATGAATAATGACAAGATAAGATGGTGGGTCATGAAATTTGAGGTCTAGAAAGTACCACATTTAACTTTGTATAAACAAAAATTATTAATATTTTATAATTAAGTAGTTATATTACAGTAATTTGATAACATGTGAATGTAGTAGAATGGACTCGGTTACCTGATCGGGTGTCGCAAAAAGAAGCAAACAATTCCTTAAACCATCTTAACTGAACACCTAAAGACGCATTCGTAAACGGATTATAAACCCCTCGAGCTTCATGAAACGACGCGTCCAACGCATATGCACCAACAACCGCAAAATTCACTCCTTGCCCGATCTCCATTACGCCATTCATCTTCATTTTTTGGTATGGCAGTTGTTGGAACATTATTGTCTGTATTTGTATTCATTAGAACGTGTCGTAGAGTTAGTATGTAATTAGATCGAGTTGTAAAGTCCAAACGCATTAACGAAGAAGTTACCGTCATGTAAAAGAGTTACACTCACGTAACTCTTCAGTTACGTGCACGTAACTGTTAGTTACGTGCACGTAACTCTCTTCCAAGAGTTACGTGAGCGTAACTCTTCTAGGGTTTCGGGCTGGTATAAATATCGAGCTCAGAATCATTAATGTGGTGGTTGAACCTTGTCAGAGCATTTAGAGCAGAATTAGTTACGTGAGCTAACCCTAGATCACGTAACTCTTTGTTTTTGAGTGTTAAAGTGTTGTAATCGAGTGTTATTGTTTCTATTCGTGTTTGTAAACATTCACGTAAGTTTAATAGAATCAATCCTTTGATTATCTTGCTTGTTCTTCACCATATTTACTCACAAACTAGTTATTCCGCAATTAGTTTGTTTAGGGTTCAAAGGAGGTCCGAGATTAGGCGACCAACAAGTTTTTGTGAAAACATTAGGAAATGATAGTACATCGCGGATTTTAAATAGAGGGGGAGAAAGTTTGTGAAAACATTAGGAAATGACAAACATTAGGAAATGATAGTACATCGCGGATTTTAAAATTTAGAATCACAAGTTTTTGTTCGATGTATTAGTAGGTACGGCCAATATCATATAAACAATTTTCCGAACCTGTTTCTAATGGGTAACACGGTTAAGTTTGTTCATCTCAGTGATAAGCTGAAAACTTTCGGTGTACCTGGAATCTGTCACCATAGGATTATATATATATAAATAAGTATCTGAGAGTAATAGAAAAAGCGAGGAAAAGAAAAATTGAGAGAAAATCAAAAAAAAATATAATAAATCGTTTTTTCTAAAACTCAAAGAGTTTTTATTAATAACTCCTAAACACCTTGAGGCGCTCCTGGATTCTATAAGGTTGCGAAATCATAGTTTCCGTGCGGTTAGTATAAAGGTTGAGGAGTTAAGTAAAACTCGTATCCTTGAGGCGCCCCTGGATTCTATAAGGTTGCGAAATCATAGTTTCCGTGCGGTTAGTATAAAGGGGAGAGTAGAGTCAAATAAGAATTCCGTAACTCTTGATGCTAACTTGATAAACGGCAAAGACAGAGGGAGGAGTTCACGAGTCTATAAAGCTTTTAAGCTCAAAAAAAATTAAAAAAAATATATATAAATAAAAAAAAAAAAATAATAAAAAAAAAAAAAAAAAAAAAAACTTCTCTACTTATGAAAAATGCACAAAGTGCTTAAACTCAATACTATAAGTATGCATTTTCAATACGTAGAGTAGTTACCTAAATAGGAATAAGGTGACGGGTTTCCTAACTAAATACTGGAGGTTTGATGACGCTTTGAGGGGAGTTCGGACTTAATTAAGTGTAAATATAAGTGGGATCCATATAAACAGTTGTAATCTAAATAATCGGAAGATTCTTTATATGATATATATGTTGTATTTAAGAGGACAAATATACTAATAATCGGCTGATTCTTGTGATTCGACTTCTGCGATATGATCCTAAAAGCGAACTAATCCCTATCCAAAAAGATTTGCCCTTTTGTAGGTTGCTAAAGTAGTGTGAATAGCTTATAGGTAAAAACCACAAAAAGAGTTTCGGTTTTAGGTTAAGAAAACAAACAAAAATCAAAAATATTTTATTTCTGCGTTTATTTTCTTCGTTGTCACGTATCGCTTATGGTTAAAAGGTTTTATCACGTGTTTTCTGAAAAATGAGAAATTTTGTCAGTTTAAAGAACAAAAACACGTTTTTGGTCAGTTTTATCTTTGTAAGCCAGGTTTTACAAAGTTTAAAGATCGGATCTTGAAGAGTTTAGCACTTCTTGGAAGTCGAGGACTCGAAGCTGATATTCATGGAGCCGCGTTGCTTAATGATGAAGATTAGCTGTCTGAAAAGATTCGCAAGATAACGGTTGCAAACTTTACACCGTTCAAGTCTCTATGGAGTTTAAAGGACTGACTCTCGATCTCTCGACACCAAAAGTTCAAGACAATTTTGAAGAATACAAGCTACATCCAAGGGGGAGTTTGTTGGAACATTATTGTCTGTATTTGTATTCATTAGAACGTGTCGTAGAGTTAGTATGTAATTAGATCGAGTTGTAAAGTCCAAACGCATTCACGAACAAGTTACATTCAAGTAACTAAGTTACATTCACGTAACTCTTGAGTTACGTGCACGTAACTAGTAAGTTTCGTGCACGTAACTCTCTTCCAAGAGTTACGTGAACGTAATTGTTCTAGGGTTTCGGGTCTAGTATAAATAGCTAGCTCAGAATCATTAATGTGGGTGGTTGAACAGTGTCAGTGCAGTCACATCAGAGAGAGTTACGTGAGCTAGGTCATAGGTCACGTAATTAGTGTTCTTGAGTGTTAAAGTGTTGTAATCGAGTGTTCTTGGTTCTATTCGTGTTTGTAAACATTCACGTAAGCAATATAGAATCAATCATTTGATTATATCTCTTGTTCTTCACCGTCTACTTGCTTAAACTTGTTATTCCGCAATTAGTTTAAGATAGGATTCAAAGGAGGTCCGAGATTAGGCGACCAACAAGTGGTATCAGAGCCTCTATACTTGCTATAGAGGTCTTTGAATCTGTTTGGTGAAGATTTGGGCTGATTTGGAATAGATCTAGGTTTTGGAGTAATTTAGGTTATTTCGGGATTTTTAGATCTAGGCCGTTCTAGCCGGAGTTTGGAGCTTAGGTTCAGATATTACATCTACAGTTGGTAGTATTACATATCTGCAGAAGAAGGGCACTTAGTTTTGTGTATTTCTTCGTTTACGGCCGTTTTTGTGAAGTTTTAGCTGCTGCACGAAATTGTCACGTAATTGAGGTAATCTGCACGTAATTCTCTATTTCGCTCACGTAATTGCGAATTACGTTCACGTAATTGTGCTTTTACGTGCACGTAACTTGTGAGGCTTGCACGAAATTGTTAACTTACGTTCACGAAATTGTTAAGTTACGCTCACGAAATTCTATATTTCGTGCACGTAATTGGGTATTTCGTGCACGTAACTCTTGTTCTGAAATCGTTCGTCTACTCATTTTACAAGCCGTTACTCTGCCCGATTTTCATTGGAAAGGATAGGTAGGTGTTAGGTTAGTTTTTTGGGTATTCGTAAGCTGAAGATTTTGGGAATTTGTGTGAAGTTAAGATGGCTCTAGCTACGAATTCTAATTCGCTCAACATGGAGACAAGCCGTAACCCTCAACTTCACACAAATTCTAATTCGCCTCATCAAGCGAAGAACATTTGTGCTTGGTGTCTAAAGCTTCAGAGAAAGAGTCAATCATGTGGCATCGAAGAATGGCGCACATTAACTTTCGAAGGATGAACTATCTGGTGAAGCACGAGCTCGTTACTGGAGTTCCAAACATGAGCTTTGCTATGAATGACTCATGCGTGTCATGTGTAAAGGGGAAGCAACACAAGAAGTCTCATCCATCGAAGCTAGTGAACTCAGTCTCTGCTCCACTGGAGCTTCTGCACATGGATCTCTTCGGTCCTGTCAGTGTAAAGAGCAAAGGTGGGAAATTGTACTGTTTGGTAGTCACGGATGACTACTCGAGGTTCTCGTGGGTTTTCTTCCTAGCGAGGAAGGATGAAACGGCTGAACGACTAAAGTTTCTCCTTCTTCGACTAGAAACCCTCCTCGAGTTAAAGGTCAGGTCTATCCGAAGCGACAATGGCACGGAGTTCAAAAACAACAACATGGAGCTATTCTGTATTTCTAAGGGTATCTCTCACCAGTATAGCGCTCCACGAACTCCGCAACAAAATGGGGTTGCAGAAAGGAAGAATAGGACTCTCATCGAAGCTGCCCGTACAATGCTTTCGGACTCTAAACTGCCAGTATCATTCTGGGCCGAAGCAGTTAATACGGCATGCTATGTCCTAAATCGGGTCTCCTTGGTCAAACGTCATAACAAGACGAGCTACGAACTGATCAATAAAAGGAAGCCGAATCTGCAATTCCTCGAGCCATTTGGATGCCCTTGTGAGATTATGATCACCAAGGAAAGAATCTCCAAGTTTGGCGAAAAGACGCATCCTGGATACTTTCTTGGTTATTCAGCTGAGTCTCCCAGTAAAAGGGTATTTGATAAGACGACGGGTACAATTGAAGAAGCGTATGAGGTGACTTGCTTCCGGTATACTCCACCTACACCGGGTGATGGTCCGGCACACTTCTTCGATTATGATTCGTTATTTCAGTCTTTCAACATTGATCCTCCTAGTGCCTCCATTCCGGTTGCAAGACATGAAGCGGTCGTGATGCAAGGGGGAGGATTTGATGATACATCCTTTAATCAATTTCAAACTGAAGATGCATCAACGTCCACTTCATCTGGTCCGATACCGATTCAGGTCCTCATCGATCTTCCAGCTATTCAACAAGCTCCGGTTCGGCCAAATTCTCCAGACTTTGAAACTGCATCTGAAACTGCATCCGAAGCTGCATCAAAAGCCGCCTCAGATGATTCAGAGAGTGAAAACAATGATTTTCAAGATGCAGATGGGATTGAAGAAATTATTGAAGAGGGATCTAATGTCATCGAAAGCGCTCCTCAACCTTCTACTGCTGGTGTTTCGAATCCAGCTCCTCCTTCTGATGAAGTAGAAATTCCAGCTCCGGTCTTGGAAAATGTGATTAATCAGGAGGTTGTACAAGAAAATGAAGGTGATGAAGAAAGAAATGAAGCAGAGAATGTTATCACTCCGAGGAGATCTGTGAGAGAAAAGAAACGTCCAGCACACCTGGATGAATTCGTGGCTAGTCCTGCACTTCTGGAGGTCTTCGAAGCATGTTTTCTATCCCAAATAGATCCGAAGAACGTCATCATTGCACTAGATGATCCGTTCTGGGTAGAAGCTATGCAAGAAGAACTTCAACAGTTCCTAAAGTTGCATGTGTGGGAAAGGGTCAAGGCTCCAAGGAGGGAAAAGATATTGAAGACGAAGTGGGTATTCAAGATTAAGAAAGATGACAAAGGCGAGATTGTAAGGAATAAAGCCCGATTAGTTGTTCAAGGTTTCGAACAAGTAGAAGGTCTAGACTACGATGAAGTCTACGCACCGGTTGCTCGTTTGGAATCAATTCGGCTGTTTCTTGCATTCGCTTCCCACATGCGTTTCAAGGTTTATCAACTTGACGTGAAGAGCGCGTTCCTTTATGGCGAGATACGTGAAGACATTTATGTCGCGCAGCCACCGGGCTTTGAGGATTACGAACATCCTGATCACGTGTACAAGCTAAACAAGGCCTTATACGGTCTTCACCAGGCCCCGAGAGCTTGGTATGGAACGCTCTCTGATTTCTTGACAAACAACGGGTTTGCAAGAGGTTCAGTTGATCAAACTTTGTTCACAAAGAAAAGGAATGAACACTTGCTGCTGGTCCAAATTTACGTCGACGACATCATCTTTGGGTCTACCGATGACTCAATGTGTAAAGAGTTCGAGAAGCTGATGACGTCAAGGTTCGAGATGAGTGCAATGGGGGAAATGAACTTCTTTTTGGGTTTGCAAGTTAAGCAGTCGAAGAAAGGAATTTATATCCACCAGACCAAGTATGTGCAAGACATTTTGACTCGTTTCGAGATGCTAGACTGTAGAACGGTGAGCACTCCTCTCGAGATCAATCACAAACTTGGTCCGGCACTCCACGATGATGCTGTAGATCTGAAGCTTTATCGATCAATGATAGGATCACTCATGTATCTTACGGCGTCTCGTCCGGATATCACCTTTGCCGTGTCTTTGTGCGCGCGCTATCAAGCTGCGCCTAAGGCATGTCACCTGAAGGCCGTGAAGAGGATTCTCTGTTATCTTAAGGGGAAACCAACTCTGGGTCTCTGGTATCCTTATGACGATCAAGATTTTGAGCTGACGGCGTACTCGGATTCGGATTATGGGGGCTGCAATTCTGACATGAAGTCCACGACCGGTGGATGTCAGTTTCTTGGATCACGTTTAGTCTCGTGGCAGTGCAAGAAGCAAACCGCGGTATCCTTATCATCTGCGGAGGCTGAATACATTGCAGCGGGAAGTTGCTGTTCTCAGGTTCTCTGGATCCAGCATCAGCTACGTGATTACGGTTTGATTGTTTCTCGCACCCCCATTAACATTGACAATACAGCAGCGGTGTGTATCATACGCAATCCGGTGCAACATTCGAAAACGAAACATATAAGTATTCGTTTTCATTTCATACGGGATTGCTATGATAAGAACTTGATCACGTTGCTCCAAATCGCTACCGAGGATCAAAAGGCCGATCTTTTGACTAAAGCTTTTCATAAGGGGCGATTTGAGGAACTGATCAAGTTAAACCGTCTCATCACATTGGAAATTGCTTGACACGAACCATTTTTTGTAAATATTTCACTCTTTTAAAATTAAAAAAATTCAAAAAGATTTTTGGTTTAAGTTGTAGTTTATTATCTAAGTCTCTTAAGATTAAAAAAAAATTATACAAAAAGATTTTAACTTTTCTTAGGTTTATAGCTTTTATTTCCAATTTTACGGTTCTCGTGTTTTTTAAGTGATTCGCAGTGACAGGAGGAAATATCTGAGCTTACATACGTGTTATGGATCAAGTTCTCCTGAAAAGACGGTTTCTGGAAAATTCTTGACGATTGGAAGGCTCCGAGTGCTTAAACATGCTCGACTGATCAAATGCCTTCCCGTCAAGTGTAAAGGTTCTTTATCATGAGATAAAGTGTAAAGGTTTGAGTATTTTATCGTTTTTACCTCTTAAGTGAGTTTAAAGATTTCCTTCTCAACCGAGAAGGTAAGTTTTCTTACCTAATTTGGTAAGTTTAAAGCGTTCAGACTTCGCAACATATAACAGTTGCGAACTCGGACAAAAACCGTTTTGCTTAAATGCAAAACTCTTTTCACAAAGAGTCTAAAGTTTTTGATACTCGTCGAGTCTAAAGTTTAATAATCTCGACTGAGTCTAAAGTTTAATAATCTCATTGAGTCAAAGTTTAAATAATCTCAAGTGAGTATAAAGCGTCCAAAATGATAAAAACCTAAATTTTTGATCGTGACTTCGAAACTTTTCTTTTTAAGTTTTTAGGATTTGTATAGTTCCAAAAATAATAAAAATAAGAAAAACATAAAAAGAGGGGGAGAAAGTTTGTGAAAACATTAGGAAATGATAGTACATCGCGGATTTTAAAATTTAGAATCACAAGTTTTTGTTCGATGTATTAGTAGGTACGGCCAATATCATATAAACAATTTTCCGAACCTGTTTCTAATGGGTAACACGGTTAAGTTTGTTCATCTCAGTGATAAGCTGAAAACTTTCGGTGTACCTGGAATCTGTCACCATAGGATTATATATATATAAATAAGTATCTGAGAGTAATAGAAAAAGCGAGGAAAAGAAAAATTGAGAGAAAATCAAAAATATAATAAACCGTTTTTTTCTAAAACTCAAAGAGTTTTTATTAATAACTCCTAAACACCTTGAGGCGCTCCTGGATTCTATAAGGTTGCGAAATCATAGTTTCCGTGCGGTTAGTATAAAGGTTGAGGAGTTAAGTAAAACTCGTATCCTTGAGGCGCCCCTGGATTCTATAAGGTTGCGAAATCATAGTTTCCGTGCGGTTAGTATAAAGGGGAGAGTAGAGTCAAATAAGAATTCCGTAACTCTTGATGCTAACTTGATAAACGGCAAAGACAGAGGGAGGAGTTCACGAGTCTATAAAGCTTTTAAGCTCAAAAAATTAAAAAATATATAAATATAAAAAAAAAAAAAAAAAAAAAAAAAAAAAAAAAAAAAAAAATTCTCTACTTATGAAAAATGCACAAAGTGCTTAAAATCAATACTATAAGTATGCATTTTCAATACTTAGAGTAGTTAACTAAATAGGAATAAGGTGACGGGTTTCCTAAATAAATACTGGAAGTTTGATGACGCTTTGAGGGGAGTTCGAACTTAGTTAAGTGTAAATATAAGTGGGATCCATATAAACAGTTGTAATTTTAATAATCGGAAGATTCTTTGTATGATATATATGTTGTATTTAAGAGGACAAATATACTAATAATCGGCTGATTCTTGTGATTCGACTTCTGCGATATGATCCTAAAAGCAAACTAATCCCTATCCAAAAAGATTTGCCCTTTTGTAGGTTGCTAAAGTAGTGTGAATAGCTTATAGTTAAAAACCACAAAAAGAGTTTTGGTTTTAGGTTAAGAAAACAAACAAAAATACAAAAATATTTTATTTCTGCGTTTATTTTCTTCGTTGTCACGTATCGTTCATGGTTAAAAGGTTTTATCACGTGTTTTCTGAAAAATGAGAAATTTTGTCAGTTTAAAGAACAAAAACACGTATTTGGTCAGTTTTATCTTTGTAAGCCAGGTCTTATAAAGTTAAGGATCGGATCTTGAAGAGTTTAGCACTTCTTGGAAGTCAAGGACTCGAAGCTGATTTTCATGGAGCCGCGTTGCTTAATGATGAAGATTAGCTGTTAGAAAGATTCGCAAGATAACGGTTGCAAACTTTACACCGTTCAAGTCTCTATGGAGTTTAAAGGACTGACTCTCGATCTCTCGACACCAAAAGTTCAAGACAATTTTGAAGAATACAAGCTACATCCAAGGGGGAGTTTGTTGGAACATTATTGTCTGTATTTGTATTCATTAGAACGTGTCGTAGAGTTAGTATGTAATTAGATCGAGTTGTAAAGTCCAAACGCATTAACGAAGAAGTTACCGTCATGTAAAAGAGTTACACTCACGTAACTCTTCAGTTACGTGCACGTAACTGTTAGTTACGTGCACGTAACTCTCTTCCAAGAGTTACGTGAGCGTAACTCTTCTAGGGTTTCGGGCTGGTATAAATATCGAGCTCAGAATCATTAATGTGGTGGTTGAACCTTGTCAGAGCATTTAGAGCAGAATTAGTTACGTGAGCTAACCCTAGATCACGTAACTCTTTGTTTTTGAGTGTTAAAGTGTTGTAATCGAGTGTTATTGTTTCTATTCGTGTTTGTAAACATTCACGTAAGTTTAATAGAATCAATCCTTTGATTATCTTGCTTGTTCTTCACCATATTTACTCACAAACTAGTTATTCCGCAATTAGTTTGTTTAGGGTTCAAAGGAGGTCCGAGATTAGGCGACCAACAGCAGTATTGGCATCAACCCCAAACTCTCGGCTTCAAAAAATATGTAACGTTATTTTCACCAAGTATTTAATCTAACGGTATTAAACAACTATTAATTTAAACATGGTCCACCAACCAACAGTAACTTTCAAAAAATAATAATGCAACATCTTCAACGTGTCAAAAAAAAAGTATTTGATTAAAAGTATTCATTTTCGATAATTGAATCATAATGTAGAATAGGAAATGTAATGTTTACCGACGAAATCAATGATGAGGCGGCCATTGGAGCATCGACCGGTTGGTGTATGAAAGAAAGTTTCACCGTAAGGCGGAAGGAAAAAATGTGGTGGTTCATCCTTTGCATTAGAAACGAACTGTTTTAGGTTTCCGGTATCAGCTAACGAGTCACCGAAGCTTATGATTGATGTATAACACCCGTTAGCGTGCAAATTATAAGCCAATAAAAGAAGAAAGAAGGGTAGAATGGGAAAAGAAGAAGATGAAATCTCCATTGACGAGTTTTTAGCTCAAAAAAAAATGGTTGGTGTTGGTAATGTATCCATGTTGTATATATATCTCTATTTATATTTAGAAAAGAAAACTATATTTTACATTTTCAAATCCAATAATTGATAATGATAGGTTTTTCTGAGCAACTAATTAAATATTGAATGAATTGATATTTGATTATGACTTTGATTATCAAAATTTTATATTTTGTGACAATTTTAAAACCGGATAGATACATAATTGCGTACATCTTTCTTCCTCATTCCATACTCGAGATAGAGTAGGTGTAGAATTTAAAAAGAACTTCAGATTTGGGTGGTATTATTTTGATTAGGAATAAGTAACGTCCGTCTAGAAAATGTAGAGCTCTCTGAAATTTAAAAATAAGTCATTTATAAATAATTTTATTTATAATTATAAGATTTTTACAATAAAATTGTTATATAAATACGTGTTTTTTGTTAAATTGTTAGACATATATATAAACTTATTCGGAAAAAAGAGCCCCTACTGGTTATATGCAGTCGTATACCTTACATATTTTTCGAACCGACAATAAAATATATTCGTGACTTTGATATTTTTTGAAATAAGAATGAACAAAACTATTAACTAACTAATATTTTTTTTATTTTTTGAAAAACAAGTATAGTTGTTCGGAACCGTAATGATAGTAAATTGTGTATTATGCAACGCCCAAATCCATATATCTTTAAAAAGATAAATCTTAGTTAACTCGTAAGAGAAAATCCTTATAAAAGGCTCGAAAGCAAAACATCTCCTTCATTGTCAATCAAAATCAACTAAAAAATTAAACTATTAATCAAACTCTTCTTTTATTCTTTCTGATTCCTTTTTCCCCTAATATTTAATAGTTTTAAATCGTACATTTCTTTAATAACTACTCCCATCGATGGCGGGCCAGGATTAATAACAATAAGACAATACAGTTAGATTTAGAAGATATCAGACATCAATATATCATTTAAACACATTAATTGATTGATATGAGGTGTGTTTGGTATGGAGCTTTTAAAAGTTTTTACGCACTATAAAATTTAAAAAACTCATTATAAATATAGTATTATTCGGTAACGAGAGTTTCGAGCTTTTAATTTAAAAATAAAAATCTTAAATTAAAAGCTTCTTCAAAAAATTTCAGATTTTAGAAAATAAAAGTCTTGAAATAAAAACTACGATTTTAGCCTAAAGCTACAAATATTATACCAAGTAGATGATCAATATTGAATTAAACATAGGTGAAATGGTTAGATACTACAAAGAAATGTCATATTTAACAATTACAATGGTGTGGTCCTCCCTACATCAACCAACAAAAAACACACAACATTTACATAAAAGCAACCCACACTTATTTATGTTCCAAAATAATGATAGGAGTGCTACTAGATGACAATCATATATGACGGGTTCGTGGAAACTGCAAACTATACATAACGTAATCGTAATACATGTTCACACAATATGAATCGTGGGGATATTCTCGCTTTCATGGATCACAATGTATTCTTTTGGTGATGATCAACGACATCCAACTTAATTTGTTGTTTTGATGACGTCCAAGGATAACGTAAACTACAACAAAAATTTATTTGTTCACTACTTTTTTGTTTCCATTCTTTTCAAAATTATGAAAAATAAATCACTTGTCCGTTTGCAATCTATTACTTTATCCTTTAAAAGTCCAATTTAAAATATATAGATATCAAAGAGCAATCTATTCACCTTAAATGCGAGGCTTGTATTAATTTTGACAAAAAAGAGGCATAATTTATTTCTCATTTGATTTTAACTTTATTAATGAAAAGAGAAAAGATAAACCAGTTAATAAACCTAATAACCTACATATAATGTATTGAATGTTAAAATTGGCAAAATAAATACTAGACCAAAATACGGGTCTTAAAATAACTCGTACTTCGTGTTTGATTTAAATAATAATGTTTACTCGATATCTATAAACCCATAAGTGCATAGCAAAACAACTAACATTAATATCATAATCCATATATGTATCCGTATCGCTTTGAAAATGTAAGATTTTTAAACTTTAACTTTATTTTAGACTCTTAATTCTACATTATTGTTTTTTTTTTTCAACCATCGATTTAGAAGTAGTCTCCCGTCCTTTAAACTTATGACCCAAATATAAACCGGATTATTGTGAGAAATGAAAAAAATCAATACGAACAGTTGTGTGTAGCAAACTCTTTCACGCACTCAATTAGTCCAAACACTTTTTAGTCACGGTCCTATACAAGGTTGTTTAAAACTTTACTTGTTTTATTTATTTCTATCAGAATTACTATTGTATGACTTTTTGTTTTGTTTAAGTGTATGTATATGGAAGTAATCATAAATAGCCGATAATATTGAGCTCAAAGTTAATTGGATTATTAATAGACTCTTTATTTATTTTCTTTTATTAAAAATATTTAAGACCAAAGTTAATAAAATAAGACTTTAAAATTTAAAACTAGACAACTAAAACGAGACGGAAGAAACATATTGAATATCAATGTTACGTGATCTATCTACGGTATGTTTTGTTTATTAAATGTTGTCAAACAATGTCGCGATAATACAACTTAAAAAAACCTTTTATCTTATAAACATTTGATAAATTTGGGCCTTCAAAGCTCAAATGATCTACCATGCCTGTACAGAAAAAGCCCAACACACAAACCAATTACTTGACCCGAAACTAATTTTTCAAAGTTTAACACACCATAAAATTTTATATTTTCTATGAAATACAAATCAGGAAATTGAATTTATAAAAAAGGTTTGACAGAATATAACAATTCATGTATGGAAAACTAAAATATCTAATCTAACAAGGAATTTGTTCCGTAAACCATTTCATGACAGAGAATGGAGCCTT
Source organism: Senecio squalidus (assembly GCA_910822075.1). Lineage (NCBI taxonomy): Eukaryota > Viridiplantae > Streptophyta > Magnoliopsida > Asterales > Asteraceae > Senecio > Senecio squalidus. The sequence continues at coordinate 8,036,749 of CAJVGC010000591.1, read as the reverse complement.
GATTAAGCTTATCGCCAACTCTACTAACACCGTTACACAAAAACAACATGGACATAAACAGCTCAAGATCAACCTGCATCGATAAACAGATAACCAATCTTTCACTTCCAATTTTCAAATCAAGTCGAATGTAAATTTATATTCAATATTTGAAAGCGTACTTATATTGAGAGAATATAATCTAGACGGGTTCGTGTTATAAACATGCCCACATACTAGATAAAGGTGTTAGGCCGGGTTAGAGGGTAAAATGGGTTAGGGTCACTTTTCTTTTTTGGTTGAGCATCCAATAAAAGTGAAAGTGGTTAATACTTGGTATTTAATTACTAGAAAAAGTTAACTTGTAAAGAACACTATGTTTAACAAAATCATAAAATCATATATTTGATATATCATAACGAAATAATTGAGAGAGAAAGAGAGGGGGAGGGACAAACCCGACAATCCAGATAACGACACCAATGATCGAGAGAAGAAGAGCAACGAAGGCGAAAGGAAGACCTAAGAGAAACCCTAATGGTCTGCATCTACAATCATCGTCACCACTTCCGCAACAACACATTTTTCTCCTTCTGGTTTTGGATTGAATTTAGAGTAAATATTGTGTAAGTACGACGAAAATAAGTTTTAGAATAAAAAGAACTAGAATAAGATAAAGGTGTTGACGGAGAACACAATATCTGATAAGAAGAAAACAGGTATTGCAACTTGCAAGCAAAGAAAGGAAATTCCAATGATAATAAAAGTATAATACTAACACTAAAACTCTTGTGACAACTACTGAACTACACCTCAACTAATCTCACCTTCCTTTCCATTAAATACTTTTGGTATTATTTTTAATCTTTAATATATAATAAAAAAAGACCTTAAATATCACATGGTGTCAATAGGAGTTTGTCCAATTGGTAGAAAATTGTCATTCCGTAGAGGAGGTCTTGGGTTCGAGCCTCAGGTTTCTCCTTAGGTGAATATTATGTGATAACTAACTTTGGTGTAAAGTTCGTAGGTCGCATACTGTCCAATTGGATGTCAATGTGGCCCCAAATCACTAACATTGTCGTTCAAAAAAAAAAAAATGTCACATGGTGAAATAATGTCTTTTAGATTAGTTAATTTTTTATTTTTATTTCAGCCGTTGGTTAGATTAATGATGTTATCAAATACTAATTTCATTTTACATCTTTTTATAATACGTAATTACATTCTCTCTTTAATTCCATCTTTACTTAAATAGAAAACATCATTTTTTTCTCCCATTTTGTCAATAGTTATTTACTTATATAATCGCTCAATTTGAACTATGATTTACTGATTTACTCTATAGTTATTCTAAAATCTACTAATAGAAAATATTAAAACATGTGAATAAACGTAAATATATATTTTTTATTAAACAATATGTGCATAAACGTAAAGGTATATATATGTTATTATATGTGTAACGTTGTTTTCTTATAATAACTTAAAAGAACGTGTACGTAAATATAAAGTTTACGATTCAATTTTAGTCTATATTTGTTTGCGTTATCGCTGGATAAAATCTAGTTAATTAATAATAAAAAGACTCTAAAAATAATCATTTACTTTTTTTGCTTTTTAATTTGAATAAAGTCACTAAAGTCGGTATAGTGTAGAGAAAGACTTATAAGATAACGGTATATCAGTGATTTATGTTTGTTTAAATTATAACGCTATACTTGTCTTTCTAATTTTTCTTTTTAACGGCAAAGTTAGTGATTCGGAACCAGAGTGATAACCAATTAGGCAGTATGCGACCTACGAACCATACACCAAAGTTAGTTATATATTTTATAATATTCACCTAACAGACCTCTTATCAATGAGACAAGTTGACCTCACATTATTATTACTACATGGATTAATATCATTGTAGTATTAAATTTAGCATTTCAGGTTTTGGTAACTAATAACTATTGTCATTATAGTCATAGTTAAACCTTTTCTTTGTAGAGAATCATAAAGTATAGATATACTTAATTTATAATTTATATGTTCTTTACCGGAAATAATGATGTTAATTTAATATTTGGTTGGTCAATTAATTATTGCATAATACGTATATTTTCCAATAAAGCCAAAGACGCCCCAAGACAAGTTCCAACTGTTGGGAATATTTGGTATTTGTACATCAATTATTTAATTCCACATGCAAAACAGTAATGATTTAGAATTATCAGATCATGGGTCAAAGCAGGTTTCATAAAAGAAAAAGAAAAAGAAAAAAAAAGTATTTGGTTCATCAGGTTAACTTTTCATCAAAATGTTAGTTTTTAATATTTGAAAATAAATATTATAGTAGATATAATAATTTGTTAACCACAACCATAACGATAACGGTTTTATTAATCACAACCTTATATGAAAATAAGTCATCACAACCTTTTGATAAATGACACGTTAAATATTTATAGCAAGACTGCATTCAGCGACAAATAAACTGTAAATAACTTCATTTTTGGTAAGTTGTCGCAGCTTTTAACACTTTGTGTTTGTCCTTTTTATTAAAAATGTCATTCCTCCATTTATGTTGTTGCCATTTGACATTTTAGTTTTTGTAAACTAGCAAAATATAAATCCAACTAGCCAACAATGCCTTTTTTCCCCCCTTGTCTTGACAGATATGTTTTAGGAGACTTACGCTTAAATAGAGTATCACATAGTATATGATATGTTTGGTTATGAAGAAAGGCCGACCCAAAGCATTTGTGAAGTATACGATCTCACATTACCTGTTTTTATTATAAAACCCATATATATACATAGTGTATATAGTGAATGGTTCCTGTGATAACTCAAAATTCTGCGAGAACTGCGAGAACTTGTTTTGAGCCCTTAGATGATCAGATCAACGGTTATAAATGAAAATGACAATTTTGTTATTAATTTAAACATTGAGTGAACTTTTAAAAATTTCATAGGGAAATTATTGTAATTTCACATTACATCCTTAAAAATCTCACACTATATCTCGTTTTTTAACAATAAAATATGATCCCTCTAAAATCATTTATAGTCTCACCCCAAATCAATCTAGATCCCAAACTCCTTTATTAAATGAAGATACCTGAAGCGTTCCATGAGCTTATTGATCCATACGGATCTTGTGTGATCAACTACTTGAATGACAACAAAGCTTGATCATCAGTCTCATTGCCTCCATTATAAGGAGAGAGGGCGGCGAGAGTGAGAAAGGGTATAACAAAAGCATAAAGGAGGAAAGGAATACGAGAGGAAAATGATTGAAAGAAAATTGTTCATCGCCTGCTTGATTTCATTTTTGAAAATAAACTTAAGACAAACATGATGGAGATTCATCAGAACCGGCGGCGGATGTAGTGATGATGATGATCGAGATTCCGGTGCCGGAATCTACTCCGGCAAGATCCACTTAACCCTAATTTCATCCCAGGTATAAATTGAGTATTACATTAAGCCTAATTTAAAAAATAAATTTCCAATTTTGATCTCCAATAATAACCATCAATTATACATCTGCTTTGTAATTTGTAAATAAATATTACTATTGCAAATTCTTTTGTGTTATTATGTGAAACTAACTGTTTTTAGTAAGTAAAATGTGTGGAAGTCACTGTGACGTTATTTCGAACAGTTGGTGTGCATCATTAATAATGTCGAATCACAAGCTGTTATGTAAAAAAAAGTCCCCTTTTTTGGATTAGATTGTTTGGTAAAGTATAGTTAGATAGGAAAGGGTGGTTATAGAAACGAGAAAGGAGGGTATAGGAAGTGATTAGAAATAGTGCATTAGGCTAATTTTTGGTAAAACGATGGAAAAAAACAAGTTAAGAATCGGGTGTTTGAAACTAGTTTTGAAGAAACAGGTTTACAAATAGATTGTATGTAGATGATTGTTGCAAATAAAAAAATCATTTGAGTAGTTTTGAACAAAAAGGTCTGATAAGAGGTTATGTTTGTACAATGTACATTCATTACTACGAGGATTTTCTTTGAGTATATGTATATAATCTCCTTATGTACAATGTACATAATCTCGTTAAATTATTAAAGGAGATTATTTACAATGTACATACATTACTACGAAGATTATTTACAATGTACATATATGTTATGTTGTTGGACTATGTATACTTTGTCGTTAACTATACGTTGAGTTTGTACAATTGTAGAAGTTAAAAAGATTACAATGATCTATATTTTTCTAAAGTTTATGGATTTATTATGTTATGTTGGTTTATGATGTATTTAAATCTAACTAGATTTTTATCCCATGTGCATATCTGAACATCTTGTGCATGTATGAACATCTTGTATTGTACATTTATGAACACAAATCTGATATGTTTGTGTATTGTAGATGTTGATATGAAGATGATGATAATCTTATGCATATGATGATTAAGAAAAAAATAAAGATGAAGAGTCGAGATGAAGAACATAGATGATGATTTTTATCCCATGTGCATATCTAAACATCTTGTGCATGTATGAACATCTTGTATTGTACATATATGAACACAAATCTGATATGTTTGTGTATTGCAGATGTTGATATGAAGATGATGATAACCTTATGCATATGATGATTAAGAAAAAAAATAAAGATGAAGACTCGAGATGAAGAACATAGATGATGATTGTTCACGTTGTTTTTAATAATTCGTTGCTATTTTGTGTTTTTATTTGGACAAGTTAATCAAAAATCCATATAATATATATTTTTTGAGGTTTATGAATTGTTCATGTTGTTTGGGTATTTTTATATAAAATTTTGGTTTCATTATGATAATTAAACCTACTTCATAGAAGATAAAACTAAAAATAGTTGGGTTTCTTTATTTTCTAACTTTTTTTCATATAAGAACACATATGGGCTTACTTGTGAACAAACACATGCTTAACACGTGTTTATTTTTTCGTTGTTTGAGTTGTTTATGATGTCGAGATGTAAACAAACAAAGATCAAAATTAGTTTCTTGACCAATAATTTTAACTTCTAAGATTATCAAGATTTATTTTCTTTATTTTTATTAGATTATTAGTATGGAATTTGAAATGAGAAAGGAGAGAAAAAAGGAAATATATAAATATAAACTAATTTAAATAAAATTAGGAAATTGTAAATTTATTAAATTAACCTTTTGATTTTAAAAAAAGATTTTACAAATTGAAAAAAATGAGTGGTTAAGAATGAGTTCTCGCAGTTCTCGTAGAATTTTGAGTTCTCGCATGAACCAGTCCCTATATACATATATAACTTTAATAATTTACCAATAGGAAGGTTTTTTATTAAAAAAAGAGAGAATGTCACAAATCGTCCTTGTGGTTAGGTTGTTTTTCACGTATCGTCCTTTTCGGAAAAACTTAGCACAAATTATCCTTTTGTTTTTTAAATTTATCGTCTGTGATCCTTCCGTCCAAATCCGTTTAAATTTAGCCGTTAAGTGGCCCCATGTGCCTGGCACATGAGGGTAAATGAGTCTTTTTCTGTGTTATCTTCCCCACGTGACAGACCATTGTTTGAATTAAATTAAAATTACCACTCTAACTGGATTCATAATGTTCGTACTCAAATCATTCACAACACGATCTTTCACTTTACTAGTCCTCGACCCAAACGATCCATCTCGAAAACCAAAAATAATCCGCGAGATATCAAACCCTTTCTTTCTATCACCCGCATTCTGATCGATATAACCTTCAATCACATTCTTAGCTTGCAACACACCGTCTTCAATCGATTCCACACCATGAACATAACTAACTAAATCACTTTTACTAATCCTATTACAATCAAAATCTTTTCGCATAGAATTCTTCAAATCAACAATCTTTACATCAAACCCAGTAAACAAATCCCTCAAACTCTCAATCAAACCCCTAAATTCATCGTCACCTTTAACTCTTCTCTTCTTAAACTCCAGCTTATTCAAAACCCCAAACGAAAACCCGAGCGCGAAAGCGAAAACAACAAAAGGAGCTGGAAAAACAATAATGGACGAAACCCGAACCCTAGAAACAGCTAAAGCACATACAAAACCTAATAAATAGACAAATGCATATATTTTTTCATCGATTCCGAGTGAGTTTAATAGCTTACTGAGGTGATTTGAGTCAGTTGAGTCGTTGGCGGAGCTGAGATCAGCCCAGCCACTGTAGTTGGGGGAAGATGAGCATGACGACGACGTCGTTTTGGTGGGATGGAATTGAAGATGTTTTGTGAAAAAGATGTGATTTTTATGAGGGAGTGATGGGATGAATTGGGGATTTGGTGAAATTGAAATTATTGTCATAATCGGAAAGTGTGGAAAAGTTCGCCGGAGATGATGCTTGCTGATTTCCATTTTCCACTAGTGGTGATGAACCAAACATTCAATATGTAATTTGTTTTCTTTTAAAGGTTATGTTAACAATGTGTATATCTTGTTTCGAAAAAAAATTCACTGAAAAACATCTAGTATCTATAGTAATTTCAATTTAATTCAAACAATGGTCTGTGTCACGTGGGGGAGATAACACAAGAAAAGACTCATTTACCCTCATGTGCCAGGCACATGGGGCCACTTAGCGGCTAAATTTAAACGGATTTGGACGGAAGGATCACAGACGATAAATTTAAAAAACAAAAGGATAATCTGTGCTAAGTTTTTCCGAAAAAGACGATACGTGAAAAACAGCCTAACCACAAGGACGATTTGTGACATTCTCTCTTCAAAAAAAAGTTGTATATATAACAAAAATTTGTACATAGAACATGCCCATAGAGTCTACAAAACATACTAATATGGGTTGAGGATACTTATTTTAGTCACTCTATTTTTGTTAATACCATGCCATTGTCCAATATAGACTTGATTTATTATATAAAACGTCCCTAGCATTTGTTTAGATTGTAGGTTTCATCCTTAGGGTTTTGAAAGTGCAAATATAGTCCCTGTGTGAAACCTGTTGTGCGGAAATTGTCCATCACATGGATGATTTATGCAAAAAGTTTAAATTTGTTAATTGCATAAACCATCCATGTCAGAGACGATATATGGTCAAAAGATTTCCCACAAAGATGATATATGCATTTTCAAAAATTTATGGACGAAACTTGAAATCTGAACAAATATTAAGGTTTGTTTATGCAATTAACTCAAAAACAATTAGGGGAATTTCGTTAAACTTGATGCTGTGATCATCTAAAAAGAAGACTATTTCCGTTAGGATGGTGAATAAATTAACTAACACATTTAACCATAGATTTTATTTATTAACAAAAGACTGGAAACGCAACAATAATTTGTAACGAGGGTTAGTGAATTTCATAGTATTAATCGTGAGGCTTCACGTTCTTAAGAAAATTTCCCATTTCGTAACATCTCATTCGATTACAACCGTAAAACTGTGTATCTCTAAGAAAAAAAATAAAGTAAATTGTTATTAAAGATACACAATTTTAGGGATGGAATCAAACTAAACAAACACAAACGAGACTTTTCCTTGTTCGTTCGTTTAGCTTTAACCGAAAACTAATGAACATAGACCCTAAAATGAACAAATTATCTTGTTAGTTCTTTTAGAAAGTATGTTTGTTAGTTAGTTGGTGAATTTTGTCAACTATTGAACCAGAAACATAGTCAAGTGGCCTCACTTTAAAAGATAAGTCGAGTTGATCCGAATTACACATGGCTATACATCACGACACTAACAAGTTTAACTAAAATAAGTGAGTTGAAGATATTCTTTTCTTGATAGAAAAAAGTAACAAGAACAAAATCCAACCAAACTGAGAATTCTTTCCCGGCATCACAAAAGTATGTTTTTGATTCGTGAAAAACAGCCCTCGTTTAACATAAATTCAAATATCACACCATGACTCCTCATGTTTCATTCACCTTGCCCTTCCTTGAGATATCCGTCTCATTCACCTATATATAAAATTAAGCGTTTCAAATAAGGCCTTAAAAATAAATCTACGAATGCAAGGTGCCAACTCAACTTATATGAAATGTACATAAGTATGTATCATTTAGAATGTAAGTAAGTACCGTGCTTTCTTTGGGGAAATGAATCTTACGCAATGTAGATGTGTCCCAAAGATTAGTCCCTGATTAAGTTGTCCATTAAGGGACCTTATTATTTACTGTAATGCAATTGTAGTTGAGAATTAGATTATGGAAGATTCGGGTTATGGTCAAAGCTAAAAATAAAAAAGTAATAAATGAAATAAATGATTTAGCTAAAAAGAGAACGGGTCAAATGGGTAGAAACTAGAAAGTCACCAAAAGTGTATTTTTGATGTATAAAACCTCCTTAATCATCTATTAAAAAAATCATAGTATTATAAAAATAAAATATATATTCTTATTCATATCTGAGATGCACTAATCATATATAGTAATATCTTTTCATTGCGAAAAAGTGTTTCGGAGTTAACCCGAACCGACCCGTAAAACAAATTACCCATTTTCCCAGCTCTATAATCTTATAGTAACAACCTGCTTGGTTCTCCAAATGATTGGCTTTGTTTTGTGCTTTATTTGTGTCCTCCACCTGATAATCCTGATAACAGAAAGCAAGTTTCGTCTGGTTTAGATCAGATTCAACCACATTCTTTCCGGTATATATTATAAATCTTAATAACTTAATCAATGATCATATATTCAGAATTGAAAGTTTAATTATGAAACATTACCTAGACTCCGCCAAGCTTGCTTTTGAAGCTTAAAAATAGTAACGTAGTTTGTTGGAAGAGCATGATAGTGTGCCCGTACAAGATCTATATCTATGGAAAGCAGATTCAACTGAAGATAGATGAAAATAATTTGGTTGCTTAAAATGATAAGCTCACCTTTAGGTACATAATGCCATCACCCATTATGGGTTAAATGTTCTTGCTTGATCAAAACGGGCATCGGTTTCCTCGTTCACAGCCTCAAATTCATACTTCAATTTCTGTAATTAACAGTTACAAATGGGTCAAATTTGGTTATGTTTTATCTCGAACATGTCAAATTAAAAACATTAATTAAAAAGAAAAAGGTCAAATAGGTCCCACGGGTCGAAAGTCGCCCATAAGTTTACGTGCTCAGGATAAGAGCAAATAAAATATAAATTGCTATCGAACTCGTAATTCAATACCTTCGGAGAATCGGAGCTAATACAAAATGCTTGTTGTTGACATTGCCGACCTCCCAACCTCCATTCTCAAAGGATTCGTAGTCATTGCATTTTGGGTTTCTTTCTCTGTGCAACCTTTAAAGAATGACGGCTCGTAATCAGCAGGCTACAAGATAGAAATACATATTTCTAATTACTAATATTTTGATAAAAACAAGGATATTAAGTCACAGAAGTATCTATATTTTGGGTTCCATGCTATATTTCTAGTGAATGAAAATAACAGAACTCGGAAAAGTATATTACATCTTTAGACAATAACAGAACGTTAAAGTAGTGTTTACTTCATTCATGAAGACAAACTAATGCATATAACTAAATAGGTTTTTTTTTTTTTAAACATAAATGGTAAGTTCAAGACTGCACGTTACTGAAGTTATGTATAGCTTCTACCAACAAACAGGAAAACCAAGATATAATAAGTTGTTTCTATAAACAAATATAGATTTTTTTTTTTATCAAGATAATACCGTGAGATCATCATAATAGAGGAGTTCCATGAAAATAGTGCATTGGAACAATAGTAATTATAATCAACTTTATAATAGAAAACTATGTGTATGTACCAAAACAAGAATAAATGCATCGACCACCTAGATGATCAAATTCGACCATTTATATATGAATGGATATCTCACACGGGTCAAATAAAAAACCTTAACTAAAAAAGGAAAAGGGGTCAGATGGGTCCTACGCGTCGAAAGGCGCCCAAAATGTAGTTTAAATGCTTACAACCTCTTACAATGCTTTATTCAAAACATAAATTCCTATTGTAATAGTACCATTAACCATATTTAACGCATTACAAAATGCACAAAAAGTGTTTCTGGGTCAACCCGATCAGAACTAAATTTCTTGATTTGACCCGTTGCCAACCCCGACCCCCCATCTTATCACCTCTAATTGTAAAGCACACTTTTAACCTGTAATTATCAAGATTCAAGATGCTTAGAAATTTAACTCTTTTTTTAACCATAAAATCTACTTTGCTATTATACTTGTAATTTCATACCTTCAGAGAGATAACAGAACTCTGAAGTACTAGTTACTTCTGTTATGTAGACAAAAACAGAACGTTATAGTAGAGTTTACTTCATTCATGAAGACAAACTAATGCATAAGACTAAATAGGTATTTTTAACACAAATGGGAAGTGCAAGTTACTGAATTTATTATAGATTCTACCAAAAAACAGAAAAATCAAGATATAAATCCTCACAGAGTGTAAAAATAACGGTTATAAGTTGTTTCTTATCTTGCGCTCTCATCAGTTGAATCAGTGCACGATCCCTTTTACAAGCAGAAGGCCTGAGATAGAAAGGTGTATCAACGAACTTAGATCACAATGTTTAAAATTCATCATGAGTATAAGAAGTAACTATTGGGCCTAGAAACTATATAGACAGATATACATATTCATATGGAGGTAGTAGTACTTCATTTTAGTTGGGGCGATCTCTGTCGTGGAGTTACACTTGAACGCATCCCCTTGCTTCTTGTTTCCAGTTCGATTGATATTCACAGCAACCTGTTAACTGACGGAAGCTCAATAACTGAAAGAAACCACATAAAATTTAAAGAAAATCAATAGGCACAGTGACCAAAATTTGTATCCCCAATTCATATCACAATGGTCTCTGGAATCTTATAGGGATACTCCTCAAGCATTGGCCAGTCTCACAGAAACAGAACATTAGAGTACCGAGATATATCATAAGAACATTAGAGTCCCGAGATATATCATAATATACAGTTATACATCTGCAAAAATTAAGCAACTGCTTATCACCAAAGAGATATAAGTAAGAAAAGGCCTATGATATTGAATATAAGAAACATGCGATTATCGGTATATGTGGTAGGTTCCTTGTCTATAAGAAACATGTGATACTAGAAACGATGAATCACAATAAAAAAGAGCAACAAATAATTTCACATTATACCTCAACAACACTCTACAATCCAATACTTGCATAAACCTATCATTACTGACTTCTTAAAAGTATAAAACTAGCTTAAGAAAAGCAGTAATTCCGCCAATCGATCGCCGAATCTATACATAACTATAACTACAACCGCCACAAGGAATCAAGCAACCAGCAAGTATTACAGCTATTGAATCTAACAAAATTACAACAACAATCACGAGATATTAGCGAGTTTTACAATTTCAGTAACTCATTTAGGTTGAAGGAAACAAACGCAAAAATAATCAATAACAGAAATCACCAACAGAATTGAGTGAAGAAGAGAATCATCAAACTTAACCATGGTGAAATTAATGTTGCTTAACCATACCGTAGGGTGAAATTATAAACCACGGTTAATGTAGATGGATTTAACCATGGTGAAATGTTGGTTAACCAATAACCATACCGTCGAGTGAAATTATTAACCACGGTTAATATAAATGGATTTAGCCATGGTTGGTTAAGTTGGTCCATGCAGAGCCCTTGATCTATAAATATATCACTTGACCTCAGTCGCTCATGAGAAGAAGAAATTGTGCCCGGTAATAACATATATTGAAATGTATTTAGAATTTTAATCAAAATTATTATTATTTAATTTAACAAAATTGTGTTCATTAATTTACATAATAATTACAGTAAGAAGTTGAAGAAAAAAGAGCTCCATGAGGTGATCAAGGATGAAGAAGTCGATGACAATTAGGCGGTATCGTTTACGGACTTACGGATCTCTAGTTCACGTACTTCACTACTTTCGGAATCGAAAACCTGTTATGCTTTTACTGATTACGGTAGTCCGCTAATTTTATCTCTAATTTCTGTTACATTTATGTTACATTCTAGTAGCTAGCTAGTAGTATTGTTTGTGAGATTTTCCGTTGAGATTACGGTGGTGCGATGAGTGTTATGCTTTTACTCATTATCGGAATCGAAAACATGTTACACTGAATTTGGTAGCTAAATTTTGTTACACTTCACTACTTTCGGAATCGAAAACCTGTTATGCTTTTTCTGATTACGGTAGTCCGCTAATTTTATCTCTACGTTCTGTTACATTTTAGCCTGGTAATATATATAATTTGAGTGAGATGTAATTCATTCATAAAATTTGAGTGGTGTATACGTGGCACTGAAAAGATTTCAACCTTTTAGAAGATATTCATGGCCTTACCATCATCTGACATTCCCTAAACTTTTCTCTTTTTACTTTTACATTTTTATTTATTTAATTCAATTCAATCCAAAATTTCTCATCTTTTAAGTATCCCTCAAGACAAATATCACATTTACAAGTTCTAACTCTTTAAATTTTATATAAAAAAAAAATAGGTTGATGTACCGAAACAATACGGAAATGTCCTTTATATATATATATATATATATATATATATATATATATATATATATATATATATATATCCATCGATGTGTCGATCTACCGGAAACCTAAGGATTTTCTAAAAAACTTAGAGTGATTGTTGATGAGAAACCACATTATTAAACTATACATCATAAACTAAATGCAATTATATATTCAAATAATAAATAACAATGTTAATCTTATGAATTATCCATTAAAAGGGATATGTGATTGTTATACAATATTATTTTGCAAAAGTACAATATGTATCAAAAGTATTTAACTTGATTCAAAGATCACTAGTAACACAATACATAAAAAAATATATAATTTTTGTTATTATATTATTTAGTGAAGGTTTTAACTTTTATTGGAATGATAAGAGCATCGATCACGTACTAATCCAAATGGGTCATGTCCGGGTCGCTTATCATTTCTTTTTTCATCATTGCCAATACCATATTCTTCTCTTAGGGTGATTTCGAATACAAAAATGCATAACACAATAGATTAAGTAGTAAAGTGTAATTCCAATTATGTCTACACGCAAAAATACGGATGATGTCACAGAAATATGTGAATGAAGGGAGTCACCCGCCAAAATGTATGTGTATCCAAAATAAAGAAAAAATAGGATCGTCGGACCATTCTTTTACAAACAAACAAGTCACCCACCAAAATGTATATTAAAATTTAAGTCTCATAATAACGATACAAACTTATTAATTTATCTTATGATTCTAATTAACGATTTTATTTGATTTAAACACTCATTCTAATTTTTTGAATTAAAAGTCAAATTTTATAGACACGATTTAAAAAAAATCTAATTATCTAAGCCACAAAGTTGTTTGATTTTATTTGGATAAAAAGGTAAATAAATTACAATACATAAATTTATTTGGATGTTATTTGCCACATCATCAAAATATACACCACGCCCACTAACGAATTGTACCTTCCCTTTACAAAACTGTAAATGGGTCCCATCAAAATCACCTGACGCTACGAGTCACGTATAAACATTGGGACCACACTTTTATTACCATTACTCCTTATATTAATTTTGGAACATGCATTGCTAATTGTGCAAATTATTATATTTTAATGCTTTGGAATTTTGCATTTTAGTCCCTAGACTCTAAAGATTTAGCGGTTTTCCCCCCTAAACTTTAAAAACTTAGCGGTTTTCCCCCCTCAACTTTAAAAACTTTAACGCTTTTTCACCCTCAACTTTAAAAAATATAACGCTTTTTCACCCTAAACTTTAAACGACTTTTAGCTTTTCCTGTCTGCACTTTATATGTTTTTGCGTTTTCCCCCCCTCAGTTTTAAATAATATTTTTACGCTTTCTACCCCTCGGAATTTTATTTGGATTCAACTAATACGAACATCTACTCAGATTAATAATAAATAACGGCATCGTTTTAGCAAATAGCTACATTTATACTTCGATAAAAAAGTAAAAAAACAAAAACTCGAGTCGTTTTATCCGGAGTAGGATAAACGACATCCTCTCCTCTTCTCGCTTCGATCAATAACTTGATCCGGACCTGATAGGATGGAAGGTCGTAAAAGTATTATTTAAAGTAAAAAAAAAGTTACGATAAGTAAGAAATAAAAAAGACGTGGAAGGCCAACAATAATAATCCCAAAAAAACCCAAAAAAACACCCTCATCCCATACCCGGGCACGAACCATGGCCTCATCTTGCATGCGACGGAATAAGCCCAATGATGAACACAAGGTGAAGAGCGAATACAAAGCGAAGAACGAACACTGCCTAACACTAACGCCGAAATTGACGAACCCGTGCAACGCACGGTATCCTTCTATTTACCATTAATTCAGGAAAATATATATAAAAAACATTTTTTTAACAAAATTTAGAACTTATTGGAAGGTGTATTACTAAAAGGAATATTAATTAGGAATGTAGTATAAATAGCAGGATATTACATTTATTATTATTAACGAGGTATTATTTGTTCACGTGTTGTTGCGAAGATAATTGTTAAAAGTTAAACGGAAGAGAAATACAATAATGAATGTAATGTAATAATGAAATTCTAGTTGATCAAAGTTTATGGTTAAAAAGGATATAATTAAAGTCGATAGGCTAAAATAAAAATATCATTAATATATATGTAACTAGATTATTGTTCCGCGGTAGCGCGGATAAAGATAAAAATTGAATCGTAAATTTTATGTTATTTAGATATTAAGTTATTACGAGAACACAATTTTACACGTATAATAACATATATATCTTTACGTTTACACATGTTCATATTTATAATAACATATACACATTTACGTTTATACATATGTTTTGATACTTTGTATTAGGAGATTTTATAATAACAATAAGGTAAATCATAGTTCAAATTGAATGATCTATACGTAAATTAGAATTATATTTTTTTTATTTAAGTGGAGATGGAATGAATAGAAAATGTAATTATGTATTTTAGAGTGTGTAAAATAAAAATAATCTTTGATGAAATCATCAATCTGATCTAACGGCTGAAATAAAAGAAGTTAATCCACCCAAAAGATTTTTATTTCGTCGTGTGGCATTTAAGGACCATCTTTTATTATATATTAAAGATTAAAGATAACATAACAAAAAATAAATCAAAGAACGTTGTTTATAAATCAATATTAAAAGATAATAGGTCAAACAAACAAAAAAAACCAATATCAGTGTTAAAACATTGTATAACATTAAATTTAAAAGTTTAACGAGAACATATAGTATATTGTGAGAAATGAATTCCCGATTTCATTGAATTTTATTTTTCTTAAATTGCTTTTGTCAAGAAAATAATCTTATCAAATAGAGAGGTAAACGATTTGGGCAAGTCCGGGAATCGGTCGTGCTTTAAATGTTTGGCTTTATATTCTCAAAATTGAATTTGTAAATATCTTAAAAAGGCGGAACGAAGCCTTAACAAAAAGACTAAGCTCTTTAAGACGTGGTATGAAGGGGTGAGCTCGGTCCCAAGCCACGCTTTTTTTTCCTTTTGTATTACTATTTTTTACTTTATAGCATAGAAAAGTTATAAATTTAATGAAAATTACTAGAAGTAAGTTGTATCTGAGTGTTACAAAACTCATACAATATGTACAAAACATATGATGTATGTTTAATTAAGAATAGCTTATTGGTTTTTTTACTAAGGAGAACAAACTGGGCCAGAGTCCATGTTCTAAGCCTTTTCAATACTATTAACCCGTGATTTTTTTGTGTTTTCCTTATTTTATCATGCCTAAACCTGGAGCCCATTTATACACCTCTGTGTCAAGGTAATCCAAATAAATACTACGGACGTGTTTGTTTGTTTCGCATAATTTATTAAAACCTGATGGAATTTTTTGGTTGTTATAAGGAATTAAATTGAAATTTTGTATCCTATTTGATTAAGCAAATGAATGGTCAAATAAAGGAATTGAATTATTTTTGTTAAAACTCAAATAATCAAATAATTTATGTGAACGAATTTAATTATTTTATTTGTTATAATATGTTGACATGTTTAAATATTTTTTCACCACGTCTTTAGAAATTTACTTTGTCATCAATTCCACAAATTTCAATATTTAACCAAAATATATTTTCGAAATTAATAATAACTTTTTCATTTACAAAAACTAAATAATAACAATCGTTTCTATTTTATTTTTCTAAAGATATCTAAACCTTTAACAAATTCAATATAATTTCCATCGGTCGTTCAACAATTGGAGGTATGAATTATATGTTTAAGCTCTTCGATTTGATTAATTGTGTTTAGATAGATCGATCCAGTTTATTGTATGATTTAATTAATCTTTGTTACGAATTCTATCTTCTTTAATCTCGAAACCTCGAATTAATCTAAAAAGTTTCATAAAATCTTAGTCTTTTTTTTGCCAAGTCTTTTTAGATGTTTTGTATAGTTTTGATTATTCTTTAACACTTGCATGTTGTTCGGTTTTATTGGTGTAATTTCAATCTTTAATTTGACTTGTATATATTTGCTTCCCGTTAACTAATTAAAGTTTGTAATATAGGTTGTTAACAGATGGAGCAGCACAATTCTTGTGATGGTCGATTCCCTCCGATATCTGTAGAATACCCGTGGTTAGTTATTCAGAACCCGGATACGGAAGAAGATAGCCATATTTTCTTCAACCTAAGCGACCCACTGTGTAAATATCAGTGTCGAGTTCCAGAGTTGCTCAAGAAATGTATCCGAGGGTGTTACCATGGCTGGCTGATTCTCTCTGACCATTCACACAACTGGTCTCTTTGGAACCCAGTTAGTTCTCAAGTCATACCTCTCCCCCGTTTGATTTTGAAAGATGAAGATTATGAATCTATCACACAATGTTGTTTGTCCGCCCCTCCACATAATCCGGCTTCAGTTCTTATTTTGACGAATACCAAAAAACCCACCTTAGTTTTTTGTCGAGTAGACCGTAAAAAAGAGAGGTTAAGATGGATTGAAATGTCATACGATAAACAGCTCATGAGAATAACCGGTGAAGATGGTTCAGTCTTACTACATAGCCTAACTTGTTGCGATGGTAAAGTGTATGCGTTGAATACAGACAATGGTTTTGCTTCTTTTGTCATAAAGGTTGACATTCGGGTTAAGGATAGAGAAGTTGAGATAAAACTATCGCTCTTCGGGATATGTCCTTATTCTTCCTACAAGTGTTGTCCTTTCCAGAAACATTATTTGAAAGGATCTGGTACAGAATTGTTCTATATTATGGTAGATTTTCATGACATAACTGAAAAAACACTACATGGTGCGTCTACGTTCAAATTAGACATGATTAGTAGAAATTGTGAAGAAATGGAAGTCTTCAAAGACTTGGACATGACTGGATTGGATTGGAAAGATATGGAGGATTTCAAAGACTTGGACAGGAGTCTTGAGTTTTGGGAAGAATTAGAGGACCTCAAAGATGCCATCTTTTACGTGGATGTTGCTCGTGATTTCTCTATATTTTACACCTCCACGGTTGCCTCGGAGTTAGGGGGTAATATACATATCCGTGGTGAATGTGGCAAAGTAATATACTCGTACCACGTCAAAAAGAGAACCATCTCCCTATCTTCTATGCCTTCTCTAGTGCTTCCAACAAGTAATGTCTTACTCTGGGAGTGCAGGTATTTAACTTTTAATTTATTTATTTATCACAAGTGAAAATGTTTTCTTAATGACATTTTATATACAGGTTACAAGATGATCATAAGTGCACCATTGGTTCTAAACACGACGAAGAAGTAGAGGACAAGGAACAGGAGATGGTCGTAAGATCAGTTATGGATCAAGAGGTTGAATTAAATGAATCATGGCTTCTCAATCTTCCGTCTTGTATTTTGGAATTGATTATGGAGCTTTGTGTTGGTGTGGAATACATGAAATTTCGTGCTACTTGTAGACCTTGTCGTCTAGCAGCACCTCTTATACAACGGAGGAATGAAACATCATTAAGAATATTGCAAAGTTATTCGTTACTTTCACCGTGGCTAGTAGTTGTAGACAAAAATCAAGGCATCCTTACTTTTACAGATCCAGTATTCGGTGACAACTACTACATGAAAAATTCACGGGTATTAGTTACACAAGAGAGAATATGTTGTTCAAGGTTTGGCTGGTTGTTGTTTGAAAGTAGTGACTTGGGATGCCTAGTGTTCTTTAACCCCTTCACAAATGATCTCCGCAAACTTCCGGATGCAGAGTGCAATTTCAAAAGCATGTGTTTCTCAGCACCACCTACTTCCCCTAATTGTATGGTTGTTGGATTTGACACAGTTTTGGAATTGGAAGTTTTAATACACTTTGTAGGCCGGGAACCGTCATGGCGTACGGTTTGTCTGGATGATAATCCCATTTCCATTCGTTTTCCAACATTTTATGGCCAAGATATTTATGCCTTGTGTAACGATGGAAAAGTTGTTGTTTTCAAAAACTTGGACAAAGAAAATAACTCTTGGAAGATTTTTGAAGCCGTTGCTCCAACAAGTGGTTGCAGATCTTTACCACAATATTACCTCATGAAATGGGATCAGCATATTTTACTTGTCATTGTTGACGAGATTGGAAAACTTGTTGAGGTATTTAAGTGGAATGATTCTATAGAAGAATGGGAGAAAATAGATGATTTAGGAAGGCACATGATTTATATTTGTGCGCAGCACCGCCTCCAATTTCGGCTAAAATCCATTTTTTTCGAGTTTTGGTCAATTTCTTGAGACTTCCAACCCCTTTTCACGTGATTTCTTCTGCAACCTCCCCCATTTGGATAGGTTAGATTCAAATGTGGATCTCTAGACATGTTTTGACCACTTCTCTTTCCTAAATCCTAAGTTTACATCAAACACTCTTATCACTTTTCTCTCTCATTCTCACTTAATTCAACCTTGCTTTCTCTCTAAAATTTCCAGAGAAGTAAGAATAGAAGACATCCCAATTGAAGTGAGAATCCAAGGGAAAGAGTTAGAGAAATCATCTCTTTCAAACACTCTTTGAATCTCCATAATTTTTCGGTAAGTTTCCATGCTAATTCCTTTATCTTTTCTTCTCTTTCTTCCATTTAACTTGGAGTTCTAACTCATAATCTTATTTCCCTTGTCTCTACCAAGTTTCATTTCCGATGACACCCATGAAGATGAAGAGTTTCGGTGATTTTCCTTGAAGAAACATTTGGTCGATTTTGGGTATGTAAACTCTCCGAAAGCTCTTATATTTTCCTTCCACTTGAGAAATCTCTAACATATACATTCTTGTTTATGGTTTACATGGAAGTCCTTGCTTTCCCGGAATCCTCCCATCACCTTTGAAGCCTAGTGACTTTCGGTGAAAGAAACACCTTGAAACTTTTGGTAAGAAAGTTTTCTCCAAAAAAGTCCTTACTTCCTTCCTTCTTTTGAGACTTTATACTAATGATGGACATTTTGTGTTTTGGAGCTCTTTACCTCCTCACCACCATCTTAGAGTCTCTCCTTCCGAAATCCTTGCAAGTATCAATAATCGACACGTCTTGCGGGTGAAATAGGTAAAAATTGTCATATCTCTTATCTTTTCTTTTCATTACTTTCAAACTCGGTTTTAAGCCTTGAAAATGGTTAGGTTAATATATTAACCATGGTGAAATGTTGGTTAATATATTAACCATGGTGAAATAGGGTTAATGTAGATGGATTTAACCATGGTGAAATGTTGGTTAACCATACCGTAACCACGGTTAATGTAAATGGATTTAACCATGGTTGGTTAAGTTAGTCCATGCAGAGCCCTTGATCTATAAATATATCACTTGACCTCAGTCACATTCACCTCACTCACACTTCACAACAAATCAAAACCCTCCCAATTTCCACATACAATACAACCTGCAATTCAAAGCTACTACTATGCCTGAAAAAACTGAGATTCAAAAGGTGTTTCGTTGTCGACGATGTGGAAAAAAAACCGGATCATTTTACTTCATCCTTGCTCATGAGAAGAAGAAATTATGCCCGGTAATAACATATATTGAAATGTATTTAGATTTTTAATCAAAATTATTATTATTTAATTTAACAAAATTTGTGTTCATAATTTACAGAATAATTACAAGTTGCAGAAAAAAGAGCTCCATGAGGTGATCAAGGATGAAGAAGTAATGGGTTGTATGCAATCAAGGAATGCGAATGGGGATCACCGTAAGTATTCCAACTCTCAACTCTTTTTCTTTCTTTCTTATGCATGGCCTTTTCTTTTCAAGATTTATGGATATGAAATGATCGATTCTTGCATTTCTCGTTCTGACTAATTCATTCCGTTTCTATTTCAATCTGTTTCTTGTTAATGGTTTCTGGGTATGTTCATCTGTTGGGTGGTCTTGCATTTCTTGTTGTGGATAATTCATTCTGTTTCTATATCAAGTGATTAGGATTCTCGTTAACTGCTTGATGGTGGTCTTGATATTAGTATTATGGGCTGTAATCGTTGTGGCTATTTTAGTCTGTTTCTTGTTAATTGTTTCTTTGTATGTTAATCTGTTGGGTGTACTTGAATGATAATCATGATTTGATGATTCACGTTGTAAGTTAATTAAATCTGTTGCCAAAATGAAGTGATTAGGTTTCTTGTTAATTGTTTGATAATGACGGTGATCTTGATTTTTGGAGATTTTCTGTCTAATTTCAATTTGTTTAAAGAAAAGGGTTTTTGTTAATGTGTTTGATTTTTGGACGTTTTTTTTTCGATTGTGTGATTAGAAAATGATGATCTGATTTTGGCATTTCGGGTTTTTTAAGTCTAAGGTAATGTCCCTTAATGATTGATGTGTTGTAAGTTGAATCAATGATAGTCAAACACTATTTTTGGAGTAAATTTTACAGCAAATCGTTTCAAATTGTTGTTACTAATCGATTTCGATCCACTATATTTACAAATGGGCTTTGTTTCAGGACCAAGAACTGTGAGAATCAAAAAGCCAGAGCCATGGAATCACACCGAAGAGCTAACTCGTGATCAGCTTAACGCAATGCGTGACGAGTTCTGGATACTGCTCCACACTATGGAGGCAAACAAGGTTGTTTTTCAGATGATGTTATTAATACTATATTATATGTGATTTTATATAATAAATGCTAAAAGATTTCGTTTAATGGATGTTTTTCAGAGATTTGGGATGCACTGGAAGCAGCAGCTGAGTCTGAGATACAGTTGGCACAAACAATCGTTAGCTGCGCTGGAATTATCGTTACTATTCCAGACATGACACTCTGCTTTGATGAGAGAGGTAATAGACTAATTACTGCAGTAATTAAGTTTGTGTATTCTGTTTAGATGTAACTTATTAATGGATAATCTCGTGAACTCTTTCTGGACTGAGTTTTAATTTTTTTTGCAGGTGCGATGTATGAGTTACCTTTGTATGTGTTGAGTGACCCAGAGAATCTGATCCAAGATCAACCAGACAACTGACCGGAAGGAGATAACAGTGGCTCGATATTGTTTTAGTACAAAGAGTAATATTAGTCATGAAAATACTTTGATATTGTTGATGAATCTCACTGTGTATATGTCGCTTTCGGTGTTTTGAATAAGGGATTATATCCCATCAAACTCAAAGTAGTAGTAAAACGGAATTTGCAGAAGTAATGTTTAATGGTAATCGGTTGAAATTTAATATGTGTATGTTTTCATAATGTCACTTGGGTATGTGTCTATCTTGGTTATTCGGTAATAGAGATATACTTGCTTCATATGATATTAGTAATAATCCGACAATGACTCATTATCCAACCCACTTGATTTCCTTATTCGGTAATAGAGATATACTTGCTTCATATAATATTTTTAAAGTGTATTTATTGTTTACGTAGAAAACCTTTTATATATAATCATTTCTAATATAGACGGTTTATGTAATTGACAAGTTTAAAACTTTTGTATAAACCGTGACAATATTCACATAACCATTTTTCTCACATTGATGATACGAACCCATTCTATACACATAGTCATTTCCTTCTACAACCAAACGACCGTAAAGCCATTTTAAATAACTTCTGCATCATTCAAATACTAAACTCCCTCCATATCTGTTCCCCTGTTTCTTACACTCAGTTTTCTTTGCACCCATTCATAAACAGATTCTGTTTTCTTTCAAGAATTTGTTGAAGAAATCTATTCTGCATTTGTTAGATGTCCTTTCAATCCAAGAAAGATCAAAATCATATCATAATGGGTTGTGCTAAATCATCCAATGCCGACGAAGAAGAATGTAAGTTCTCCAAGATTCAATCTTTTTCATTGGTTTTTCTTTAATCTGTTGTTTGAAGTTGATAGAATGTAAATTTCTGGTAATCTTGATGTGGGTTTTACGTAATTCGATCTATTCTTGCATGTTTCATTCTGGGTATATCAGTTTCTTGCTAAACGTTAACTAATATGAGTTCGGTTATTGTAAATTTTTCAAAGAATGATTTGATCTTGGCATTTGGGGGTTTGTTGAACCAGTTGGTTTGGGTTTTTTTGTTTGCAGTACCTAAATTCAACAACTTAGTTAAGCCAGCACCATGGAAGTACATTACACCAATTACTCGTGATCGGCTTAAGGCTATGCGTGACGAGTTCTGGAATACTGCTCCACAACATGGCGGTCGAAAAGGTTATTTTTTTATCTGTTCTGTATAAAAGATATATGATGAATGTTGTTAGTATCGTCATTTGTTTTTGTTAGGTCATGTGTTTATCTCTAACGGGTCAAAAAATAAATTTCTTACAAAGTTGACTAACAAGAGTCAAACGGATTAAAAGTCGTACAAGTTGTATGTTTAGTCGATAAAACCTCTTAATTTTAGTTTATTGAGAAATAATTAATATTCATTATCATATTTGGTATAAAGTTTTGGACGATTTTAAATAAATTGGTTTGGCCTGATCCGTTAAGATTTAAAACATAAAAGTATCACTTGACGCGTTATCCAAGTGCTAATCTTTTCACCTCAAGCTCTTTGTATTCCCGGTATGTCTATGATTTGTAACATATTTCTTTAATGGTTGTTATTTATTTTGTTAGGTCATGTCTTATCTCCAACGGATGAAACACGAATATTAAAAAAGTTTACAACAAAAGAAAACAAACGGGTCAAAAGTCGCCCACTTTATATTTTTAGTTTATAGAACCTCTTTAAATTTAGATCATTTATGAAAAAGTTAAAGTGTTTTACCAAATTTGACACAGTAAACAACATATGAACTTTTTTTAGGAAATTTTGGCCAACTATGTTCCGGGTCTACTTCTTTGTATATTCCTTGTGTACATATGATTTGTGAGTTTTAGAAAAGCGATTGTATATTTCATTTTAATGGTTGTCAGAGATTTGGTATGCCCTTCGCCGAGCTGCAGAGGTGGGTGAGTTACACATAGCGCAGGCGATTATTGATGGTGCTGGAATAGTGCTTCGGGATCCAGACATGTCACTCTGTTCTGACGAGAGAGGTAATTTAACGTTTTCATAAAATTGTCATCATACAGAATATTGAATATGATCTCACTTTTTATTATTTGCAGGTGCAATGTATGATTTACCGATGTATGTGTTGAGTGACCCGACGAACCTGATCCGTGACAACTGAAAAGGAGATAACAAGTGTGTGATAAGAACATCTTTTTTTCGTAGAAAGATTTCATTTGTGTTAGTACTTTGGTATACTTGATGCATATTTCGTGCAATGTATGACTTACTGCTATATGTTTTGAGTGACCCAATGAACCTGATCTGTGACGATTGCAAACGAGATAATAAGTGTGATTATTTCAAAAATTTCTTTTGCGTTACTTTAATATACTTGATGGATCATGTTGTGGATTTGTCACGTCTTGTTATGAATAACGGGATAGATACCATCGTTTAAGCATTTATAGCTATTTTTCGAGTCAGGTTTATGCTAAAAATGTTTTTACTACTTTCTGTTGGATATCTAAAACACGTTTTTCTTATCATCCTGCGGTCGTCTTTGAAAGTCTTCGGTGTCTTTGAAACATGTTTTTACTACTTTCAGGTGAGTAGCACTTGGGAAAACATTTTTAGCTATCGGATTTGTAACATGTTTTTACTACTTTTGGGTGAGTATGAGTAGGTTTTCTTTCAATGTCTCCGATCGTCTTTGAAACGTTTTTTTTCCAATAATAACTAAACATGAACAAAATAATAAGTACAATATATTTTATCTGTTGGTCGTCAACTTTACGATCAATATTTGAATCCAAACATCTAATAGTTGCAGAATAATTAATACATGCATATATATGGTGAAGAACAACAATTATAACCAAATGATTGATATTATAAACCTTACGTAATGTTTTACAATTATGAATAATACCGATACACTCGATTACACGACTTGAGACCACTCACAACATAGTTTCGTTGGTTTAAGCTCTGGCAACGTAATTGTTTCTCTTTCGGGATTCGTGACAGCTACATTTATGATCCTAACGTTTGCTATTTATAGGGTTCATGAAAAGTTAAACAGTTACGTTGCGTAACTTCTAATCGACTTAGAGTTACGCTAGCTAAACTGAAGGGACCAGTTACAGCAGATTACGATGGTTCATGATGAAAAACACAATTTTCCCGGTATGCTAGGCAGTTTGGATTGTATGCATTGGGAGTGGGAAAATTGTCCCGTGGCTTGGCATGGTCAATACCATAGGGGTGATCACGCTCACCCTTCCATTATGTTAGAGGCTACGGCCTCTACTGATTTGTGGATATGGCATGCATTTTTTGGGATGGCTGGAGCGAATAATGACATCAACGTCTTGGATCAGTCACCGCTTTTCAACGACATTGTGAATGGGACGGCTCCCGAACAGTCGTTTATTGTTAACGACACAACCTACAAATACGGGTATTACCTCGTTGACGGTATTTATCCAAAATGGCCGGTGTTAATAAAGTCTTTCAGGGAAAGAGACGAATTAAACGAGAAGCGTAACCATTTTAAAAAAGCCCAGGAATCTTCAAGAAAGGACATCGAACGGGCTTTTGGAGTGTTGAAAAAACACTATTTTCTTTTCATGAACCCTATAAAACGACAAAAATAGCAAACAGGGACATTCAGGCGGCGGCTGGAGGAAAACAGCCGCCGGCTGACATTTAGCCGTCGGCTGAAATCCTTCAGCCGCCGGCCAAAAGGCTTTGGCCAGTTTCAAAGTTGCTTTATTTTACGATTTTAAGCTTATTTAACCGTTAGATTCGACATGCAAACTGATATAACTCATACATATGTATTTTTGAGGTAAAAACACTATTTTCTTTTAGATTTCCATGTTAAATATATAGATCCTTCATAAAAACTCATTTTTAACTAAGAAAACGCTTTGAAAGTTTATGAAAACATATTTTCAGTTTATAGATTATACATGCACGTAAAAATATGTATAAGAATAGTAAAAAGATAGTGTTATACCGAAGGAGAAAGTAGAGTGATGGTTTGAACAAGATTTAGCTCCAAAAACTCCTTCGAAACCCGATTTAAACCTTTTCCCTTTAATACCCTTTACTCCTAGAACGATTTTGGTGGATTAGATGGCCGATTAAATGATGTTTATGGACTGAAAAATGGAGTTTAGTTTCTGTTTTTGGTTATGTTCTTGAGAGAGTGAGAGAGCAAAGAGAGAGTGTGTGTGTTGTGTGTGTGTGAGTTTGATTTAAAATGGGAGTAAAATGATTTAGGGGGGGGGGGGGGGGGGGGGGTTTGTTTCTGCTCTTGGGAACCCCATTTGCAGTAAATACTGTCCAAAACTCGAGTGAAAACGTTGCCCAATCGTGAGACATGCAGAAATGAGTCATCATCCAGCTGGACAGCAGGATTCAGCCGCCAGCTGGATATATTCAGCCGCCGACTGAATTCCAACGTCCAGCTTTTTGATGTTTTGTTGTTTTTCCGTTAATTAGTTAGGGACTAGAATCATTTTAGTTTCCGTTATGAACTTAGTCAAGTTCTTGTATTGTTTATTTGGTGTTAGGATTTATATTTTGATTCCGACATTGGTTCCGACAATAAAAGATACAAATAGTACGAACCCGAACAACACGAACACGATAAAAGAGAACTAGAGTTTTGAACCGATTTAGTAACTGAAAATCACCTGAAATTTTGACGGTTGTCACACAAACTCTCTCTCTCTCTCTCTCTCTCTCTCTATGTATATATATATATATATATATATATATATATATATATATATATATATATATATATATATATATATATATATATATATATATATATATATATATATATATATATTTGGTTTCATTTAAGAACCATGTAATTAATTAGGAACCAAAGGAACCACCTTTTGCCCCTTGGATCATCTTTTAATTTTAAGATTTAGATCTAATATTAGTTATCACTAAAAGGGTAAATCAGACATTCCACACACATATATTTCAATCCGGTTATTTTATCTCCCCTCCTCTTACACAGATACAACCTAAATCTCTCCCCCTCACCAAAATCAAAATTAAAATTCTCAAAAAATCAAAATCAATTGAAAAATTATATCAAAATTGATTGGAAATTATTATAAATTTGATCGAAATCCAGATCGATGTTAGTTGAACCTCGAAGCTTCAATTTACTTTTTGCAATCGGTGAACCACAGGGAATCAAATGAAGAAATACAAATCACAAATTCCAGATCAGGAAAACTTTCTGACAAGGGCCATATTGGTGTAGGGAGTACAACTTCTTATGCTAATGGTACAAGTATGAAAATGCATGATGTCATGAATAATAGAAATGGAGCTATGATGGTTTGGCACTGTGAAAAGTTCTTTCGAGATTCTCAAAGATTTTGTTTTATCAATTTTTTCCTTTTTTCTTTTATTTCTAGAGATTATTGTTTAAAAAAAAACCCAGAGAAAGATGAAGAAAATGAGAAAATTGAAAACAGGGGTAAAAATGGTGATTATGAAATAGCGGGGAAGATGAATGTGGGAGAAAAAAAGTTAAAAAATTACTTATTAACCGGTTGAAGAAATGTAATAATAAGTTAAACTTACGATAAGTAGTTAGATGACATGAGACGGTGAAATGAAAAATATATAGATAGAGAATTATGTATGTATAGGTATAGGTATAGTAGTTTGTTGTATAGTGATAATTATTATTTGTATAAGCTGGACCACACCAGGGGAAGTGAAAGAAAGAAAGAAAGAAAGTGCACGAGATGTGTGTGTAATGGCTGAAAGTCAGTATGGGGGGACGTGAAAACAGAAAGAGGCCAAAGACAAAAATGGCGATATACACAAATGAATATATAATATACACCAGTGAATACGCAATATACACAAGTAAATACGTAATATACACAAGTGAATATACAATGTAGATACACAAGTGAATATACAATATACACCAGTGAATACGCAATATACACAGGTGAATATACAATATACACCAGTGAATACCATGTATTCAATAGAGAATACATCTTATACATTAGTGAATATAGTGTATACACTAGTGTATATTGTATAAATACACTAGTGTATAACTATACATTAGTGAATATAGTGTATACACTAGTGTATAGTATATATGGTTCAGATGTGTTTTTTGTGAATTAGTATATGCACTGGTGAATATTTAGTATATACACTAGTGTATATACCGAAACTCACTCTAAAAAAAAAAAAAAAAAAAAAAAAAGTCGTCAAAAGTATATCAAGTGGGTGCTCGTTGGAAAGATAATTAAATGCTTGTTCTAATGGTGTATTTAGTTTTTCCTAAAACCTAGTTATACTCTAGATATGTTAATTTAAAGTTAATTAGGATTTTAAAGTGGTTTTAATTGATTTCCAATTTGGCTCTCAATTTTGACTTAATTATAAAATTGCCACCTTGAGTTTAATTTTTGATCTAAATGATCTAGTGGTGATTAAATGGTTCCTAATGGTTCCTAAATAATTGATGGTTCCTAAATGAACCCACCTCTATATATATATATATATATATATATATATATATATATATATATATATATATATATATATATATATATATATATATATATATATATATATGTATATATATATATATATATATATATATATATATATATATATATATATATGTATATATATATACATATATATATATATACATATATATATATATATATACATATATATATATATATATATATATATATATATATATATGTATATATATATACATATATATATATATATATATACATATATATATATATAGGGTAAGGTTCAAAAGGGATCTCAAATTCTCTAAAGATCCAGGGATCCATTTCCTACCCATACATTTTTCTCTTAATATTTTTTTTTTTTCTTTTTTTTTCGTTTTTTTTTTTTTTTTTTTTTTTTGGCTATGTTTTACTTAACTTCTTTTTTTTCAAAATCACATTTGATTTTTTTGTAAAAAATTTAAATCACATGTGAATTTCAAAAACAAAAATTTATAAATTTTAAAATTACACGTGAATTTTTTATTTGTCGAAAATCACATGTGATTTTCGAAAACCAAAATTTATATATTTTAAAGTCACATTTGAAAATTTTGTTTCTCGAAAATCACATGTGATTTTATAAGCAAAATAGTTTGTAGGTTAAAAATCTCATGTGATTTTGGTAAAAAATAATCAATAATTTTTTAAATTGAAACGTGATTTTACTCATAAAAGATTTGTAGATTGAAAATCACATGTGATTTTTAAAAGTAAGGTTGAAAATCAAATGTGATTTTCGGAAAAACAAAATAAAATAAGTAAATAAAAAGGTAAAAGAAAAAAGTAAAAAGAAATTTTAGAAAACAAAAAAAAACAAAGATATAAGGAAAAATGGGTGGTTAGAAAGGGATCACTAGATCTCTAGAGAATTATGGATCTCTTTTGAAATCTCAATTTATATATATATATATATATATATATATATATATATATATATATATATATATATATATATATATAAGTATAAAAGTTCAAGCGAGAATCAAAAAAAGGTTAAGAAGCAAGAGAACAACCAAAAAAATATCTTGTTCATATATGTTTTGAGTTCGTTCATATTAAAACTAATTAAAACTCTAAATCGAGGAAAAAATTATTTTTTTTTAAAAACATATTGAATTAAACGTTTTCCGATTTGTTCATATATGTATATTTTCACTTGAAATGATGATTCATATATGTATATATATAGGATAAGGTTCAAAAGGGATCTCAAATTCTCTTAAGATCTACGGATCCATTTCCTACCCATACATTTTTCTCTTAATATTTTTCTTTTTTCTTTTTTTTTCGTTTTTTTTTTTTTTTTTTTGGCTATGTTTTACTTAACTTCTTTTTTTTCAAAATCACATTTGATTTTTTTGTAAAAAATTTAAATCACATGTGAATTTCAAAAACAAAAATTTATAAATTTTAAAATCACACGTGAATTTTTTATTTGTCGAAAATCACATGTGATTTTCAAAAACCTAAATTTATATATTTTAAAGTCACATTTGAAAATTTTGTTTCTCGAAAATCACATGTGATTTTATAAGCAAAATAGTTTGTAGGTTAAAAATCACATGTGATTTTGGTAAAAAATAATCAATAATTTTTTAAAATGAAACGTGATTTTACTCATAAAAGATTTGTAGATTGAAAATCACATGTGATTTTTAAAAGTAAGGTTGAAAATCAAATGTGATTTTCGGAAAAATAAAATAAAATAAGTAAATAAAAAGGTAAAAGAAAAAAGTAAAAAGAAATTTTAGAAAACAAAAAAAAAAACAAAAATATAAGGAAAAATAGGTGGTTAGAAAGGGATCACTAGATCTCTAGAGAATTATGGATCTCGTTTGAAATCTCAATCTATATCTATATATATATATATATATATATATATATATATATATATATATATATATATATATATATATATATATATATATATATATATATATATATAAGTATAAAAGTTCAAGCGAGAATCAAAAAAAGGTTAAGAAGCAAGAGAACAACCAAAAAAATATCTTGTTCATATATGTTTTGAGTTCGTTCATATTAAAACTAATTAAAACTCTAAATCGAGGAAATTTTTTTTTTTTTTTTTAAAAACATATTGAATTAAACGTTTTCCGATTTGTTCATATATGTATATTTTCACTGGAAATGATGATCAGTCATATAAGAACAAATCAAAAAACGTCTAATTTACGATGAATTTTTATTTTTTTTGAAATTTTTTTTACTCGATTGTAGTCTATATTTGTTTGTACGTATGAACGAACTCAAAAAAATGCGTCTAAATTTGTCAAGAAATGCATCAATTTATTTTAAAAAATTGATCAAATTTTTTAGTAAAAATGCATTTTATTATAAAATTTTGAAAAGATAAAATAAAATATACTTTATTTTTTGGAAATAATGGTTTTTTATTGAAAAAATGCATCAACAAAACAAAAGCATCTAAATTTTATTTTTATCTTTTCTTTCAAAATCAAATATTTATTATATTTATGTTGTATTTTATTTTTTCCTTAATAAGACCTTATTTTTATTGTATTTTAGTTTAAAGGAGATTCCATGAGAGTACTTGCTACGCCCCTTATACCCCTTACACCAATGAAGATTATTGGATAAAAACTTGGAGGTTTATCTCCGTTTGTAGTTTAAGTAATTATGTAAGATCCTTATCTTATGGATTGTGTAGTGTTTATGTTTGAAGACGATCGTTGACTTCTTTATTACTGAAACGGGTTCTTCGGAATAACTTGTGATTATTATGTTAGTTAGCTTGAATTCTTTTTTTCGGACACAAATGTTTGTTACATTATTTATTACATCTGATTTATACTTTTACAAGTTTAAATGTGATATACCGTCAGAATTGTGATACTTAAAGACGATCGTTGAACTTCTCCGTTACTCAAACGAGTTCTTCAAAAGAACTTGTGACTATTATGTTAGTTTGCTTGACTTCTTTTTTACGGACAAAAATGTTTATTACATTATTTATTACATTCGATTTATACTTTACAAGTTTATAACCCGCGATAACGCGGACAAATATATTGAAACGAACAATATATAGCATATAAATTTGTAATCATTACAGAGATATGATACACAAGCTTAAATTATATAAGCGTAAGCATGTCTAATCCATATAAAATATGACAAATTGATTTCCACTACTTATGTCTTTTCTTCTCAACCAATTATTTATTCAACCATCCAATTACATTTTTAGGCCTATTTGTAGTCTTATATATGTAGGCATATAAATTATTTCCTTAGAGTTATTAAATGGGTTAAAGCTATCAGAACATATAACATATTTTGCCCAAATGTTTATTCTATGTAATGAATTTTTTTTTTGTTCGTTTAGATAACTAAACTCTTTAAACGGGCTAATTAACTACCTAAACTTTTTTAAATCGGCTAAAAAAATTAGAAATTTAAACACCAAATTAATTAAACAATTCCATTATTTTCACACAAAATATTGACTTTAACTATGGATTTGAAAATCAACTAACATGAATTGGTTTGATTCTAATAAGAGAAGTTCATTTTGATTAGAAAGATTGCTTAAAATAATATAACTCCTTAATCAATTTTAGCATATCAGTTCGTTTCCAACAATTTACAAGATTTATGAATATCGGAAAAAAAAAGGTCAACAAATCAAGATTTTGTCTGATTTGGTGTTGTAATGTTAATTTTCTTCATCATGCTATCTTAATCGTTGGGTTTCGAGTGTATCAAAAAGTTCTATTATGACAAATGAATTTGAATTGGTAGAGTTTGCTGGAAATAAGTTTCGGTTTGAGTTTTTAGATCCGTTTAGGTTTATCGTAGTTGAATTGACTTGAAGATTAATTATAGAATTCCATTAGCTTCGTATGATGATATGCAAGGAATCTAAGTATCGAGACTGAGAGTAGGATGATTGAAAGGTAAAGTTAGAGTTTTAGGTGATTCTCGGTTTTTTTCTTATCTGATCTAAAGTGTACTTCTAGTGATTAGGTGTTATGTTTGATATTAGATTACATATTTTATTGTGTGTGTGATTCATTTTCTGCGAGATTCCGATCGTTTTCTCCTGCAAGTTTCAAGAACTCTGGTAGGTACCCAAATGAACCAAAAATAAAAGCTCATTATGTGACATTCGCGAATTTCTAGGTATACTTCTGACGATCCGTATTCGTTTTATTTATTTATGATTATGTTTTGACCCTATTGTATCCATTTTATGTTTTATCGTATTCGTATTTTATGAGTATTGTATTCGTATTTCTCGTATTTTATGAGTATCGTATTTGAATTTTATGCGTATTTTACGTTTGTCGGGTGTTATTATTTGTTTCGGACCTTTATGTCGGAAACGTTTAGTTCTAAGTGCCTTTAGTATAAGTCTAGTATGCTCTTAAGATAAGTTAGGGGGTTTTATGCCTTATTTATACGATTAAGATTAACGTTAAAAAGTATTACAATTTTAGTCCTTTAAGAATTTTATTACAAATTTAGTCCAATGGGATTTCTATTACAAAAATAGTCCTAAAATCCCTACCAACCATTTTGTCTTATTAGAAACTTACATTGGTTTCTTCACCTACACCCACATTCTTCCATTTTTACCTATCTCTAGAAAACACACACAAACACACACTTCTCTCTCTAAAATCACCACAAAAACCCACCATTTTCATCTAGAGAATCCAAGTTCATTGAAGATTTTCATCCTCCTTCATCATCAAAATCGTTTTCTTCACTTTCAAGTAAGTTTTGGTTTATTTTAAGATTCAAAAACCCATATTTTATAATGATTTTCGGATTAAATATGTTTTTAATCAAAACCTTAATGAATATTTGAAGAAAACATGATTTATACAACAATCTTATAACATTTTTATATAAAAGTTATCTATTTGGATTTTTATCTAAAGTTTATCATTTTTAATGGTTAAAACGTGTATTTTATATAAGTTTTCGATATATAAACATATTCTAAGACCATAGATGTAAAAATATATCATTTTCAGTCCAAAAATCGTCTAAAACGAGTCGTTTTGATTTGTTCCACGACTTAGTGTAACTGTTAGTTACGTAGAGTAACTGTTAGTTACGTAGAGTAACTATAGTTACGTAGTGTAACTGTTAGTTACATAGAGTAACTGTTAGTTACGTAGAGTAACTGTTAGTTACGTAGAGTAACTATAGTTACGTAGCATAACTGTTAGTTACGTAGAGTAACTATAGTTACACTAGCGTAACTGTTTAGTTACGTAGCGTAACTGTTCCTAGAGTAACTGTTCCTAGCGTAACTAATTAGGTTTTGATCAAACCCATTTATAATGACGTTATAACGTAATTAAAGTGTTACACGCTTTCAAATCTTATGCTTTAACCCTAAAACACATGTCAATTTTATAATATACACTATTAACACGGTTTTGGTCGAAAACATGTATTTTGCTATATAATGCTACATCTTTCCTTTAAACCATCGGGATTATAAACTCTTCGTAACTAAAACATATTATAGCATATTATGAGACGTTAATCGCATAAGGCAACCCCACTAGACTTAGAGATACTCAGACATATTTATTTACGTGATGTTAGGGCACTTAGACGCGGGAGCTTGACCGTATTTGTTATTACCCGACGTATTCGTTGACTGGATTTATGTGCTATTCTGTGAGTTATTCGTTGCCCTTTTTACCGCTTTTATATTTTGGGCATGATTAGCGTTGTATAAATGTATTTTATGGTATGATATGTATTATGGTTATGTATTTTGGATATGAATGCCTTTAGGTTAGCATTACCCAACTTGTTCCGCCTTTGTGGTAGAACGAGGCCCCGTATACACACCTGTTAGCTTTTAGCCGCCGGTTCGTATATATAGCGCTATATGGGTCTAACAAGCCCTCATTGTTAACACGATGGATGATGGATGCGCCCTGTCCGTGTTAGTAATGTTACGACCATTAAATTCGAGGATGACCTAGCGTAATGCACTAGGTGGGGTTAGTTGCCAGTATTGTTATGGTTCAGGTGTATAGTATTTACCTAAGGCTGTTACCTATCCATTATGGTATTTTTATGGTATGATTATGGTATTTTTTTTTATAGTATTTGTATTGGTATATTAATGAAAAGGTTTGTATACTTCACGTATGTTTTGAAACATCATTTTTCGAATGACTTATTTTCAAACAGTACCACTTTTGGGTCAAAACGTATTGAAACTTTTATGCTATTATGTTTTTATTAAATATTGCGAATAATTCACCAACTTTATGTTGACGTCGTATTTTAACGCTTTTCAGGGATTTGAGGTTACCTTTTTGACGTTATGCTTTGGTGGCTACGTGGATTACTTGCTTGGAATTTATTTTGCTTTGTATTAATTCCTTAGTATCCCAACTCTGTAGTCGTATTTTGACATGTTTTCGGATTACTGTAATAACGTATGCTATTTCAGACTTATTTATCTATGTTGATTATGTATGGTTTACTTATGTTGATGTAACATTTGAATCTCTGATACCGTATTCTCTGTACACCTCGGTTCCGCCAAATGCGGGGTGTGACACATTACATAAAATGAATATTTTGGTAAAGTTGGTTATGTTCTAACGACTTTAATCCATAATATAAATGGGTAAATATAGGTAAACAAGTCGAGTTTAGTGGATAAACTGAATAATCGGCTACACAAGTAGCCGGTTAAACTGGTGCTGAAAATTTATGTTTTAAAAAACACGTTAATTATTTTAAAAGTTTTAAATAATTTAGATACTAAAATGAAAAAAAAAGTCATTATATAAAATAAACATTTAAAAAAAACAACTTATGTTCGGACAACTTTCACCCATTATTAAATATAGAAAAGTACATAAAATAGAGTTAATAAACCATATATGTATTAAAAAGTATATTATAATGTTTTTGAGATTATGTGTAATTCGACGAAAACGACAAGGAAATGTGAAATAAACTATAAAAAACATTATATCTTCTTTATTTTATCAAACTTGCCTACGGAACGCCTTTTGTTGAATCTTAGGATAATTTTCAATTTATATTCATAACAAAACATAACACAAAGGAGGTAAAAACGAACATAAATCCCGAACTTTCTCATACGTGTAACAACAAACTGCAACACGCATTACAAAAACAATAAGGGCTTGTAGAGATATCAAGTTAACGGGATAATGTTTGTTCAAGAAATAATGAATTTGTTAATAACAAATGCCAAACAAATTATATGTATTATGGTATGAATAATATAATTAGGATTGAATTGTTGCCTTTCATTGATACATTACGTAAATATATATACAGTACATGAATCCCAAAGTGGATTAAGCCCTAGCTATAAATGGGCTAATACAAATAAACTCCATAGGCTAATCTAATCTAATATGCCCCCGCAGTTTGAGCGGGTGTAGAACGCACACTCAAACTGGATCGAAAATCTAAAAACAATGGAGAGGGAAGCCCTTTCGTAAATATATCGGCGTACTGATAGCGAGATGGAACATGGAGAACACGAACATGACCTGCAGTAACTTTATCTCGAACAAAGTGTATGTCAATTTCAATGTGTTTAGTTCGCTGATGATGGATCGGGTTAGCAGACATATAAACTCCACTAACATTATCACAAAAAACAACTGTAGTCGATGCGAGTGGATTGTGTAATTCACGAAGTAAATTGCGCAACCAGGAAGCTTCGGCAACTGCATTAGCAACCCCACGATATTCAGCCTCAGCACTAGATCGAGATACAGTGTGTTGGCATTTAGATGACCAGGAGAGAAGATTAGCCCCCAAGAAAAACACAATACCCGGAGGTGGAGCGGCGAGAATCTGGACATCCACCCCAATCAACATCAGAATAAGCAGTCAACTGAGTGAGCGAAGAAGCATACAAGTTTAAACCGAGGGATAGAGATCCACGAATGTAGCGAAAGATACACTTCAAGGCATGAAGATGAGGTTCACGGGGATCATGCATATAAAGGCAAATTTGCTGAACTGCGTAGGTGATATCTGGACGGGTGAAGGTGAGATATTGTAATGCCCCCGCAAAACTACGATAGGAGCTTGGATCTGAGACAGGAGGACCGCTCGGACCAAGCTTGGCATCAATGTCAACAAGAGTTTTGCAGGGATTACAATTTAAGATATTTGCACGTTCCAGAATATCAGTGGCATATTGTTGCTGAGATAAGAACATACCTTTCTTGCTACGGGTGATCGAAATGCCCAAGAAGTAACTTAAGGACCCCATATCTGTCATGGAAAATTCACTGCTTAGTAGAGTGATGATGCGCTGTAAGAATGCAGTCAAAGAAGCTGTAAGAATTATATCATCCACATAAAGTAACAAATATGTCGTATCTGTCCCACGTCTAAAGATAAAAAGTGAGGTATCAGTTTTGCTATGTGTAAAACCAAGACGAAGGACATAAGGCGCAAATCGCTGAAACCAGGCACGTGGGGCCTGTTTAAGGCCATAAAGTGATCGTTGCAAAAGACAAACATAATCAGGGTGAGTTTTGTCAATAAAACCAGGGGGTTGTTGCATATAGACCATTTCCTCAAAATTACAACAACAATCACGAGATATTAGCGAGTTTTACAATTTCAGTAACTCATTTAGGTTGAAGGAAACAAACGCAAAAATAATCAATAACAGAAATCACCAACAGAATTGAGTGAAGAAGACTTAACCATGGTGAAATTAATGTTGCTTAACCATACCGTAGGGTTAATGTAGATGGATTTAACCATGGTGAAATGTTGGTTAACCATACCGTAACCACGGTTAATGTAAATGGATTTAACCATGGTTGGTTAAGTTAGTCCATGCAGAGCCCTTGATCTATAAATATATCACTTGACCTCAGTCACATTCACCTCACTCACACTTCACAACAAATCAAAACCCTCCCAATTTCCACATACAATACAACCTGCAATTCAAAGCTACTACTATGCCTGAAAAAACTGAGATTCAAAAGGTGTTTCGTTGTCGACGATGTGGAAAAAAAACCGGATCATTTTACTTCATCCTTGCTCATGAGAAGAAGAAATTATGCCCGGTAATAACATATATTGAAATGTATTTAGATTTTTAATCAAAATTATTATTATTTAATTTAACAAAATTTGTGTTCATAATTTACAGAATAATTACAAGTTGCAGAAAAAAGAGCTCCATGAGGTGATCAAAGATGAAGAAGTCGATGACAATTAGGCGGTATACGTTTATGGATCTCTATTTCACGTACTTTTCATTTTCTTGATCCATCGGTTTATTCTAGTAGCTAGCTAGTACGTATTGTTTGTGAGATTTTTCATTGAGCTTACGGTGGTGTGGTGCGATGACTGTAATACTTTTACTCATTATCGGAATCGAAAACCTGTTACACTGAATTTGGTAGCTCAATTTTGTTGTACTTCACTACTTTCGGAATCGAAAACCTGTTATGCTTTTACTGATTACGGTAGTCCGCTACTTTCTGTTACATTTCTGTTACATTTCTGTTACATTCTAGTAGCTAGCTAGTAGTATTGTTTGTGAGATGCGACGAGTGTTATCCTTTTACTCATTATCGGAATCGAGAACATGTTACACTGAATTTGGTAGCTAAATTTTGTTACACTTCAGTACTTCACTACTTTCGGAATCGAAAACCTGTTATGCTTTTACTGATTACGGTAGTCCGCTAATTTTATTCTACGTTCTGTTACATTTTAGCGTAGTAATTAACAATGTTATCAATATAATATATATATATATATATTATTTGAGTGAGTTGTAATTCATTCACAAAATTCGAGTGATGTCTACGTGGCACCGAAAAGATTTCAACCTTTTAGAAGATATTCATGGCGTTACCATCATCTGACATTCCCTAAACTTTTCTCTTTTTACTTTTACATTTTTATTTATTTAATTCAATTCAATCCAAAATTTCTCATCTTTAAGTATCCCTCAAGATAAATATACACATTTACAAGTTCTAGCTCTTTAAATTTTGTACAAAAAAAATAGGTTGATGTACCGGAAACAATACGGAAACGTCCTTTATATATATATATATTCATCAATGTGTCGATCTACCAGAAACCTAAGGATTTTCTAAAAAACTTAGAGTGATTGTTGATGAGAAACCACATTATTAAACTATACATCATAAACTAAGTGCAATTATATATTCAAATAATAAATAACAATGTTAATCTTATGAAATATCCATTAAAAGGGATATGTGATTGTTATACAATATTATTTTGCAAAAGTACAATATGTATCAAAAGTATTTAACTTGATTCAAAGATCACTAGTAACACAATACATAAAAAAATATATAATTTTTGTTAATATATTTCAGTGTAGGTTTTAACTTTTATTGGAATGATAAGAGCATCGATCACGTACTAATCCAAATGGGTCATGTTCGGGTCACTTATCATTTCTTTTTTCATCATTGCCAATACCATATTTTTCTCGCAGGGTGATTTCGAATACAAAAATGCATAACACAATAGATTAAGTAATAAAGTGTAATTCCAATTATGTCTACACGCAAAAATACAGATGATGTCACAGAAATATGTGAATGAAGGGAGTCACCCGCCAAAATGTATGTGTATCCAAAATAAAGAAAAAATAGGATCGTCGGACCATTCTTTTACAAACAAACAAGTCACCCACCAAAATATATATTAAAATTTAAGTCTCATAATAACAATACAAACTTATTAATTTATCTTATGATTCTAATTAACGATTTTATTTTATTTAAACACACACTCTAATTTTTTGAATTAAAAGTCAAATTTTATATCCACGATTTAAAAAAAAATCTAATTATCTAAGCTACAAAGTTGTTTGATTTTATTTGGATAAAAAGAAATAAATTACAATGCTTAAATTTATTTGGATGTTATTTGCCAAATCATCAAAATATACACCACGCCCGCCCACTAACGAATTGTACCTTCCCTTTACAAAACTGCAAATGGGTCCCATCAAAATCACCTGACGCTACGAGTCACGTATAAACGTTGGGACCACACTTTTATTACCATTTACCATTAATTCAGGAAAATATATATAACAAACATTTTTTTAACAAAATTTAGAACTTATCGGAAGGTGTATTACTAAAAGGAATATTAATTAGGAATGTAGTACTAAATAGGAGGATATTACATCTAGTATTACTAACGAGGTATTATTTGTTTACGCTTTGTTATGGAGATAATTGTTAAAAGTTAAAAGGAAGAGAGATATAATAATGAATGTAATGTAATAATGAAATTCTAGTTGATCAAAGTTTATGGGTAAAAAAAGATATAATTAAAGTCGATAGGCTAAAACAAAAATATCATTAATATATATGTAACTAGATTATTGTCTCGCGATAGCGCGGATAAAGATAAAAATTAAATCGTAATTTTATTTAATGTAGATATTAAGTTATTACGAGAACACAATTTTACACGTATAATAATATATATATCTTTACGTTTACACATGTTCATATTTATAATAACATATACACCTTTACGTTTATACACATGTTTTGATACTTTGTATTATGGAGATTTTATAATAACAATAAGGTAAATCATAGTTCAAATTGAGTGATCTATACGTAAATTAGAATTATATTTTTTTTATTTAAGTGGAGATAGAATGAATAGAAAATGTAATTATGTATTGTTAGAGGGTGTAAGTAAAAATAATCTTTGATGACATCATCAATCTGATTTAACGGCTGAAATAAAAGAAGTTAATTTATCCAAATGATCTTATTTAGTCACGTGACGTTTAAGAACCTTCTTTTATTATATATTAAAGATAACATAACGAAAATTCATCAAAAAACGTTGTTTATAAATCAATATTAAAGGATAATAGGTCAAACGAAAAAAAATCCAATATCAGTGTTAAAACATCGTATAACATCAAATTTAAAAGTTTAACGAGAACATATAGTATATTGTGCAAAATGAATCCCCGATTTCATTGAATTTTATTTTCTTAAATTGCTTTTGTCAAGAAAATAATCTTATCAAATAGAGAGGTAAACGATTTGGGCAAGTCCGGGAATCGGTCGTCCTTTAAATGTTTGGCTTTATATTCTCAAAATTGTATTTGTATATATCTTAGAAAGGCGGAACAAAGCCTTAACAAAAAAACTAAGCTCTTTAAGACGTGGTATGGAGGGGTGAGCTCGGTCCCAAGCCATGCTTTTTTGTCCTTTTGTATTACTATTTTTTACTTTATAGCATAAAGTAGTTATAAATTTAATGAAAATTACTAAAAGTAATTTGTATATGAGTCACTGAGTGTTAGAAAACTCATACAATATGTACAAAACATATGATGTATGTTTAATTAAGAATAGCTTATTGGTTTTTTGACTAAGGAAAACAAATCGGGCCAGAATCCATGTTCTAAGCCTTTTCAATACTATTAACCCGTGATTTTTTTGTGTTTTCCTTATTTTATCATGCCTAAACCTGGAGACCATTTATACACCTCTGTATCAAGGTAATCCAAATAAATACTACGGACGTGTTTGTTTCGCATAATTTATTAAAATCTGATGGAATTTTTTGGTTGTTATAAGGAATTAAATTGAAATTTTGTATCCTATTAAGCAAATGAATGGTCAAATAAAAGAATTGAATTAAATTTTATTCAAATAGTGAACACGTATAATTTGCATGTAACTTTTTTAAATGTAATATAAAATATGAATAATAAATATAAATAATTAACTTCCAAAAAAAAACCTAATTTAAATTGGTCACATGTTTACACATATATAGGATATTGTATATTAATTTTGCAACACATATCCAATTTTAGGTTTTATTTATTAGAGAGGATAATCTTCTATTGAAAATACATCTCTAACAAAATATTGATAGCAAAACAAAATTTAATTCAATTGATGCGAATCGAGAAAAATTAGGATACTAAAAAAGGATAAAAGTTAGAAAAAGTTTAAATTTGATGGGTTTATAAGTAAATAGTAATTACTTATTTCCTTATCGTATTGTTTTTATATTGAGTTGGTAGTATGGAAACTTGGAATTTA
Source organism: Senecio squalidus (assembly GCA_910822075.1). Lineage (NCBI taxonomy): Eukaryota > Viridiplantae > Streptophyta > Magnoliopsida > Asterales > Asteraceae > Senecio > Senecio squalidus. The sequence continues at coordinate 7,995,568 of CAJVGC010000591.1, read as the reverse complement.
TAACGCAATCGAATTGGGATTGTATTGCATGTCGATTAAAAAATAAAATAGGAATTGCCGACTATATATATAAATATCAATCAATCTCAATCTGTATCTAAACCTTTAACAAATTCAATATAATTTCCATCGGTCGTTCAACAATTGGAGGTATGAATTATATGTTTAAGCTCTTAGATTTGATTAATTGTGTTTAGATAGATCGATCCAGTTTATTGTGTGATTTAATTAATCTTCTTTAATCTCGAAACCTCGAATTAATCTAAAAAGTTTCATAAAATCTTAGTCTTTTTTTTTGCCAAGTCTTTTTAGATGTTTTGTATAGTTTTGATTATTCTTTAACACTTGCATGTTGTTCGGTTTTATTGGTGTAATTTCAGTCTTTAATTTGACTTGTATATATTTGCTTCCCGTTAACTAATTAAAGTTTGTAATATAGGTTGTTAACAGATGGAGCAGCACAATTCTTGTGATGGTCGATTCCCTCCGATATCTGTAGAATACCCGTGGTTAGTTACTCAGAACCCGGATACGGAAGAAGATGGCCATATTTTCTACAACCTAAGCGACCCACTATGTAAATATCAGTGTCGAGTTCCAGAGTTGCTCAAGAAATGTATCCGAGGGTGTTACCATGGCTGGCTGATTCTCTCTGACCATTCACACAACTGGTCTCTTTGGAACCCAGTTAGTTCTCAAGTCATACCTCTCCCCCGTTTGATTTTGAAAGATGAAGATTATGAATCTATCACACAATGTTGTTTGTCCGCCCCTCCACATAATCCGGCTTCACTTCTTATTTTGACGAATACCAAAAAACCCACCTTAGTTTTTTGTCGAGTAGACCGTAAAAAAGAGAGGTTAAGATGGATTGAAATGTCATACGATAAACAGCTCATGAGAATAACCGGTGAAGATGGTTCAGTCTTACTACATAGCCTAACTTGTTGCGATGGTAAAGTGTATGCGTTGAATACAGACAATGGTTTTGCTTCTTTTGTCATAAAGGTTGACATTCCGGTTAAGGATAGAGAAGTTGAGATAAAACTATCGCTCTTCGGGATATGTCCTTATTCTTCCTACAATTGTTGTCCTTTCCAGAAACATTATTTGAAAGGATCTGGTACAGAATTGTTCTATATTATGGTAGATTTTCATGACATAACTGAAAAAACACTACATGGTGCGTCTACGTTCAAATTAGACCTGATTAGTAGAAATTGTGAAGAAATGGAAGTCTTCAAAGACTTGGACATGACTGGATTGGATTGGAAAGATATGGAGGATTTCAAAGACTTGGACAGGAGTCTTGAGTTTTGGGAAGAATTAGAGGACCTCAAAGATGCCATCTTTTACGTGGATGTTGCTCGTGATTTCTCTATATTTTACACCTCCACGGTTGCCTCGGAGTTAGGGGGTAATATACATATCCGTGGTGAATGTGGCAAAGTTATATACTCGTACCACGTCAAAAAGAGAACCATCTCCCTATCTTCTATGCCTTCTCTAGTGCTTCCAACAAGTAATGTCTTACTCTGGGAGTGCAGGTATTTAACTTTTAATTTATTTATTTATCACAAGTGAAAATGTTTTCTTAATGACATTTTATATACAGGTTACAAGATGATCATAAGTGCACCATTGGTTCTAAACACGACGAAGAAGTAGAGGACAAGGAACAGGAGATGGTCGTAAGATCAGTTATGGATCAAGAGGTTGAATTAAATGAATCATGGCTTCTCAATCTTCCGTCTTGTATTTTGGAATTGATTATGGAGCTTTGTGGTGGTGTGGAATACATGAAATTTCGTGCTACTTGTAGACCTTGTCGTCTAGCAGCACCTCTTATACAACGGAGCAATGAAACATCATTAAGAATATTGCAAAGTTATTCGTTACTTTCACCTTGGCTAGTAGTTGTAGACAAAAATCAAGGCATCCTTACTTTTACAGATCCAGTATTCGGTGACAACTACTACATGAAAAATTCACGGGTATTAGTTACACAAGAGAGAATATGTTGTTCAAGATTTGGCTGGTTGTTGTTTGAAAGTAGTGACTTGGGATGCCTAGTGTTCTTTAACCCCTTCACAAATGATCTCCGCAAACTTCCGGATGCAGAGTGCAATTTCGAAAGCATGTGTTTCTCAGCACCACCTACTTCCCCTAATTGTATGGTTGTTGGATTTGACACAGTTTTGGAATTGGAAGTTTTAATACACTTTGTAGGCCGGGAACCGTCGTGGCGTACGGTTTGTCTGGTTGATAATCCCATTTCCATTCGTTTTCCAACATTTTATGGCCAAGATATTTATGCCTTGTGTAACGATGGAAAAGTTGTTGTTTTCAAAAACTTGGACAAAGAAAATAACTCTTGGAAGATTTTTGAAGCCGTTGCTCCAACAAGTGGTTGCAGATCTTTACCACAATATTACCTCATGAAATGGGATCAGCATATTTTACTTGTCATTGTTGACGAGATTGGAAAACTTGTTGAGGTATTTAAGTTGAATGATTCTATAGAAGAATGGGAGAAAATAGATGATTTAGGAAGGCACATGATTTATATTTGTGGTACAACATGTATTTGCATCGAAGCCAAAATACCAGAAATGGAGAACAAGATTTTGTTTCCCCGACTTCATTCCAAGAAGGATAGGATAGTGTTTTATTCACTCGAAACACGTAGGTATCACACGTTCAATGGCAAAAACATAGAAGAAAATCTTGGGGATTTCATCGGAACTTGTCATCATCTTAACCCTCATGTGTGGATTGAACCGATGTGGGTTTAGGTGACATTATTATTAGAATCATTATTTTTTATTTATAAACTATTGGCCATGTTAAACCTGTTTTATCTTTTTAATCATCCAAGTTATCAGGGTGCTTTAGGCATGGTAAAACGGCATGTAGGTTGTTTCCGTATGAAGACGTAAATTCTTGTCTGCATCAAGCCATCACGCCTTTTCTTTACATTCATCTAAAGAGGCCTATGATTACTCACTTGTTAAAAATTGTCTATTGTATATGTTCCTGCTATATTTATTTTAACACTTAGATATGATAATGTAATCTACCTTGGAGTTAATTCAGCTAGAATATCTCAAGCTGATAAACCTTAGAAGTACTTAAAAAAAAATAGTTAGATCAAAAAGATGCATTTGGTATAATTTATTTCTATCAAACTGTAAGCTAGACCAAGTTCATGTTTGTCAATAACAACTAGATTCGCCTTTCGGGCAATCCACTCAAGTATTCAACATTGTTGGTTGATACACGTAGACAAATTTTACAAACAAAACAAAGTGAATGATCGAGAATGGAAGACTAGCTTACATATACTAGCTGGAAATGGACCAGCTATAACTAGTCCTGGTCTGGTTTGTTTCGGTCATGATTAATTCAATAATTTGGTTGCTTTTGAAAGGATTTTGGACCAACTAATTTATAAGGTTATACAATTTTGTTATTAAAAATAAATGTTATTTTCAGGGGTAAAATTGCAA